>CM051024.1:13089726-13221214 GCA_027627225.1 Congeria kusceri
ATCACTTACTTGCGTTGTGTGCATTGTCAAAGAATCACTTACTTGTGTTGTGTGCATTGTCTGTTATAACGAACATTATACGTATTATACAGACACTTGAAGACTTGAGTAATTCATATTTGTCAGAAAGCAATAATTTAACTAGCAGGGTGAATGAAAGAATTGTATATAAACACGCAAAACACATCAAGAACGAGATTTCAAATAATGTCTAAAATAAATTACGGCAACACAAGTAATATTTTTTTTATATTACTAAAAGAAATTATGAACGCCATTATTATCAACACCAAAATGTTATGCAAGTTTAAAAAGGTTTTGAGACACACAATAAACGAATATATATTTAGGAATAGACCGAAAATATACTGGAATAACATAAGCATATATAAACTTTAAGCTGAGCAAACGGACTGATCCTCGAACTTCGAAAAGATGAGCTTTGATTTGAGTCGGCTTATTTATTGGATAAACTGAGGTTTATATGATCCGTCTCAAACGGGTTTAACTGAACAACCGGCCATGAGTGTTATTCGAAAACTCAAAGTACCGTAATTACCCTAAGAATTGGGACATCCTAAATATTGGGACACCCCTAATTTTTGAAAAAAAAGTATTCGCGCCCCTTAATATTGGGACACATTTCAAAGTTGAATTATTTTGTGTCCCTTAATAATGGGACGCCAAAATGGCATCTTATGTTGTTACTGCATTCCCTGCATAGCATTGCCCTTCTTGAACTTCTCAGTTAATTACCATTAAATCCCAAGCAAGAAATAATTGATTGTCAGTCACCTAAAGTATTCCTTCTAATTATTTATAATGAAATAGTTAATATATTTTAGTAATCGATTATTATCCCAAGGAAATAACAATAATCAATTGGTTCAAGAAATATATATTATGCAGAATACATGTATCATATATTGCCCTAAATGTTGGGACACAATTTCGATAAAAAACATTTGTATGTCCCTTAATATTGGTACAATAATTTTTTTATTCATTTTAAGTGTCGCAATACTTAGGGTAATTACGGTACATTTTAGCAGATTCGGTTGTCCGGAAACGTTGAAAGAAGATAACGGTCCGCTGTTCTCATTATGAAAATTTAATGACTTTGCGAAACAGTGGAATTTTAAGCATGACACTTCAAGACCGAATCACCCTAGTTCAAATGGTTTGAGTGAATGCTACGTGAAAATTGCGAAACGCATGTTGAGAAAAGCGAAAGATGCAAATACTGATCTTTCACTTATTGAGTATAGAAACACGCCGCTGCAGTCACTGCTCGAAAAAAACCGTTTAATAATGACTTAAATTAAATGCTGTTATATTTCATGTTTAATGAAGTTTAATATAATTTAATTTAGCCTTAAACTTCAAATTTAAGGTGTAGTTTAATGAAAATTGTTCTTCTAAATTTAATTTTAGTAAACTCAACTTACACCTGTTATAAACTACATTGTATTTAGAGTTTAATATACCTCTTAATCTCAGGTATTTATTATTAAATTCAACATTTAAAATCCCATAAACTTGCAGTAAACTAAAGTAAATATGAAGTTTAATACACAACTAAATCATCATTATATACCAAATATAATTTACTAACTTAATATACAGTTCGTGTAATTAAACTCCATGGCTCATTGTTTATAACTTGTTTAGTATAGAACAACACACTTACATAAGTGGGGTAATGTATTTACTTTGAAAATTTACAAGTTGGTTGACAGTAATATAAGAAAAAAAATCACATATAAACATATTGCTAAAAGAAAGAAACATTAAAATGTACATAAGAATGCAAGCATAACATCCAAAAGTTATAGGGCGAATAAAACACATATTAAAGGGACTCATTCACTGTTTTTCAATTATATTTTTTAGAAGTGTGAATAATGTCATGACTGCAAAATGACATGTATTTTCAAACATTTATGAAAACAATCCAGACCATTTATATTTATGTTTGTATCAGTTGGTGTATACACATAATAGTTAATTAGCACACGCTGTCCTGTATATGTTAGTCAGGGTTTTATTTGAATGCATGAAATATAATATACTTTATATATAATCAGATCAAAGACGGTAGTTTTCTGATCCACACCAAAGCGACCATCAGCACGATTATTTTTTTATGAATCCCTGTTATATCATCATTAGTCAGGATGCTGTGTCTGGTTTATTCATTATTCCAATGTGTGCAGGGTTTTGCTAAGATACACAATTTACAAAGAATTCTTCAAAATCAAAATATACAAAATAGTTGCAATATTATTCCTTATTTAAGTAACGAATTTCCTGAATTTAACAAGCATAATAGCCTTTTGAGATATATTTGTGCATGGTTAGAACGAACTGGTAACTTGCATCACAAAACGCTGTTGGAGATGAATATTTAGCAACAAATAAGACTAATATTCGAACGTTGTTAAATTGAAAGTAAAACCCATTAAGGCTGGTATTCCATGCATCCGACTGCGTCTGCGTTGAGCCACTGGCGTTGTCGCATCAGTTGGCGCCGACGCCAACACTCTTCAATGTTTACGATTCCTACTCACAATCGTGTCTTATTTATATCGATTTTATTGAGTGTGTGACAATGAATTTAACATGTTGTGTTCTAAATGAATGCCCCATTTTCAACTAAAGCGTATGAAAGTCATTCAGTGTATAGTTTTCCGTTACAGATATTCAGTAAAATTCTGGCTGACTCAGTAATATCCTGGCTGATCATAATTTAATAAAAATGGTGGCCAAATGACGATTTTGAGATCTTTCAGCACTATGTACAATGAGGGTGCCAGTCTTTCTTTACTTGAAAGGCTATGATCTACATGCTGTACATAGTTCTTATATACTAGGAAGCTCACTGGCGAGTTTCAGTATGAAACATGATTACATGTTATGCACGGTTTCCAACGCACAAATAAAATCGAGTAACATTTAATGAACACATGACTTATTATGGAATATTTATAACAAACGTTGACATGCTTAAACAGTTAACAATTACAGTAGTAAAATTGATATTTGTTCCTCATGATTAAATTCATAGTTATTATACTCAAACATATAAGTTTTTCTTAACAAGTGATCGATATCGAGAGCCACAATAATGCTGAGCCAAATATAATTGACATTTTCAGTGCCACTGTTGTTTTTGCAAGTCATTTTTTATTAAAAACATATTTTCCGCTATTTCATTGCAATTTATTCTTCTATTTGCCATCAGGTGATCCGACTGTCCGTCGAAAATCGCAACATGTAGCGAGTTTTAGCGGACGTCAAATATAACGAACAACGCAGTCGGACACATTAAGTGGTCCCTATTGAATTTCGCTTGTTCTGTGTCCCTTTAACCGACAGACGGAGTCGAATGACGGAGTCGCAAAACGGAGATATGGAATATCGGCCAAAAACAGGTGTGATTTTTGCGTAATGCGTTTAGCAGTTAGCATTAAGTTCGTAGAATTTTATGATCGAATCCCCTTCAAAACATGACGTTATTGACGTCAACAACTACATAACGCCTGTTAAGTCGAACCTTATAATGTTAACACTTTTTTGTGGCATATATTTGTGCCCAGAGAGAAGAAACTAACGAAAACTTTAGCGTTGAGTTCAAATTACAGACTTGTAACAGAATAAATTGCTGTTGTTTTAGCTATTATTAATTAAGTATTCATATAGAACATTGTTTATTGAAAAGCTCTTAGCTAAATGTAGAAGATGATGTAGTAAGCAAGTACATCTCTGTAGTAAAATATTTTCAATGCATGCGTGGTTTAAAAAAATGTATCTTGGTATAAGAGCGTGACTACCCCCCCCCACACTACTACTACTACTACTTCTATTATTACTACTAGTACTACTACTACTACTACTACTACTGCTACTAATACTACTACTTCTAATACTACTTCTACTACTATAATTACTGCTAATAATATAATTACTATTACTTCTATCGCCTCAGAAACCTATATACTGCAATTTTGTTTCAGCATTTACATAAATTACATTCCGTCAGTCGATTTTCTTGGGAGGCGATTATTTGCCTTAAGCAGCATTTATTTTCAGCAGATAGGAAGTAATGCCAGGCAGGACACGTGGTCCATAAAACACGAATCACTATAACTGGTGCATTGTGTGGCAGAACTGTGTCTTTTTAACGCATATATTAGAGAATTCACAATAGTTATAAATAATACGTACTGACTGAAACAAGTCTGGGAATAAGACAGTTGTTTGAAATGATGATGATGAAAACTATGATGATGATGACTAAGATGATGATGATGATGATGATGATGATCTCGACGACGACGATGATAATGATGATGATGATGCAGCTGATAATGACGACGACGACGATGATGACTATTTACCGAGTTCAAGCTATACGAATCATCCATTCTTAGGCGCCCTTTCATTTGCGAGGGTCCAAAACGCGCCGACACGATACGCCGACGCGCCGAAATGATACGCCGACACGATAAGCCGACACGCCGACACATTACGCCGAAGCGCCGACACATCGAATCACAATCTCCTGATCGCATGGCTTACACCAGCTATATTCATTACAGCACTGCAATTTATATTTAGGTTACTGTTAGTTGTAATGACGTATTTCTTTTGAATTGTGCACCTCTATTGCTTCACAAAAATGGAATTAAAAGTATTCGACGTTTGTTTGATAGTTATGTGACTTATTATCATTAATAATTATATTATTTTATATTATATTATTGTTTCTACTGCTCCATGTTATTAACTTTTCATTCTTTATTCAACAATCATTGAATGGATACTAACCTAATAATATAAATGGCGTAATCAACGCAAGTGTGTGTAGATAGGATATGATAATGTTTTATTTAACAATAAGACAATAACATTGATGTCTACTGGCATGAAGCTAATAATTAATTACTAGCTTAAAAAGCAATTTGAAATGGACACGTATATAAACTATTGTTAAACAGTTGTTTTGTAAATAATAATCACTTGTTTTATTTATATGCATGTGCAGTAATTAGAAACAAGCGTCTTGTCTATAATTAAATATCGAAACTTGTATTTATTTTTGCAACCGTCTTTTTCCATTCTTACTTGAACTGAAACACTAAATCACAAAGTTTATTTCGCTGATAACTTCGACTAGAACGATAGCGACATATTTTCTGGTCACATACGAAGGAATAATTCTGTAGGAATTCCTAATTCAAATACAGGTTTTGAACTCTATTTAAGTTAAATTGAATTTCTTTTCTAATTCAATACATTGCGTTAATCTACTTTTAATATGCATTAAAACCGCAACCTCCAAACCATGAGAAATAATAGTGATTAATGTACATATTGGAGGGAATGTGCTGTGCAAGCATTGTTGTCAAACCAGCTAGCGTGGCTTAAAGCGCCTATGCCAACAAAGGCTATTTCATATTGCACTATAAAATGATATCAGATAATAGAAAAATGCGCTATAGTAAGACATATACACTAAATATAGAATAACTAATATAATGCATAATGAGATATTTGATAAAACAAATCAACAAAATATTCATAAAAATTAAACCCTAAGCGAGCATCGAACTCACGACTTACGAAGATATGATAGCGCTGTAATCAACCGCGCTATTCTGCTTTTTAAGAAAACGATTATTTTTTCATGTTTAGGGTGAATTAAACACGTTTTTTTTCCACAAACATACAAACAAACATACGAAACTGCATCAAAATGTGCGGAAGGTATGCCAGATTGACGGGTATAATGCAAATAGCATATTATCAATAGCTTAAGAATAGATCTTCACTGTCTTGATAAAACAAAGAACAGCATATCTAGTATAAATGCCTATTTTGCCTTGGATTTAGATCTAGATCCTTCAGAAAGCAAACTGTTATAAAGCAATGATTGAGCAAATGGGTTAACATAATAATAATTATTCATTACTTTGTATCTATAACATTATAATTTACAAGTATTGTGGAAAACAGACATAACTTTACAAGATAGAATAAGATAGTCCCATCAGCCTTTTTACACATTTTTGGGAGACAGCATCCTCTATGCGTGTAAACCTTTGAGTACAGGCCCCACACAGAGATGTGATTTATTATCCAATTATAGCCCCACCTGAATAAAATTCCAGGGCAAATAGATATTGTTAGATTATAATTTAAGCAGTTTGTATGAGTTTATACTGGTCAACATTCAACAATGGCTTTGCCTTGGAACTTAAGTGGTACTGCAAATAATTTCTGTTTATGAGAATAGTTTTTGAATGACACATGGTCTTCCATATTAAAATCATAACAATGCATGATAAAATTATGCACCTATTAAATTTAATCTGGCGATGCAGCGAATCACTCATTGGCTTCCTACCATGTTATTCCGTTTTATTTGTTAAACAACAACACAAATCATTAATAAACTAACACAGCAATAGGTCTTCTTTAAAGTTGCCGTTGTTTAAAGGAACGGAAAGAACAGTGTTTCATAAACCATGGTTTACCATGTAAATGGGCGTGATGTACTCCTTCTGAATCGTACACCCTGTGCTTAATAAATCAAGGTGTATCGTGTAGACGGGTCTTAAGTAGTCAAAAATAAAACTATTGTAAACAACTTTAAAATTTGGAGTGTGGTACAGAGGGTAAAAAAACTCGTCCAACCAGTGGAACCAAATGTTAAGCCTAATGGGCCTGACACATGTTATAAACAATATAATATCGCTCAAATGTAAAATGTCATTGCTCAAAGACAGTTAATTAACAGTGCGACGCGTTGATAGCATACAACTAATTTTACAGAGGAGTGTTTTCCTAAAAGCTCGCCTGGGCTCGTACTTTCAACAATTAAGCTTCACCAGACAATTTACATATATTTTTTAAATTGTTTTTCATTTGATGTACAAATCAAGTTAAGTCATGATTCGCCTTGTCTGTCTGTCGGGTGTCTATCCGTCCGTCCGTCCGTCCGTCTGTCTGTCTGTCTGTCCTGCTGACTCAATACATGTCGATTACAGCTTTGAAGATGCTGATACTACAATAATATTTAAGCTTATAGTTGTGTACTAGCATAATGTATATTGTCATTCTGAAATTAATTGTTTTGAATGTTTCTGGTTTGTCGTATCATTATAAATGAAAAACTTATTTCTCTTGTTATTTAAAAAAAACCCATCTCGACAATACAATAAATTAATGCATTGCACAATCTGAACGAAGTGTATATCAATACCCCAGTCACAATTAAGCTCCGGTGGGTTAGTTATCGTATAATTACGGTGTCCTGTAAATGCCATCGTAGTTTCGCGACTTTGACCTGTGCTTATGCAAGGGCGCCGACGCACCGACACGATACGCCGAAACGCCGAGACGATGCGCCGAAGCGCCGACCCCACGATACACCAAAGCGATATAAACGTCGCCATCTCGTGTGGTTTTTTTCATCTGTGGCTATAAAACTGGGCGGATATACGACGAGACGACGTTTATATCGCTTGGGCGCATCGCGTGTAGCTAGCTATAGGTCTGAATTTATACCTGTAGGCACATTAAAATAATACCTACAGGTACAATTAATACCTACAGGTACAAATATATAACTGTTGGCACGTTATTATTCCTACAGATATATACGTGGCCATCAAACAATGTTATAAAAACACACAATTGTTTACTTGTTTAATTTTCTTATTGATATACATATTTAATATTAACATTGAAGTATTTTACATCAAAACTAAAAACAATGCTTGCAATAAGACTGTCTTCTTAATTTTGGTTTGGGTCAGAAAATATATCTACAGGTACAATTTTAGTCCGGGTATAAATTTATACCTGTAGGTACAAATTTTTTTATGTAGGTACAATTTTGTATCTGTAGGTCCATCTATTTATTATGGTGGCACAGAGGAGACCTGCTCTACTCCTTTGATTTCGTTCCCACGAGATGCAAACTCGTGGGAACGAGTTTCTCACTCGTCGGAACGAGATACTAACTCGTGAGAACGAGATAATTACTCGTGAGAACGAGATACTACATCGAGGGAACGAGATACTATGTCGAGGGAACGAAATACTAAGTCGAGGGAAGGAGTTAGTATCTCGTTCCCACGAGTTAGTATTTCTTTCCTACGACTTAAATAACCAATAAAATGTTTCCGTATATATGTTTTTATAATAACCATGGCCTACAAAAACGATCATGCTGCAAGATGGTACTAAATCTTTCGCTCGAGTTAGTATCTCATTTCCACGAAATTCGTTCCCTTGACATGGTTAGTTCGTTCCCATGAGTAAGCATCTTGTTCCCACGAGTTAGCATCGCGTTCTCACGAGTTAGAGACAATGCGCCCAAGCGATATAAACGTCGTCTCGTCGTATCTTCGCCCAATTTTATAGCCTTATCTGAAAAAAAAACACACGAGATTACGACGTTTATATCGCTTCGTCTCGCGGCTTCGGCGTATCGTGTCGGCGCGTCGGTGTATCGTGTCGTCGCGTCGGAGCCCTTTCATAAGCACTGGTCGATGTCGCGTAAACTACGATGGCGATAACAGGACACCGTATATAAGGCCCTAATTTCGAGTAGGTCTATATTCCGATGATTTATTGTTTTAAATAATAAGTGCACTTTAGGGTAGGATTATTTATTTATTTTGTTGGAATTGATTTAAAAAAAACATTCATGACTGAACGAATACTCGAAAAATATTTATTTTAAGTAATATTTCATGAAATGTTTACAATAGCCAAATTTCCTGTTATTTTTGACACGGTGTCTGCTTTTGGGCTTTTTTTTTTTTTTTAAAAAAAAAAACAACCTGTATAGTTAATTTTTTCTACATTGTTAGCAACTGATAAATGGATAACATTAAAGCGAAGTACTGTTCATAAAGCGAAACAAATATATTTCAGGTTGTTTTAGTGTGTCATCAGTATTTGTAAAAAAATCAAGATGACAGATTTAGGATACTGGAAAATACATTTTCCATTTGTTGGTCATGTTAACGTGACAAAAAAGAGCAAATAATTTGTTGTAGTTGATAGATAAGTAATTTTTGATTTCTATATGAATATATATTTTTTTGAAGTTAATTGAATATCTTTGAATTTGAAAGATTGTATAATAATTAATCATGACTTATATGTATTTATTGTGAGCTGACCTGAGCACGTAATGTTCGTTGAGCTATTGGTATAGGGGAGATGTCCGGTGTCGTCCATCGCCCGTCGTCCACCGTCCGTCGTCCGTGTGCCGTAAACACTTTGGACCGTTATCACGAGAAAGACTACATTTTTATTCAATATTGACATAACAGTTTGTGTATGACTATAAAATCTCGGATGGGATTGTTATTGGGTCAGATCACACCAGTAATAGTAAAAACAATTTGGACGTTATCACGAGAAAGACTACATTTTAATTAAATATTGACATAACTTGCACAGTTTGTGTATGACCATAAAATCTCGGATGGGATTGTTATTGGGTCAGATCACACCAGTAACAGTAGAGTTATTGCCCCTTTTTCATGCAAAAATGTGCAAAAATACCTTTTTCTAACATATAGACTATATTTTCGACCCAATCTTAACCAAACTTTTACAGTTTGTGAATGACCATCATATCTCTGCAGATACCAAACATGGACCAGATCCTGTTTCAAACATCAGAGTTATTGCCCTTTGTTTATTTAAAAAAATGTACAAAAATGGACATTATTCAGGATAGAGACTTCATTTTTCATCCAATCTTCACCAATTTTGCACAGTTTGTTTATTGCCACGAGATTACATTTGAAGTCCAATATAAGCAAAATCGGACCAGAAACACTATATTTATTGTCCTTTGTGAAAACAATATACACAAATGGACATAATTCAGGATAGAGACTTCATGTGTCATCCTATCTTCACCAATCATGCACAGTTTGTCTATCAACGTAAGACTTCAGGTGCATTCGAATATAAGCACGATCGGGCCAGAAATACCGGAGTTATTGCCCCTTTGTGGTTGGAAAAAAAACATCAACAAGTTATCAATGATTGACTTGAACACACGATTTTTTATTCAATGTTGACCAAACTTACACAGTTTGCGTATGACCATAAACATTGATTGATAAAATTTTATTTTTAACAGTTGCAAACCTTGCAAGCAGTTGTTTGAACATGCAACATTGATCAGATGGCTTCAGAGCCTGCATTAACATCATTTATCATCACTTGACAGAAAATTATTTAAAAAAAGCCATTTTTTTTAGTCAAGGGATATTTTACTCACGACATTTTTAGTTGATGAGTAAACTTCACACACAAATATTTTTTCGGTAGTATTTTTTATCACCTTCAAAGCATCATAACAAATGCTCATCGGAGTCTTATGCATCACTCTTGCTGTAAATTCTAAGCCATGGAAAACTGATTTTCCAGCTGGTCATTCTTTTCAGCAACTTTTGTTACCATCATGTGTCTTTTTCTGAACACTTTTTATAAAGTCAGTTATAAGATTATTAATATGAACTAATTGCCAACGATATTGACTTAAAACAATCGAGCATTTTCATTTTGCTCTCCATGATCTGTCAAACTTGTAAGACACAACACGCAGACGCGCGTCAAAAGAAGGCAGCGTCTTTGTGACTTTGACTGTAATTTTGAACAGCTCCGGCTAAACCTGGCAATGTGTGAACGAAAGACAGGAACCAGTTGTGTTTACACTGAAGTGCAATTATAAAACACCTCATCGAAAAATACGAAGTAGGCAATGGAAGTACGCTTGATAATAGCATACAATACGTATGGTGGATTTTACCATGAGTGTTTTTTTTCTCACTGAAATTTAAATTCATTCGTATTTAGGAACTTGTCATGCGTATTTTAGGCGGATACGCATAATTTTGGACTTCTGATCGCAATTATCGCATTGCAACTAATCCTCCAAAACTGTCTGTGAAAAATACACCAAAATCTACTGTTTCTGTATTTTCCAGAATTGTCACTGACTTAATGAAGAAGGGTCAGGTAAGACGTTCGAGAAAAAATGATTGAGAACCATTAGCAAAAACACCGCACATTCATTACCCAAATTGTACTTTAGTTAGCCCATTGCACTAACCGATGTTTTAAATCAAAATTGATCCTATCCCCCTTTGCGTATTGTTCAGATACCTTATTTTTCAAACCTGTCACAACAGTGTGGTCGTTATCTGTACCAGGTGAGCGCTTTGGGCCATCGTGGCCCTCTTGTTTTCTATTGTGGTAACTGATTAGTCACCCTTTTGCAACAATGAATCATGAACCGTGATCTCAATCCTAAATGGTCTCAGTTGGTCATATTCTTTCCACATGTTTGTTTGGATACATTTACGCACTAATATCAAGAAAGGTTCATATTGTTCTATTTTGTCAAAAGTTATAGCTATATATTTTCCTGTTTGCGCGCTAGACTGGTACACTGAGGCAATGTCCTGCAATGGATCCCTGGACAAAAACTCTCAAATATTTAGATGCGCTGAACGGTACAGGTATTTGTTAACGCAATATCTAATTTAATAAGAATTATGTTAGTTTATAAGCAAACGAATTATTGAATACAATTTCTTTGTACCGTTCACGACAGCAATGCTTGTCGCTTTCGCAAATACCCAGGTGAGCGTTTTGGGCTATTATGGTCTTCTTGTATTCGAATGTGACCTTATCTGGTTGCTAGGTATATAAACATCGAGCACTGTGCGTCATTTACAGTCTAGAAGTAGAAGCGCCATGTTTAATATCCACATTCGAGAAAGCCTGCAGAGTTATCTGGGTTTAAGTACTAGGGACGTATTCGAAATTTCGGCGTTAGAGTTAGTTAGAAAATCCGGTCGTTTTAGTGGACTATCTCTAGAAGTGATCAAACATGCACCAAATTGGAGGAACGGTATTTTGATTTTACGGAGGAAAGAGCATCCACCAAACTGGTTTACCGCCAGTATTAAATGAGGTAATGATAATAATAATCATAATAATAAAATAATCAATTTAAAATAGGTTGCGATATTCAGCTTCATAAAGAAATAATACTTACTTGTGTATTATGTAGTCGAACAATATGGTTTTGTTATAACAAGTTTAAGTTAGATATCTGATAAAATATTATAGAGACTCTAGCGAATTAGATCTTCTGTCTTATTTTGGAAAAGATCTCTGTTACGAACATTATTGACAAGGTTTTCTCAATAACAATACAGTCAACAAATGTTATAACAAGCCAAATAGAAATTATTGTATTTTTTTTATTTATAAAAATTTCATCTGAGTAACACGAACTTCTTTTGTATTTTTTTTTCAATAGATTTTTGTATGAACACATGAGTGTATAAATCAAATAATCGATGCTGATATTTCAAGCTGAAATTCTTGTAAACAATATAACAATTTTCCATGTATGATCATTTGGACATTTTAATAATTTAACAATCCAAATTGTCAGATGCTAGTTTTATCGCTACCGAAACATGTGTCATTTGTCTTCCGAATAGTCACGAAAAATGTATAATTTTCGTTTATACCATTAATAAGCTATACGCGCTGACTAAATAAGAATCATGTTGGCTTCTTATGAAATACAATAAAAGTCAGTTCTGACAAATAATATGCTACTAAATTCGTTAACGATCATTAACAATAGTTGATTTACATATCTTTTACAGAAAATGGAAACGAGAAAGATAAAGTTTACTCCGGAAAAACACGTAAGTTCCTTTCTTACGCATCAATAAAGAATCTATTTTCAGTTGTTTGACTAATTATGTGAATGTTTTATAGGGCGTTTTTGGACAAGATATCAAGCTTTAATTTTAATAAACAATATCGTAAAATAATAATAAAAAACTATAGCTTTTTTTAATCGTAATGTACAATGCGTTTGTTTTCCATGTCGAACATTTTGAATTTGTCAAAATGAAAATGTATTTTTCATTAAATATCAACTGTGTGAGTAGAAAGAAGTTGTCAATTTGATAGAATCAACACGTTTAACGATTAAACCATTCATACTTTACTAAATGTAACCACGAAAGTATATAGCTGTAGATGTCATTGTAGACAAATATACGGTACATGTCATTCCTTTTTTTGCATATGAGATAACATCACGATATTGTATAGTGTATTTAATCATGTATCAATTGACGGATATGTTACTTAAGGATGAATACAAACAGGATCAGAACAGAATAATGATTAAGTGCCATATATTTGGATAATTAATGCTATTTAGTAATATTTTAGTAATATTCAGGGGATACTACTAAAAACTAATATAAGCAACGACAACAACCAAAACATATTTAATATACACCTAATTTATTATAATGCACGTTGTTCTATATGTATGATTTTCTGAACGGTTACTAACATCGAATTTTACATTAGCTATACCAAACTAGGGACTCTGAAACTTGGAAGAACTACATTCTCCAAGCAAACGACCCACCCGGGTTTACGGTAAAGACAGTAAATGATGCAATTGGTAAGTTTTGTTATAACAATGACATTGATGTGTCATTTAAATGTTTCAGAAATAGTATTTTAATATGAAATCTAATCTTTAATACAACTTTTTATTGTTGTAGCAGAATACAACTTGAAAACATTATTTATTCGTATTTCATGAAACACACAAAACGACATCCGGCACAGAAAAACGTGAACGTTAAATATATTATTCATTATATAGGTGTTCTGCGATCTTCGTTAAATAAATGATTATTTTTGATAATATGGATACTTAGATATGGGTAATGTTTTGATAAATTTACGCAATATTATTAATTGTATTCTTTATCAAATTAGGTGGATAAATTTGAAGATATAAACACCGGATTTATATATCTTTCAATATGTATACTTGTAAAACTGTTTCAAACATATTATGTACGACACACGTTTGAGAAACGTTTTAATTTTCGTCACAGTAAATACATCGAGAGTGATGCATTACCATTTCATTTTAGGCACTAACGTACAATATTAAATATTGGAGAGGACTTAATACAATATAGCTATTTAAGTTTACTTAAATACATTTTTATTTCCTTACACATGTTTGAATTTCAGGTAAAGGAGTGTTTCTTACTGAAAAGAAACAACGTGGATGTTTCTTAATGGAGTATGCGGGTGAGCTAATTTCAAAGGAAGAAGGCCTCACCCGAGAACATAAATATCCTGAGCACCTGGGTTCGTTTCTATTCTTCTTTAAGACCGGGAAGAAAGAATGGTGGTAAGTTTTATTTGTATGTTACCATTACGATTAAAGTTAATCAGTTTCTATAATACAGGACCGTATGTATGGGAATTATGATTATTGAAACTGATGAAAATAGGTGTTTATTACTTTTACGATGTTATATAAAATAATATGCGCATTTTAATTGACGCATTGACAAGGTTATAATTAATGCATATAAACATATTTTGAAATGTCGGAATCGATAATATCGTACGTTGAACACAGGAAACTATATGTGATATCGTAGGTTATAAATAGAACGTGAAACTGTCTATGGCTTACAAGCATTTAACATGATATCAAATTATTATACATATTGTTACTAAAAATAGTAACAAATTGACGTCGATTACAGGCCGTTATTAGGCTCCGCTGAGCCGATATAATATAATTGGCCGGCGCCGATTTTTCGAAAATCGAAGAGAATGCGATCGCGCGACGTCAACGACAACGAATGGCGTATTTAGTCAAAACTAAACGGTTATATCCAAAATTGCAAGTACTGAATATTAACGAAAGTTTGTAGTTAAATTGATTTAATATATAGGATCTATAGCCTATGCATCTTTGAGTTTGAAAAAAAGAATCACTGGACAAAATTGAACAGATCGGAAACTTTTACTGTAACTCCATTTCAATCATTGCTTCCAACATTAAAAATCCAACAATACTGTAAGCACTTAAATTCTCTTTTATTGTATCCATAAGCCTTAATGTTAAACAATCATGATATTAATTGCATGTGAATCATTCTGACCAGAAACACGATTTACGAAATCGCAATGACTGGTCAGAACGTTTGATTTTATTCCGATTCAAAGTCTCAACATATATTATTTATCCAACTGACACTTTCATCATTCGGAATTCTTCCATGCACGATTTATTAAACTTATGGTAATGTATTTTACTAAAAATAAAAGCAAACACGACATAATCGTTGTCACAACAAAACTGAGAGTCCCGCGAAAACTGGTTTGTTTCGTCACAGTTTTTCTGTTTATAAATTACGTGGTTCGTTAGAATTACGTCACGTATTGCGTAATTAGTTGAATATTAAATACAAGTACGGAAAGTTTGTTTGGTGTCTTTGTTAACATTTTGTGTAATAAAGAAAGTAACATGATTATTTTCTTGTGACAGGATAATATGTATTATAAACGATAATATACGGCAGAGCTGGGCCGGGCATCTATAATCGGCCCTAGCCGTATAACGGCCCTCGGCAAGAGGCCCTCGGGCCGTTATATCGGCAGCGGGCCGATTATAGATGCCAGGCCCAGCTCTGTCGTATATTATTGTCTAAATATCTACAAGTATATCGATATCGTATGAACTTGAGCTATATACTATCGATATTTTAGATCATGTTTATCCGATGGCTTTTTATATACGAATATATATGGTGTCACAATGTCAAAGCCACACATTTGTAATATTTAACAATAATTGGAAAAACAAATTATTGTTGCATTATTTTAAACATTAATATTTATCATAAAAATAAAACTTTGCACAAATCGTTTCTAATGTACATCTTACTGATCAAAATAGATTACAAAAAAAAACGCATTGAAATTGGAAAAATAAATACGTGTTTATTACTTTTTATCGTATCGTTTCTGTATGCGATAACTGGTAAAACCAGCGTGTACATTAGTGTGAATTGCGTTAGTACCAAGCGTTCTCATACATATACATTATAAAATTCCTTTTGCAAATAAGAAACAGTTTTCAGTCGAATGCATGCCATTTACGATCATTACATATACTGCCAATTTAAGTTGTATTGAAATGTTCTATGGACTGCGGCTTCAAAAAAGTTGTCTGATCAATGAAATCTCATCAACTACACTAAAATCTACACCATGGAGTATTTTATTCTCGTCGGTTGCATGCGAAATGATCTATTCGTTTTTTGTTGTTGCTCTTTTTGTTGTTGAAATAATCTTCTGTATTTCGATAGCAATGATGTGAACAAAAGAAAGTCCAAATTAACCAATATCCATTTTATGACATGTTGCGAAAAAAAGAAAAAAAAGGAGTAAATAGAAAAGTATGTGAGTGTTTTATATAAATCAAGTGTAAACTTGATCTTTTGCCAACACTCGCATACTATTCTCTATTTTCGATAATATATGGTGACACCGCTTGGTTTATTTAAACCATTGTTAACCGTTAATACGGTTAATAGACAAGTATGTAGTTTAAATATAAGCATGATCCTTTAAGTTATCCTTTTTAGTGAATACATAGAAGTAGTTGCATTCAACATTAAACATATTTTCATATTGTTTGATACTTTTATATATTTGTATATATATACATAACTATTCTTGACATCTATTAGCAACTAATTATGATTTACTATTACAATTAGTGTACATAAAACAATACCATTATAGCCAGTGGACATATATAAACGAGTTTAAATAATAGAATCAAATTGAATACAATAAACAAAATTTAACTAAACATCAAAGACAATTCCAACTTCAATATATTTTACATATATTGAATAGCAGTTCTAAATCTTTAATAAACAGAAGATATTCAGAACGATTACAATATCTGACCTTCATTACAAAATTACAAAATGTTTCAGTGTTGATGCAACATTCTCAAAACAAAAAGGACGGTTTGTTAACGATGGGACGGGAATGACAAAAAATGCTGAGGTGCGAGTGGTTTTTGTCCACAAAAAGCCTCACCTGTGTCTCTTCGCTACAAAACATTTACTTCCCGGCCAGGAAATAAGATTTGACTACGGAGTCGACGACCTACCATGGAGAAATCAGGTATAAGATTTTAGAATTGCTGCTGAATAATAATATGACCAATAAATCATATATCTGTACGTTTCAGTTATCACAGAATCAAGTGTTGTTGTTTTTATTTCAAAGTATTTTTGTATAACCAGTAATATAATTATATTTACTGGTGCACACATGTACGTTTTAGTAATGCTTATTTGATTAAATATCACCTTTTTGCTTTGCTAGCTGCTCAACAAAATATATACTACGAATACAGTTCGAACGATTTGTTGAGTAGCAATGATCTGAACTATAACTTGAATAAGCAAGGAATATTACATATCAGTGGTGTTTCGATTGAGCGTTTTGCTGCGTTCAAAAAGTCACAACTTTCCACATTCATTGAGATCAAAACAAACCACCGGAACGCCGCAGTCATGTAGTATTATATTTATGATATACTGCCTTACGATCAAAACACCACCATACATATGCTACAAAACATACAGGCAAAAACATAATAAAGTACTCGTTAGCAATTCATGTCAAAGACATCAATGACGCAATTTAATTGAAAGAGTAACGGCGGCGTCGTGTCTTGAAAAATCATGGAGTGTGTCCGAATGTGTCTCGAAACGTTAGGGCAATATACGATAATAGACAAATGTAAACGTGTTCCAGTTTTTTCCAGCCGTTAAACACGATTTTTATTTCACATTGTGAAATACGTGAATTTTATCTCGTCAATTTTTAAAATACTAAACATGCACAAGTATCTATATATGTATTTTTATAATAAAAATTACATGTATATGCTTCCTGATCAATAGCTATTGTAATGTGAACATGATGTCTTATTCAACTTATATGAGCTAGGTGTAAAATGTGATGTTGATCATCTTCCTTTTTTTTGCGCTTGCTTATAAATAAGAATCGTTGCAATACAAAAGATGCTTTTATTACAGCAATCCAGAAAAGGCAGAGTACTATGCCAGTTCGACCAGGGTAGTCAACATGACAGTCAGTGTAGTGTTCCGGAAAAAAAGGTATCGTCTAAAGGAAACAAAGACGTATATATATGTATGTACTTTTCAATGCAATTAGATGTACACAAGTTTTGTCACAAAAGTTGATATTATTACAAAAATCAACAGTGGATAAAATGATATGATGTGCTATTTCATGTTACTATTACTATATATTACTATTACTATATACGTTTATACAAAAGTATCAACGTGTTATGATTGGCATCTTGGACCTACATAACAAGTCAATCGGATGGTCTTCAAGTAATTAATTTTATTACTAAAAATATCATGACTATTTCGATGTGCTGTAATATTTGTGCATTCAGTGTGATATTTCCTGAATTACATTTTTAATATATCGACCCAGCTTTTTAGTTTGATTTTTTTTGGAAATTAAAATGCATTATTGGTAAATACTATATAGATATTGACACGAACTGATTACCAAACTGTTAGTTGATTAGCTACTTTTTAAGAGTACCATGCTAGTGTTTTACCTTTCATCCAACTTCTACAGGGATTATTTTATGTGCATATGATGTGATTGTGCACGTAGTGTGTCTTATTTTAATTGTTTGAAGCCAGCTATCCAGTGTTCATTCGCTAAAATTAAATAAATGATGTATTAAATAATTCATGTAATATAAATAATAAAGATTTTACAATGCAGAAACGTCCACGTGGGTGTGTCTTATCGTCGCCCATCCAGGTAGAAGGAAAACATTTATTAAAGAAAGCTTTTGTTGTCTTGAGACGAGTCAATCTAGATAATACATACATGGGAAATTGTAATTCAAAGGCGACACAGGTTTGTAATGGTATTTATGCCAATATCGCAACAAATTCATTATTTGTATATCCCCCATCGAAGATGGCGGGCTATATTGGTTTGCTTATGTCTGTCTGTCGATCGGATGGTCTGTCGGTCGGTCGATATACCACTTTTATTTTCTTTTTTTAAGTTTAACAGTTTTCCTCCATACCTCACCAAACTTTATGAAAATGTTTGAGGGCACAATATCTTAGCTAAGTTCGATAAGCCAATCAGCTAAGAATTAACTTATTGCGCTTTGTTCTTTACATAATTTGATAATATCGCAATAACTTTGTATAGCGAAAACATATTTATTTCAGCGATTAAGTGAACACCGTGACGAATATGCATGTAATAATTAAAATGCATAGTACACTATATAATACCAGTACTTACTTTTTGTAATTAAACAATAACAATCATGTATCTTTGCTATACTTGTACAGGTAGTAAACAAAAAGTCATCACAAGACATATCTGGATGCAACGAACGGTTTTGTGAGAATAATACAGGTAATTATGCATCTGTTATATTGTTTTGATATGGCATTAACTGTGCGTGCGTACGTGTCATCGCGTCTAGGTTTAAACAATGTATATCAAAGTCTTATGTGCTTGTTTAATTGATATAACAATTAACGTAATTAAACCATACATTTTACTGTGCGGTATACAGTCCGGCATGGAATTACTTTACAGTAAGAGACATGGAAGCAAGAGATAAATCCTTGACAACGTACATAGTTTTCTTGCTGGTCTTACAGATGTTTTATTTTCTGAGATCAGTTTGAAAATTGGTTTGTGTCAAGAATCGCATACTAACCGTTACTTAACTTGTTTACATACATCTATCACCTGGAAAGACGGAAATCAAAACTACATCGACAGGACTAACCTAAAGAGGAGTGGATAAAAGATTGTATCTTAAAGAAAACCATAGTTCATGGAGTTGTGTAGTGTTTTTCTGCAAAGGAACATCCAATGGACGTTTTTACGTTACCAGAACTGTCGGGAACTAGACCGTATGGTGTGTTACCATATACAAAGTAAAGAATAACATGTGGTAAACTTGACTATGGTCAGAAACTAGAGAATCAATATTATCTGAGCAATACAATCATAGTATGCAAACATTATTAAATAAACCAATAGTTTATACTGTTTTGTTACAGTTACTTTCAGCAGCAAGGAAAACAACTTAAAAAAAGTTGAAGCTGACAATATTGACGTTCGGTAAGTCCATTCATGCTATTTTCAGGTAATACATTAAGCTGGTGAGAGCTTATTCTTGATATTCTGATTGCGAATACCTCATACCCAATGTTCTAGGAAGTTGGAATAGCAGCAGGAGGCTTACATTGAACAGACTTGTTACCTCTTGTCTGTGAAGTATAATTGCAGAAGCACTGCGTTTGTTGTGATCTAAAAAGCGACAGGGTTAGTGAAATATTCTGTGCCATACTTTGTGTTATACCTTGTTTAAGTTATAACATACTGAGTTAGCCTATCACATCTTAATGATGTCAGTATTCTGTCTCATGTGCCCAATCATCAGGCAGGTAGCCCCACGGAGAAAACATGTACATACCTATAGAATCATGTTAATACTAAGTGTGTGCTAGACTCCCTGCACGTTGCACAAGCATAATTTATTAATAAAGTGAAAATGTGTAATCCTATAAAGTAAGTTACTATGTAAGCAAGCAAGTAAGTAAGATAGTAACTAACTAACTAAGTAAATAAGTAAATAAAATATAGGCCTAAACTGTTTGTTTTCTAGCGATGCGTGTTTTATGTTTACATGTCTTTATTAAAATATGTGATGCTTTTAGACTAACACATTTCAGCATTGCGGATCGAAATTTATACACACCGGCATGCAGAGTTGGACAATCAACAACTAGTGATGCACATGGTATGCAACAAATATAAAGTACAACATACTAGTAACAAAAGTACAAGTAGAATGCTTTCACTAATATTACACATATTTCGAATTGGTTTACATTACTTTCTTGCTTCCAGTTTTTGGATAGCGATCTTTTTATATATGAATTGTGAAATCGACATGTTTGGACATGTACCTAACTTCATTTATTGTAGAAAGTTCAAATGCCGCGGACTCCAAAGATGTTGTTATATCTAAGTTACTACAAGAAGTCGATCGATACAAGTCTTTAGTAAATGAGCTTCAGAATAGGCAAGTTGTGCTTGTTTGGCTTTAAAATCCGAATGAGATAAACCTGTCAGAAGTATGCATGTTGTATTAGGTTTCTACCGTCAGTCATCGATAAGGATCAATTCGGTTTAATTTTCGGTTTCACTGAAAATCATGAGAGACTATATTGTCGACATTTCAAGTCACAAGCAAACATTTTCGCTGTTACCTTGTTCAATGACACCAACTGGGAAAATGCGTTAAGTTAAAGAAAATCGTTTGCATTAAAGTTATGTAACAAATTCCGACATAACACGACGTCATGTTGGTTCTGCAAACCCTAGGTCTGCAGCAATACTTTTTGAAATCTGTCTGTGTTTTTAGCTCACCTGAGCACGAAGTGCTCAAAGGTGAGCTATCCTGGTCAGTCACCGTCCGTCGTCGTCAAATATTTACTTAAACAACATCTTCTCTGAAACCGCTTGGCGGATTTTAACCAAACTTGGAAAGAATGTTCTTGGGATTGTCCTTTAACAAATTTATTCAACTCATTTGAATATCCAGAAAACTCTGGTTACCATGGCAAGCAAAAGCTTAAAAAACAGAAAAACTTTAAAAAATCTTCTTGTCCGAAACCACTGGTTGGATAGCAAAATGATTTCAGATAAATGCTCCGTGGGTGACAATTTACCAAATTTCTTCTAAATTATTTTGATTCGTTAACAAACGTGGCTGTCGTGGACTGGGGCAGTTTTCCTAATAAGGCTACATAAACAGCTTTTAAGAGCTTCTCCTCAGAAATCGGTGGCTGGATTTTGATATAATTTCACAGAAATTGTTTTTTCACGAAAATGTTTTCAAATCATTTTGATTCGTTAGAAAACATGGTAATCAGGGGGCGGGGCATTTTTCCTTATATGGCTATATTAAAAAACTTTAAAAATCTTCTTCTCAAAAACCGCTTGCCGGATTTCAAAATAATTTCACATAAATGCTCATTGCTTGACCCTCAATCAAATGTCTTCAAATAATTTAGATTCGTTAAAAACATGGCCACTAATGGGTGGGGCAGTTTTCGGTTGGCTGGATTTTAATATAATTTCACAGAAATTGTTCGTTCACGTAAATGTTTTAAAATCATTTTGATGGTCACCAGGGTGCGGGACATTTTTCCTTATATGGCTTTATTGAACACTTAAAAAATCTTTTTTCCTTATATGGCTTTATTGAACACTTTAAAATTCTTCTTCTCAAACACCGCTAGCAGGATTTCAAAATAATTTCACATAAATGTTCATTGGTTGACCCTCAATCAAATTTCTTCAAATAATTTTGTTTCGTTAACAACATGGCCGCATATGGGTGGGTCAGCTTTCCTTATATAGCTATAAACAAAATTTCTTCTCAGAAACCCTTAACCGGATTTCAAAATAATTGCACAAAAATGTTGCGTGGTTGATCCTCTACCAAATTTCTTCAAATCATTTTGATTAAAAAAAAACATGACAGCTCGATTATAAAGAACTTTCTTCTTTTTAGAAATAGCTGACCGATTTTAAAATATTTTCACATAAATATTTCTTTATTTTTAAATCATTTTGATTTGTTAAAATACTTTGCCGCCAGGGGGTCACGGGGTCTTTTCCCTTTATAGAGATATATAGACAACGTTGACTATCTTCTTTGAATCCACTGACCAGATTCAACATAATGTTACATACAAGCTATTGTGGTTCATTCAACTCAGGTGAGCGACCCCGGGCCATTTGACCCTGTGTATAATATTCTAGGAATTATCATGTCTTTATGCATTTTATCATAAATAGGCGGAATTAAGAACTGTGACATGTTTTCTATTTTTAACATTCTTTCAGATCAATAAATGCTACTAAAGATAGTATATCAAGTGTACCCGAATACCACACCAGTGGTTCCATCAGCGGTAAATGTCAAGTATAAGTATGATAACCTATAGATACATACTTTACGTTAATATGCGTATATAACGCAAATGTAAATTATACGTTTACATGACAATTAAACTGCTATTAAATACGGATACAACTGCAGTTGCAGCTGGAATGTCTACATTGTAAATTTTTTTTTTTATGAAAAGTATTAATGAATATACCTATACATTGCTTGATACGCAAACATTTTCAGATCAAGGGAGTGACAGCTTTGTTATTCATCAAGAAACGGCCGAGGATGGAAGTATTATACTTAATATTAGCAGAGAGAGGTATGTTGAGGAAGTATTATAACCAAAGTTTTAAGCCGAGAATTGTACTAAATTGAACATGTGTGTCGTTAAAACAAGAACAAAGTTCCTTGGCATTAAATATTTATGTATGTTTATGTGGTATTAAACAACAATTGGCTTATGTTAACTAAACATTTTACTGAGTAATACAGAAATAATCTAAAACTAATGTCAATCTTTCTTATTTGATCCTTTTATATATAAACAAAGAACTATGGGAAATGTTATATATTCTGTTGAACAGAATGTTAAGCCATCAGTGCTCTATTGTTTGTAAATCCAAGACCCGAGAGCTTTTCGGTTGTTTTGTTTTGATAGTTTTGATACATTATCTTTGCCAATTCTGATTTGTTGTGTACCTCTTTATTTATAAATAACTATTCTTCCAGCACCCTTAATAGCATCTCTGGAACAGAAACGTCTGCATTGGCAGAAAACGATGAAAGTGCAAGTACGTTTGACCCCATTTTATTTACGAATACCATTCAGCATATATATTTGTACATACCTATTTATAGTTAACCCCTTTGGGCTTAATACTGCTTGTTAGTAATATTAAGTTTATTGACAAATGTAAATCACATACACAATCATTGTAAGAAATTTCTAATTGTACTTGTTACTGCAGTATTCGTTTTTAGGTCACCTGAGCACAATATGCTCATGTTTAGCTTTTAAGATCGCCTTATGTCCATCGCGCGTCGTCAACATTTTCCCTGTGAATACGCTAGATGCCACAATTATCGCTCAATATGCCTAAAACTTGCTCAATACATTTGTTCCGAACATATCTCGGTCGACTTCGAAACTGAGTCATATGGGGTCAAAAAGTAGATCATTAGATAAAATAGGAAAAGCCTCTTATCACTCTAGAAGTCACATCATTTGCCCAATCTTCTTGAAACTTGCTCCGAACATTTGTTCGTATGATATCTCGGCCGAGGTCGAAAATGGTTGCCTTTCCTTATTAGTATTTATTAAAAAGTTTGGAATTCTACTTGCCTAAAACCGCTTTGCTAGATTTCAAATTTATTTCACAGAAATTTTCATTGGGAGACAATCTACCAAATTGCTTCCAGTCATTTTGATTTGTTAAAAAAGATGGCCACCAGGGGGCGGGGGATTTTTTTTCCATACATGGCTAATTTCGAAAACTTGAAAACTAATTTGTCAGGAACCGCTTGTCAATTTAAAACTTATTCACAGAAATGGCTCTTGGGTAACATTCTACTAAACTGCGACTCTTGCCCGTCCTTCATTTGTTTTTATTTCAGCATCATCTTCTTTGTAGACACTATAGACCACCTGTATAGTTCCATCTTCATGAAATTTGTCTATGACCTTTGCTCTAATGATCACATGGTGTGAAAAACTAGGTCACTAGGACAAATTGAAAAAAAAGCTTGTGAACACACTGAGGGCCGCATTTGTTTTATCCAATCAATATGAAACTTACTGAGAGCACTTGTTCTTATGATATCTTATTCGAGTTCAACACTGGGTCATGTGGGGACAAAAACTAGGTCAATAGGGCAAATTAAAGAAAAAGCCTGTGAACGCTCTAGATGATACATTTATAACCCAAACAACATGGAACTTGCTTAGCACATCAGGTGAGCGCCCGAAGGCCTTGTGGCCATCTTGTTTCTCATGTGGTCATGCTTATAGAATTTGTTTCATAGCTATAAAAACGAAATGCCTATATAAGTGATGAAAAACAGCCATGTTTAGTGAATTGGATGCTATTATGAGTGGAAATGTTAAGTGTTCAACCGATGAAAATAAAACCCCAAGGGCGATTAATAAATATGTTCGTTGATACTTAAGATGTTGTAGAAGTGAATAATATAGTGATACTCATCGAGACGAAAGAAAAAAGTGGATTGTTTAGTCCAAATTGGGTCAAAGTCAAAGTGAGGTTGGGTGATATGGGTGGATTGGGAACGGTCATAAGTAAGAACTGTGTATATATCCAAGTGTTGTAGTAAGCGGTGTTGGTGCTAGACGAAACGGTAATATCTAGTAAACCAACAAATGGCACTTTTGAATTATTCTAAATCCAAATTAGTTCAAGGTCAAGGTTAAAGTGAGGTTGGGTGATACGGGTGGATTGGGGATGGTCATAAGCAACAGCTGTGTAAGTATCCAAGTGTTGTATCAAGCGGTGTTGGTGATTAACAAAATGGTAAAAAATCTAGTTAACCAAGAAACAGCCCATTTGAACTACTCTAAGTGCAAAGTAGGTCAAGGTCAAAGTTTGGGTGGGTAATGTGGGTGGATTGGGGATGGTCATAAGTAACAACTGTGTAAATTTCAAAGTGTTGTAGTAAGCGGTGTTGGTGAAAGACGAAACGGTTAAATCTGTTAACCAAGAAAAGGCACTTTGAATTATTATAAGTCCAAATTAGGTCAAGGTCAAGGTCAAAATGAGGTTGGGTGATATGGGTGGATAGGAAATGGTAATAAGCAACAACTGTGTAAGTATCCAAGTGTTGTAGTAAGCGTTGTTGGTGCTAGAAGAAACGGTAAAATCTACTTAACCTTGTCACCGACGGTAGGACGGAAGGACGGACAGGGCGATCACTATATGCTTCCCGCATCAAGATGCCGGGAACATAGAAAGCCGTTGTCTGTTAGTAATATACAACTGCATACAAAGTTACATGAAGTAGAAATTAGAGTATTTCGAACTTTGGTCATTTATTACCTTTGACAAGAAAAGAACATGATAATGTGACATTCTGGTAAAATTCTTTCAGAGACAGCTGGCAATGATAGGAATTTTGTGACCACAGAATCGACCAGCAATGATGTGTTAACCTCGGACAGCTCTAACATAAGGTAACCGTTTTGGCTCCTGAATTGATAACTTAACAGATACAAGTAGTATTAGATACAATACTATTGCTACGAGTACTACTACTACTGCTGCAACTGCTGTTATTACTATTCTTCTTCTTATTATTATTATTATTATAATTATTAAATAAATGTTTTATGAGTTTTAACAAATTATTATTAATGCCTTTAAAGTGTAATAACAACATGTTATTTAGAAAATACTATTTTATTTAAACAGCGTGAACCTAGACCGAAGTGGAAGCTGTACATTTAACAGGGAAGAATATGGTAAGCATTAATAAAATAAACCAGAAAGGCCGTTGTCTGTTAGTAATATACAACAACATACAAAGTTACATGTAGTTGAAATTAGAAGTATTGGTAATAACAGAAAATGTGCACTTCGGTAATGGATTACCTTTGACAAGAAAAGAACAATGTAATGTAACATACTGGTAAATTCTTTCAGAGACAGCTGGCAATGATATGAATTTTGTGACCACAGAACCGACCAGCAATGATGTGTTAACTTCGGACAGCTCTGACATAGGGTAACCGTTTTGGCGCCTGAAGGAACATAATAGTTTACTTGTCATAAATAACGAACATCGAAATTCGATGGATTTATTTTTGTTCTGCCTGCTGTCTTTTGCATTTATATTAAAAAGAAGCCGATTTGTTATTTAATATACATTTAAATAATGGAAATACATGTCCTTATATTTAAGTTTGCTTGTTAACCAATATGTTTTAGGAATAACATGCAATTAATTTGAAGGCAAATGTATTATTTACTTAGATACAACGATGATTAGACTGAATATACATTATATTCATCGTGAATTGTGATCGGAACCGTGAAAAACATGAATGTTTGTCGTGTGAAATAAAAATACATATATCTATTTTCAGAATCAAAAAACAAAGATCAAAATCAATAGACCGGAATCATAGCGGAGGGCAACTGCAAACACACATGTCGAGAAAACCTATTTCTAAAAAAGGTAACGCAAATTCATGTATTACGATATTACGAAACACTGAGAAGAAAAAACACGTTATACATACATCAACTTTATGAACGACAGTTCTGAAGTTGTTTCATTTTAGCTCACCTGAGTCTGATAGGGCTTTATGAGCACAGCGGACTCTGCTGCGCTATTGGCATAGCGGACTCTGCAGCGTCGTCCGTCGTTAGTAATTCGTCAACAATGGGCTTGCGGATGCAATATAGACCTCATTTTTCAATGTTGACCAAACTTGCATTTGGTCATGAAATTATTTATACGGCCATTCCCCCTCCCCTATTTCTGATTCAAGTAGGGCAGTTGTCCGATACTGGAATAAGTATGTAAATTAAATACTGGAATATTGCTTAGATTGGCAAATTTTGCCCAGGAAAAGTATGAGTTGGTGTACTGACCGCTGTGATATGACTGAAATACTGTTAAAACAACAAAAATCCAAACAAACAAACAAACAAAATCCATAAAATCTTGGCTGGGATTGATTATGGGCCAGATCGGACCAGGAACAGCCCCATGTGAAAAAATGCACATTGGACTTTATGCAACATAGAGACTGTAATATTTTTCATGTAATCTTGACAAAATGTGCACATATTTTGTAAGACAATAAGATCTAAGAATAAACCAAACATTGCTCAGATTAGGCCACAAGCACCCGAGTTACTGCATCTCGTTTGTGACCAATAAAAATACTTTACGCAGGATAAAGACGTTATGGATTACCTAATATTGATCAAACTTACACTGTTTGTGTTTGACCGTAATATCTCTGTCTGGACCATAAACACCAGGGTTATTTCCCCATATTTGTTAAACATATGTAATTTGTCAACAATTGCTCAGTTTGTATATACGCATGGAATCTCGTCAGGGTTCTATTATGTGTCAGATCGTATCAGAAACACCATAGTGGACTTTTTGCAAGGTCAACTACAGAGGCAATCTTGCTCACTTGAGATCAGAACATTATCATTGCCAGTACTCAGATGAGCGCTTTTGGCCATCGTGTAACATTTGTGCGGATCAGAATACCGTTACAAATGAAAATATTTCAATGATCGTCATACTGTGATCATTAGTGGAAAAAAACGAGAACTATTGGCTGCAATATTGACATTTGTTTACATTTATTAGCCAACTTACTGTTCTTTATGAACAACTTAAGGAATATAAGTGCGAAATCACATGACTCCGGTTTCAATATTCATGGAGTTATTACGCTTTGTTTTATTTGTGGAGAGCATTTTTATGAATGATTTGATTTAAAATCCAATGTTATATAAAAATTGTACTTTTTATGTAGAAAGTTCGAGAAGTATGACTACTGATTATTTATGAAGTTAGCGATATTTGTTCAATTTAGAATAAATGAATCAGAAAGTAGGAATAGTTAGTACTGTATTAAGTGACTAAAGTAACATACGCTTGTTTAAACCGTTAATATACTGCAGTTGTTGCTCTGTTTTGTCATTTAGGTAAAAAACCGTACAGACCATGTCCGTTTTGTGGCGAATTTAAAGCCCGTTTACTTGACCATTTTAACACCAAACATAAATACGAAGAAGAAGTGCTAATGGCCAACAGCCTTCCTCCATCGGAACGGAGAGAAGCCTTCGCAAGGTTAAGAAAAAAAGGTATTTTCAACGAAAATATCAAGAGAATAAGTACACAGGGGAAAGACGCAAAACTTGTACGAGAAAGAAGTTATGAAAATGATGACGTGGTTATGTGCGGAACATGTAAGGCTTTCTTAGCAAAGCGTCAGTTTTATAGACACAAAAGAGAGTGCGGGCGCTTTGAAAATAGAGAACCGCCGTATGCCATTGATCCATCATTTGTGAACGACTTCAAAAGAAACCCACTCTATGAGAAATATCAGATTGAGATCCTGCAAAGGTTTAGGAATAACGTTGTTGGCAATTTTATCAGAACGGACCCATATGTTATAGCATTTGGGTTTCAACAGTATAGCTCAATAGGCAAGAATGTGAAAAAAAAGGACGAAAAGAGAAAAAGCATCATGGCTAATATGAGGCAAATTTCTAGTGTATTCATTGACTTTAGAGATCACCTAAACAGTTTATCAAGACCTGAAAAAATATCATTTTCAGACATGTATTTGCGAAAAAATATATCACACCTCAAAGATGTGCTGCACTGTAAAAAACAAGAAAATTCCGCCTCCACCATTTTAATGGATGGAAATATTATAAAAAAGTTTGGAAAATTTTTACACGATATGTTGATAAATGAAGGCCGAGATGTCGAAGCTGATGAGGTCAACAAGTTTTTAAGTTCATTCAAGTACAGTTGGGTAGAACTTTTCGGCGAAGCAGAGTACGAAATAATATATAATCGATCCGAAACCCGAAAACCGGAGAACTTGCCTGACGAAGACAGCCTTACCCGGTTAAGAGATTATATAATAACATCACTGGCTGAAATAACAGATGATACTTATAAGTTTATTGCAGAAAACGAATATACATTTCTGAGAGATTTAGTGGTATGTAGGCTGACGCTGTTTAACGGTAGGCGTGGGGGAGAACCATCTAGATTAACACTAGAAGAGTGGCATGACGCGAAGAACGACGTTTGGATTGACAAAGAAAGATTACATAAAATCAATGACGATGAAGAAATTACCTTATTAAAAGAATTAAAAGTAGCCTATCAGCCCGGCAAAAATGACGGAAAATTAGTCCCTGTCATAATCCCGAAGGACTGTTTAGCCGGTATACACATGTTGGTCGATCCAATTATTAGAAAAGACTCTGGTGTAAACCCTACAAATATGTATTTGTTTCCTAGAACACATCGATCCGACTACCACGTCATTGGCAGCTCAAGTATTGATTCAATTTGTCGAAAAGCAGGAACAACCTCCGTGACTGCTACAAAAGTGAGACACAGAGCCGCCACGTTATATGCAGATCAGCATGTTGATACTTTTGAGCGTCAGGCCTTTTTTAAGCACATGGGACATAGTGACAGTATTAATCAGCATGTGTATCAATGCCCTCCAGCCCTGACTGAAGTCACAAAAGTTGGAAAATTCTTGAAGTGGTTAGATGCAGGTAGGTTATAACAAACATATAAAATATATTAATTTATGTCCGTAGCATCCGGCATTATGCATATCGACTATTACCTATATTATTTATATTAATTTATGTCTGTAGCAACCGGCATTAAGCATCTCTACTTTTACACACAGTCGACTCCAAATGCCTTCGAACTCGCTTGTCTGGAATTTCTCAATGGCTCGAAATCTCTTCGATGGACCAATATTTTATTACTTTATATTCATATAAATTTATGTCGTTAGGCTCGAATTCGCTGGGGTCTAATTTTCGGAAAGCTTGAATTGTATTTCACGGTTCCGATCACAATTTTTGCACATGTAATTGTTTGTTTGGCTCGAACACGATTCGGTCTCATCTAGTCGTTAATAGATAAGATGCGAATGATTAGAGTCAAGTGTTGAGAGAACGCAGTTATTGATTTTACTGCGTTAGCAAACTTAAATCAATAACGTTAATAAATATGTAAATAAATAGTTGATGTCTTTTAATAACCATTACAGATATCAGACTATTATTCGATTGGAGATTTGAAAATAAGGCAGATGGATAACTGCTCGTACATGTACATGTATAAGTATACAATCTCAAGTTCTGTTTCGCTCGAAGTTTCGATGGCTCAAAGTTATCTTTTCAGTCCCTGAGACTTCGAGCCATCGGGAATCGACTGTATATGGCTTGTATTAATGTTTGTCAGTAGCAAACGGCATTATGCATCTCTGCTACAACATAATTACTTATAAAGTGTTTGTAAGTTATTGTATGGGTACCGTTAAGACACGTGTCTGCAATACTAATAATGAAGCAAGCTTACCGAAAATAGACATATCGAGTTATAAACATAGTAATATAACATGACGGGATCATACTCTGCTAATGGGAGGTTGTTTTCAGCGTATTAAGTATTATATATTTGAATTAATGTGTGTCTGTTGTTTAATTTGTTCTATTTTTGAAAAAACAGTTGCTTACAAGGCTGTGGTGTTTTAGGTCAAGGTGACACTGAATCAGTTGATTCGAAGAGTGGAAAATCTTGTTCCCAAGCAAAATCTACAGAAGGTAAATGTTATAAGGTTCAATTCGGGTTATAATTGTAAATTCCACATTTACAGCTTGTTCTTAGAGGTCGTTATAATTTTATAAGTGTCTGGTATTGCGTTTGTTCCATTTTTGAAAAAAAGTTGCTTACAATATTGTGATGTTTTAGATCAAGGTGACACTAAATCACTTGATTCAAAGACTGGAAAATCTTTTTCCCAATAAACATCTACAGATGGTAAATGTAATAAGGTTCAATTCGGGGAAAATTTGTAAATTCCACATTTACAGCGTGTTCCTAGAGCTCGTTATTTCAAATCTGTTTTATTCTGAAATGGGTAACTATGAAATTTCAGATGCATCATTAGAAAACAGATCGTCACAATCATTTGAAGGTTTGTAGAATTAACTTATTTCCGGTAAAGTAATTCGTGTTTCAAGTCCTTAGTATTGCACGCATGAAGTTAGCTTAATAGCAGTACAATAAAATACGAAGAATTGTGCAGATACATTTCCATCTGCTGATAAGTTATTAATAATTATTAGTTTCTTGTGATTTACAAGGTTTGTGTCGCACATTCTTGATATATAAATAATATACATGATACGTGTTGACTTTATAGTTCTGTTTTAGTTCAAACAGATGCCCACAGTTCTTCCAGCAAACAACGGAGCAGCACACCAACCCCCCATAACTTAAAAGGTAATTGTATGTCGAAATACTTATATTTAATTAAAATTGTTAATATTAATGTGACGAGGATACTCTTGCTTATCAGGTTATCATGTTTTTCGTCTAGTGTTTCTAACTGCTGTGACTGATGAAATTGTGACCGAGAGGGTGTTGCGTCAGAAAGACGAACATATTGAAGAACACGAAGTGGAAGTACGACCAGACAAGGTCGCCGATGTATATTACGACACATATGTGTTACGTGCTGCAAAGCCTCTATTTACTCCAGATGCATGGTTGGCTGTTGAGTCTGTTCTGGCCCATGTGCAAGGTAAGCCTTTCGGCGATATATCATGAGGGCATTTTGACAACTTATATTAAACAAAACAAAACGAACATATATACATTTTCCATATCGCATTCGATTATAAAGGACACATTTTTTTTTAAATATATTGAATTGTTTATCGGATCCGCCGCCCAACATTTTTTTTTTAAATTTGAAGAAAAAAACTTTAAAGACTATGCCAATTAAAAGCACAGCTAAATTGTGCAACCTTTAGTTGAGCAACGCACTTAAATTTAAAATCGAAAACCAAACCAACAACAAAACAAAGAATGCAAATAACACTCAGAGATCAATACTAAACTTACTCTTCTATGTATAAGAAAAGCGTTCCAACTATACTTTTATGGATTTTAAAATGGGTGATTTTTTCTTTTTTCCCACCAATAGTCTTATTACAATGATTTCGTTTTCATTATATCAAATGTATATTCATGCATTGTATATTGACTATATACACACTCTTAAGACTTGTTTGGTCAGAGAAAAACACTTATCTTTTACAATAGATGTGAAGTTTAATGTCCCTTTGTTAATAGCATCTAATAAACAATTTAATATACAGTTTCTTAATTGTTTATATTTATACATACCATATGTTTGTGAAAAATGCTTACAGCTGCTCCTTATGAAGGACTGCGAACCAATAAGGAAAATGCAAGGACAATGGAAAAGGTAATGTGTTTATTACATTACAACTCGCATATCACAATATATGTTCTAACATGCACATTCACCATCTATAATAAAGTGATTCATCGTTTATTGCATACAGTAGCATAAATGTTTAAATCTAAATCTTAGGCACCATTAATACTTCTTATACATCGTGATTTATCGTCCATTGCATACAGTAGCATAAGTGTTTGAATCTAAATCTTAGGCACCATTAATACTTCTTATACATATATCTTCATTGGGGAATCAAGCGGCTTATTGTCGCACGGAAAATAGTGTTTGGTTGTTCTCAGTAATTTGACACATTGATTTATACGAATCGATATGGATTCTTTAATAACGGTGGGTCAAATATTGCGTACACTGATTAGCATACTATCAACAACGAGTTGAATCTTGTTAACCCTTGCAATGTTGGCTATGGATATGCGCAGTCATGTGCGGAACGTAGTGTATTAGTGTGTGCGAAATAGCTCGACAGGTACAAAGCAGTACTGAAACTACCATTTATAGTTAAATGTTGAACTAGAAGACGCTACTTTCCGTGCGATATAAACTTCACAACAGAACTTTCCGCGCTAATTTCATTGCACATTCATTTATTTATAATATAATGTATTGCTCACATTTTAATGTCTAGAATGATGAAAGGCTCAGCGACACTACAATTACTGAATCATTTTCGTCTATGAAGGACGTAACCAGCAATCTTGAAAATGAAGATACTGATAATTGTAGCACAAGCGATGAAAGTTACATGGTGGCGCAACAAACAGGTTGGTATTATGCATTGACTGTTTCATCGGAAGAAATTACATAGTGATTTATATAATAACATGAATGACACGCGCTTATATTTGTCTGAAGAAAATGTGCAATTTATTTAACAATATTAACGGACTATTTTAACTGTTGCATAGGCATTGTGTATCAATAAATTGGATTACATTACACTGGGAAACACATTCTGAGCTATCATTATCATGTACATATAAATGAAACTTTAGCTCGGTTTTCTATTTTCTTTAATTTTGTCATTATTAACAGTAATTTCTAATTACAAATTTTGTCCGTTATTCAGGCGACATTTACTACGTTTTTTAGTGTAACGAAGGCCCCATTGATTAAGAAATAATATGTTTCCATAATAGTTTGATGTCGAGAAACTGTCGGTAAGCAGTATAGATGCGTAGAAATTATATCGCGAGTATGAAACACTTGTGATTTGATAACGCTTACATATACTCCTTATTGTCAGTTATTCGACAACAGATATATCATAGAACAATATTTCGATTCTAACACGATATTATATATATATTTATTTAGTCTCTATTTTAAAGTAATGAATGAGAACTATATTTATCTATATTCCGCCCATTCACACGCGCTTTTCAGTGACGTCAATAAACCATAACAATTCAATATGACGCAGCTTCATTGATAAATATTTAGTAAATGCCTTCAGCTTCATTGGTAACTCTCAAAGAATCAAAGTGAAGTCACCTATAGCGATAATGCAGTTAAAATAGAATGTTAACTAGCTAAAACAAAAAAAGTATATTAACAAAACGTCAACGTTTAATGTAAACGTATTTATAAAATATTTAGTATAAAATGTGGTTTTATTGTGCTACATGATTTAGAAATGATTTGTCTGTCACAATTTGCTATCGCGCGTTTAAGCACGTGCATTTTACTGAACAGATTCTGGGAATTTCCGGATCTATATTTATAACATTAAGATCTGCACATAATTGTTGCAGAATAACATATAGTTGATCGAATTCTTTGTCCATGGGAAACTAGCCACGTATCGTGTTAGAATTTACTATAATCCATCCATTGACATCGCTCATGTTAGCGTGCGCTACAGAACAAGGGTCGGCACATATACAAACTCTAGTCCTATATGTTTACCCATTTTAAACAATAGTTTAATATGTATTAATGTTTGGAGATATTTTCTGATTATCCGTATTTAAACTAATTGAACTTCCATGCTGTACACAGTTGCAGGAATGATTAAAGAACGGAAATATACAACATGGAGTAAGCATGACACATGCATTCTTAACAAATACTTTGCGAAATACGTATACGATGTCTCCAGATTAGATACAAAGGGATCATTACCAGGTAAGATAGATTTGTTTTCATGATATTAAACTATTTGCACTCATACAGTATGATGCAATGCAGATTTTGACATTAGACGTTGGTATTCGAGGTTTATAATCAGGTTAGGGTTTTATGTGATGTCTGGAACCGCTTCCTTTTTGTGCCTGATATTTCACAGTCGGCTGTAATACTTGTATTGCAATTTTAGGAGATAGGACTACCTTAATCCGTCGTGCGAGCGTCCATGCATAAGCTTTTCCTTTAAACAACATTTTTTCTGAAACCTGTTGGCCGATTTTGTTGAAACTTAACAGTTCTTTTGATGGTCCTCTACCAAAGCCGCTCAAATGGTTGCGACCGCTGCACAAGGTGGCTCTCGGAGCTATAAATGTAATAGTGCTCAAACGGTTCTGGTCCGTTCAAAAACATGGTAGCAAGGGGTGGGGCCATTTTCCTTACATTGGTTTCATAAAAAGAAAAATTGAAAATCTTTTAAGAAACCACTTACTGGATTTCAGCATAATTTCACAGAAATGTTCCATGGGTGGTCCTCTACCAAAGTTGCTCAGATAGTTCCGCTCTGTTGAAAAACATGGCCGCGAGGGGGGCATTTGTCCTGATATGGGTATATTTAAAACTTTGAAAATCGTAATTTTAGCAACCACTGCTGGGATTTTGAAATAATTTCACAGAAATGCTCCTAAGGTATGCTCCTCTACCAACATACTTTGAATAAATGTGATCGATTTGTTAAAAAATCATGGCCGCCCTAGAGCTGGGCCTTTTTATGCCCCCGAAGGGAACTTCGGAGCATATAGTAACATAGTAATCACATCTTCCGTCCGTCTGTCTGTTCGCCGTCCGTTAATCTTCGTGTGCGGTGCATAACTCCATCAGTATTGACGGGATTCAAATGAAACTTCATATAATGATAGAGGTAAATGATAGGATGTGTAGAGCATAAGGATCATAAATATGTATTCAATATTGTTTGATTTATTGCCCTTTGATTAATTTTCTTGTGCGGAGCCAACTCCATTATTATTGAAAGAATTCAAATGAAACTTCATATAATGAAAGAGGACAATGAGATGAAGTGCAGAGCACAAGGACCGTAACTCGTTCTTCTATATTGATGGAGTTATTGCCCTTTGTTTAATTTTCTTGTGCGGAGCATAGCTGCATTCGTATTGAAGGGATTCAAATGAAACTTCATATAATGATAGAGGACAGTAGGAGGAAGTGCAGAGCACAAGCACCACAACTCTTTCTTCTATATTTACCGAGTTATCGCCTTTTGTTTTATTTTCTTAAGCGAATCATTAATTTTCAGGTGCGCAGCATAACTCCATTAGTTATGAAGGGCTTTCATTAAAACTCATATAATGATAGAGAACAATGAGAAGAAGTGCAGAAGAGTACAAGGACCATAATTATTTCTTCAATATGTATGCAGTTATTGCCTTTCAGTTAATTTTCTTGTGCAGTGCATAACTCCATAAGTATTGAAGTGATTCTAAATACCTCTCTAAAACCACATATATTGGTAGAGGATGTTAAGTGAGGTCAGAGTACAAGGACCATAACTCTTTTTGTAGGAAGCGTCATTTTTGCCAGCATGTAGCATGTTGCCTTCCTCTGAGAGCATATGCTTCGGGGGCATACGTCACATCCTGTGACAAGCCTTGTCTCCTTATATAGTATATCAGGGTCCTTACGCTAACATGCCTTACTTAATAAGCCAGTCGAGCGTTACAGGCGCTCGTTAACCTCTTGTTTTGCATGGTATGAAAACGAATCGGTAGCCACTCCGTTTAAAAATAACAATGTTATTATTCCGTAGAGTTGGAACTATAGGTCACCTTTACGTCAATATATTTGATACTATCACTACAATCAGATATAGCTTGGTTACAATAAATATTGTAGACATAATGAACTGCTGTTTCAACATGGTAAATCTTAAATTCGTTATCTAGGTGGAATTTTGTTGCCTACAATATAAGATAAATGTCGTATATAACTGACATTAAATAATCTGATGTAAATTTGTGCGTGGTGATTATAGCTTGTGTGAAATGGTTTTCTTGCACTAATTGGACTTCATGTTTGTGCTAGTAAAGAAAATACAACGATGCTGTTGCATAGCTGAAATTTGCTGAGGCTCAATGCATCATTTACTAGTACTTGTTCAAGCATGTGATATCCGTATTTGTTAGCGATGAGACTGGGTAACGTAAAGAAGGGTACACGTTTGGATATTTTAACAGACAGGTTACCGCTTCGTTCAGTTACCATGATTTGATTAAATGTATATTTTTCTGTGGTAAACCAAAACATATTTCTTCACAAAAAATATATTTATGGTTTCCCGTGTATTGTGGTCGTGACTATACACAACCATTATCATGAAGTTTTTGCCATTTCAGGGTACGGGGAAATAAGACGTTTCCTAAAGCATTACCCGGACTTTGTTTCGAACCTTGCGTTGCCACAGAGGCTGAAGGTGGTTCATGTGAAATTGTACAACCAGAGAAACAGGACTAGAAAAATTGCAAAAAAGAAACTCGATGAATCACTGTAAGACTTGCATTTGTGGTTTTATAAACTTTAAACATAATGTACGAAGTATTGTGCATATAAACAAAAGATACGGGATTGTGGACATCTTCGGAAACCAATTTGCTGTGGTGTTATAAACATTAAACATAGTGTATGAAGATACAGGATTGTGGACATCCTCGGAAACCAATAAGTTCATTGGACAGTACCAGAGATGTTATTTTTCTCGGTGTCTCATTATGCGAACTAAATCTTTTCGTACAATCCAGTGTGGAGTTACAGAGATTCCGGTTTTTTCTACATTAGTTTAAAAAAAAAAGGTTTGGTTTGTAGTTGTAAGTAACAGTCAAATGCATTTGGTATGATATTAAATGCAGCATTGAAGATGTAAATTTGCTACGGGATGTTGTAATGCGAACTAAATCTTTTTCGTGATATTTAGTGTGGAGTTACGAGGCTTCCGATTGTTTTACTTTAGTTTAAAAAAGGTTTGGTTCGTATTTGTAACTATGAACTTCATTTTGGTATCATATTGAATGCAGTATTAAGTATTAAAGCTGTAAATTTGCTTAGTGATATCATTATGCGAACTAAATCTTTTTCGAACAATCTATTGTGGAGTTACAGGGGTTCCGGTTTTTCTACTTGAGTTTGAAAAAAGGTTTGGTTCGTAGTTGTAACAATGAAATGCATTGTGCGATGACATTAACTGCAGTATTAGAGATATCATTATGTGAATTACATCTTATTAAGTTAACTAAATCGGTTTGGTACACGTGGAAATACATGTGTTGATAATGTTTTGAAAATATTTCCTGTAACTGTGTGCAGTAAACAATATTTTGGTTTCCGCCGTATATAATTGTCAAAATCTTTTTAAATGGATTTGTGTGTTTTATTTGCATGATAAATAAATATTCAAGATCTAAATAGTGCATCTACTTTAAAGCAACACGCATCATTAAATTTGAATTATAAGTATCCTATAACATTTTTTAAATTAAAAAACTATTGTTACACGGATTCCGGTTCCTCTATTCTATATTTTTTGTATTGATTTGAATTGATTACGAATCTCCAATAAATAGCTTGATCGGTAATGAATCAAAATCCTAAGCTTGACTACGTATGCACTGATTTAGTTTTGGCTTGTTTCTTAATTTATGGTTTTCCTTACATGTTTCTTGAATATTTACTATTAAATACTGCTTTATGTACATGATCCAAGATTATATTCAAGTTGTACTTAAATTGTCTTCTATACATACAAGTCTACCTCTTAGTGCTGTATGCACATCCAGGTGTATATAATCAATATTGACATTATTTGGCTTGTTCGAAATACTATATACTTTATATAAACACAGTCGCATAGGGATAATATAATACGGTAATTACATAAAACGGTGTGATGATTGTGAATTGTCGGCTAAAGATTCATATTGTGACTGGATTGCAGAAAGTGGCAGGTTACTCGAACTATTTTGAGAATTTGTCTTTTATTTACATTCTTAATTGTAGTCAGAAAAATGTCTTTCGCTTCGGAACATTGTTTATTTTACTCTTAAATACCTGTCTGATGTCAGACCCGTCAGAAAAGAGCATTGCCTTCATTAATATGATGATGTAAGTAATTCCACTGAATTTCATTATTAATCTGGCCATGCATTTTTATGTGAATTTAATATATAGCCAGTTGTTAAATTTAATAGAAAGTAACAATAAAGACACTGTCGCAATTTATAGAAGAATGTACTTCAATAACTGTGAACCATCGCTACTTCGAAGATTTTATCATGCTTTCTCTGAAAATGTACCACTTCCAAAACATCTGAAAGATTAGACAAGAAATGTCTTTAAAAAAGACAATCGGCGTTGAAATTAATATTGAGATGTCATTTAAAGATTACCTAAACAGATGACCAAGATGATCGGTTACGTGACTTCTCAGATCCCAGAATTTTTGGTCCCCACCAATATTAGGGGACTTATTGGACTCCAGATGTTTCGGACACTATAAGAAAACTTCTCGGACCCAAAAGTTAATTTGAGATAAAATTATAAATTTAAAAATTAAATATAATTATAATTTATATAAATGCCGTGAATAAACCAATCATACAACTCCATGTTTTCACCACTGATATATGAATAACCAAAATAATTTAGGTTAATATAATTGTTATTTGAATTTGTCAAGCCAATTTAACAAATTAGCAATGTAAGAAAATAATTTCGGGAATGAATTAAGATTATTATGTATCAGACGAGTCTATATAGTTATTTATAGTACCGGTAATATACCATTCATGTTAGTTATCTAATATAATAACGATTTGTGTATCCCAATAAAAAGCAATAGTCAGGGAACATTCAGCGATTTTTGAAATGTTAAGACTTTATTTTTTGATAACGCAAACATACAAATTCATTAGACTGATAATTTTAAATTATATCAGTAGAAATATAATCTATAAAGGGTTCGTGTTTATAATTAGTATTGCAAATTGAGTATTCATGCTACGCGAATAACAATTCGACATATTCCGAATCTTCTTTCATAACATTTTATCTATAGAAAATGTAGCATCTTTTTACAGATTGAATAACATCTACTGGAGAAGTATAAATAATCGTAACCACAATTTTAAATCAAATTAACAGTAAGTTTGTAATATTAATTCCACTTTTATTGATTCTCTGAACGCTATTATTGGTGCATGTACGAGTATATTAACACAGCTATACAGCCGTTGCTAGCTACGCGCGCTATTTTAAGAATGCCACTACTTTTTGTGGAATGCGATGAACTCGCAAGAATCAATGGGCTACATGGAACGACAACTCTGTGAGTGAGATTTATGCATGGGAACATTGCACAATTGCTATTTATAGATCTTAACGCTTATATAAATGTAGGCTAAACTAAATAGTTGCGTGAATGAATATATCTTTCTGTTTATGGCATACAATGAGAAAATACGTTCATAATTAGCCTCAGTTCTAGAGTATACGCGAGGATATGTTTATAACTTCATTTTAACCGCTTATGTAAACAATTATGTAAATTTGTATTCCCCAAATGTATGCAACAGTTATTGGTTTACGTTAAACCATTGTTTGAAGTTTGTATTCCGTAGAATTAGAAAATTTGCCCAATTCTATTGGCATTCAAATTTCCCGCTGCATAATTATCGCAAGAAAATCTGGGTCAAAAGTAATCTTAGACGGCTACGCCGAAAAAACACTGTGCTATTTAACGGCAATGCATTCCTACTGTTATAGGGACATGATCAGGAATTTCATAAAGTACTTAGTGTGCTAAAGATAAACGCATGAAAAGTTATACGATTATTCTCAAGTGATAGGCAGACGATGCAACATTATTAAAGAAAAATTAAATAGAGATGATAATCTTTACAGAAAATTTGACCTTTCTGCGTTTGTGATGGGTTATCAAGACATTAATGTTTTATAATGTTGGTGCAGAAGAACACAAAAGTGGAACGAAGTATGTCAAATATTCAAGTAACCTGTCGCGTATGAAGTTTGCTATAACCATTGTAATAATTACAGAATAACTATATTTGTTTATGTATTTGATCTCATGTGTTCCTGTATTATATGTCTGTACAGGTTTTCAATTGTCAATAATTCAGGGTATTTGTGAAATAATTCGTAATTTTAAAGGTTAGAATTTAAACGGGAATTATAATTAATATATAACAAATATAATTCATCATATTAATATCACACATTAAAAACTATTTCTTTATGTTTTAACATATTTTGTCTGGTATTATACAATAATAAAGTATTCATTTTACATTATATTTTGTTGAATAGTACATGTAGTACATGTATAACCAAGTTACTTGGAAGTACTTAATTATTATTAATTATTATTATTTCAATGTATGTAATAGATTTATTATATTAACAACAATATGTATGTATTTAGAGTATATAGGGATACGCCTGAACAAATTGTGTGTTTGGTTTTGAAAACAAACCATGTACGATATGTACGATAATATGTTCAATGTGGTGATCATTCCATGAAAATGAATAATTTCACGGTTTTAACCAAATTCAATTGTATTTTTATGCAAATAGTTGGTACGTATTATAACATGTTTAAGGGTTAACATGAAAAGGAATCAGCTATAATTTTCAGTGTATACAGGCTAAATTGCAATAGACACTTTTCTTTGTTAATGTCATTTAAAACACAAATGTTTGTTTTGTTTTTATTCTGGCCTCTGTCAAACATTTTGTTGATTCTTTTATCAAATTTCTTATAATGCGAAAGCAACTGATAAATCCTTTTCTGATAGTGTTAAACCCTTTCATATACTGGCCTATTTTTTCAGTATGTTCAGTGAACACAAATTATTCGTTGCATTTTTAGTAGCAAAGTAATTTCATTTAATTGGAATTTCCTCCAAAACTAGTAATTATTATGCTAGTAATAATTACATTCAAGAATATGTAATTTGTGTAAATATTTAAGTATTAATTTTAAATTATTGTGTTGTTGTTGCTGTATTTAACATGGATGATAAATCGGCATTTTATAGATCTGTAATGCACCAAAATAAATAATGAAATCACAATTGAAAGCTTTGTATGTACTTAAATGACATCCTAATACTGGTTGGCGAGTAGTATCCGTAATTTTTTGGTAGTTTTTCTTTATTTTCAATCGCGTAAGTAATACTTTGAAAGAAAAGCTTGTTGCAGTACAAAGTTTTGCTCCTTCTGTTTACATGGATGTAAACATCTTGTCATGACATCATATAGTTTTTTCCATATAAGGGGCTCCAAAATCAATAAGCATTATATGAAGCAATAAAACTAGTTGTATCCGTGATATTTCCTTTTAATTGAAAATGCGTTTTTGTGCTACAAACCTCAAGATTTTAATCACTCTATACTATTCTCCATGATATTACCTACATCATAATGATGTAATATTATTAAATTCCATGCCAGATTAACGGCGATAATGCGAATACAAATATGAGTCGATGCCGGATAATGGGCTTTTGATTACCCTTTTGGCGCCCCTAAAAAAAATTTGCTGATTATAAACGGGAGATAACCATGTTATTATCGAAGGAGACGCTTCCCCAGCATTGAAATTTTGTCAAAATCGTCCCGAAACTAGCCGTATAATTTAGTTAACACTTTAAAATTGCAATTCTTTGTCAATATATTCTTTGAGTAAACATTCTGCGATTGCAATTCTAGATTTTTTAAAGAAAATCTATTTCACAAAGAATGCCTGTTTAATAAATGGATGGTGGTGTTTAAATACTAAAATTGCTGCTTTGTGTGAATAATCTAGCGATCACCCTTGGTAAATCGAAAATAGGGAAGTACAAGATAAAAATAGGGGTCCAATTATAGATTAATGCGCATGCGCAAAGACGTGCGCGTGAATGCACCGCGAGGAGTTAAATTGTTTTGAGATTTTTTTAATTACAAAAATGTAAATATCTTGAAAAATATGAAGTTTTGGAGACTTCAACTTATTGTGCATTTGGAACAGTTGCTAGGTGATGTGTGTAAACTCAACATTCAGTGATGGAGAGCTTTTAACACCTTTTAATATTCAAATCACGGATACTGCTAGTTCACGGATACTACTCGCCAACCAGTAGCATAACCATCGCGCTGCAAAACTTGTCAACGGTTCGATTCTTTAGACAAAGCAATAGCTTATTATAAAAAAAATCATAGGCCGTCTACAGGTATAGTAAATATTGCACCCCGAGAAGAGTGATGTCAACTCGTTTGACATCTTCGTTTACGATGGAGTGGGTGGGGGGGGGGGGTATTTACTATACCCAGCAACATGTCTATGATATGTGTTTAATTATACAGAACAAATATACTGCAATTTAAAGGACAAACTTGTCATAAAATAGTTGACACAAGTTTGTTTTTGGAAAAGCATGCGCTCATCGACATTGATTTGTTACATACATGCTTATTATAAGCGCCTGCCAATTATTAACTAATTCGGAATTCTCGGAAAACACGAGTTGTTGATAGACCGATACGGGATTTGCCCCGCTTAGTTTAAACTCTTCCCAAGCTTGTTAAAGCATACATTTCCTTTCATCGATTATCACAAACATTACCAGGTGCTCTTTCGAATAGATAAACATTATGCACGTGCTCTGTTGTATGAAATAGTATAATAGTCTGGTACCCGGCCGTACGTATCAAAACAGTGCGTCAGGCACACGTGAATAATGGTGACTCCCACTGACGGAAAATATTAATGGCTATCACATTATGTATTTGCCTTTGGACTATTTAACAGAGGTATGACAATATATTTGAGTATCTTATACGTTTGCATTTACATCATTATGTTACTTATTTATGCTCATATTTAGCGTTAATTTTATATTGTTATAATTGACTAGTAGGAATTTGGACGCACTGACGTAATGCCGGTTTTGAATGTTAATATCCTACAATATAATTTTGTTGACAAAAATATATTTTCTTACGGAGTCTATTGTTTCACATATAAGTTATCGGATGAGAATGTATCCCGTTTGGTCATGAAATACTTCATTACATTTAGATTCGCATGTAAATCACTAAGACCATGTTAACCATGTTTCGAGATGATTTATTACACTTGTATTTGAAATCGTTTACCCTGAAAGGGTAATTTTATCATTAATACTAAAATAATTAGACCAGTTTTTGAATACTAAAATAATTAGACCAGTTTTTGCATAATAGATCTTTTAGATCAGTGTTGCTTTAATGCTATTGAATACACTGTAAATTGCTATTGCGATGTTTGAAATCACACAGGCTGGGACAATTTAATAACAAATCTTGGATTCGAACCCGTAACCTACCAGTAATAAATAAGGCAAGTGCTCTCCCGAATGAGCTATCCGAGTGTCCTATTTTAGGCCTACGCGCGGGGTATATTAAAAATTCTAACATGATACTCTATAGACAAAGAACACAATTAACGTTGTTAAACTACCCATAAACAACGCATAAAGAAGTTCCGATTCTGAGCGGCGCACAATAAAAAGAAGTTCCAATTGCAATTTCAAAAATATGTCAAATCATTTTAGAATCGAAATAATTTTCGCATAATCGTTGTTCATCGGCTAATAAGTAAAACTCTTTGTCGTTCTGATGCGTGGCTATTAAACAACTTGTGCTAAAGATAAACAACGATGATTTTACAATGGGATAAGTGAAATGAGCTCTAATAAAACCAAGACAAATGTGAACAGAAATGTCTGCAAATTATGCTATTATCTGCCTTCAGCTTAGCTTGAAATCAAATTCACGTTGACTGCGAGATTTGGGTTCTATGATTACTCGAAATGCACAGCTACAACGGTATACGTATCTTTACATATAGTCAGTCGGATGCAAACATTTTAACGCAGCTGTATAATACTGAGGTTATATTGAGGTATAATTGCGCTGGATTAGTACTTCCTGAAATTAAAGTTGTATTAATAGTAAATTGCACTGTACGCTACTTTTGGAGTTTCAGTTGATAAGATCCAAAATGAGATTGAATCGTGAATGTCTTTACTTTTTCAAGAATCTTTATAATACTTTGCAAGGCGTATTACTTGGGAAACATTTTTCTAATATGCATAATGACCATCACAGACATATTTACACTCTGATACTAAATAATGTGCAATGAAACACAGTAGACAATGTCACCATTAATTTTATTTATGCATGGTTGGTAAGGAGAACTTGTTTCACTTCAGCCTGATATCGAACGTTTAAGAGTTGGTTATATACATGTGAACCAGGGTTCTATGAGATAGCTATGATCCAGGAAATAAATTGATCATTTCAATAAAATACTATATTTAATCAACAAATTAAAACATTTTGTTAGAAATTAGACAATAAATACAGTACCAAACACTGTTACGAGGATTAATAAACTCGCGTAATAGATCCGAATTATTAAGAGTCAATCCGTTTGTACCTAACTCACGCGTGATTGAAAATTGGAATAGTACCGCAATTTTACGTTTAAAATCGAGTTTACATGAAAGAATAAACTGTGAATTTAGTGGCATTTCAATACAACACAAATTATAGCACCATTTATTGTTTTTAAAGTATAAATGAACTTATGTAATTTTGACAGTGTTCTAGCTGACTGTCGGAATTAAAATTGCTTATCATATTTGCATCATCTTCAGCGTGTTATATACCCTATATACTAGTATTTGCATGACCTATAAGTTGTCAAATCAAAACGCTGATAGAGTAGAAAGACTGTTGGCGACAAAATAAACTAAAAGCATGTGAACTAGGAGTGCATTTTTGCTTAAAGGGAAATAGAATTAAGTTAAATTTCCCACCTTTTAACTTGATAACATGACTTCTTATTGTATAGTTTACGAGAACATAATAAAAATTTATTTGTAAGAAACGATCAAGCTAATTGTCTTATGCAAACGGAATTATTGCCAGTTAACAAGTCCGTCTACAACGAGTCATTCAGAATAACTAGAATTGTTTTTTTTTACACAAAATATGTGTCTATTATGCAATAAAACGACCAACAGCTGGTTTGTTGCAATAAACACGTATATTAGTACCGGATTATGCTCTTAATTGACAACAGTGGTCGCATATTTAGGCGAGACAATATATACAATATATAACGTTGTGTCAAACTGACACCTTGTTGTTAATTAAGTGACGATTAAAATACTCTTTTCGGCTCCACGTCACGGTCGCTAGTTCTTTACTCAAAAGATCAACTTGTGAAAAGTAACATCTTCATGTTCCTTTTATTCATTGTATTATGAGTGATCAAAATCATGCCTTTGCGTAACTGTGTTATAGAAATACGTACATTTTTTTGTTATGCGTTACGAAACTTTTAAACAAAAGTAAAGATATCAATGTACTCTGCGCCACAATTTTTTTTTTATTGCAATCAGTGCACCCACGCTTTCCATGAGGATGACGTGGCACTTTACATGTCGGCATAATTTTCGCGCGCTTTTTTATCAGAACAAAGGATTTACATGAAATATACGTGCAGTTTATTTGTCAAATACAATTCGTGTAAACATCACGTGAACAGTTATATTCGGAAAGGCGTTTCGGATTTCGAATTGATTATAAGTGATTTGAATTTAATTACAAGAGATATATTAGATCTCTATATTTGTATATACTAATGGAATATATAACATATGGATATAACACATAAAGGTTGTTAACATCACTGAAAAAGGCAAGTTAATTACGTATATGTTTTGAAGTCACGAAAATGGGCTATAGTGTATACATGTATATTTATTTATATAGACGTCGCGAATCGCGATATAGAGGATCTGCAGTGTATGACCGCATTTAAATGTACAAAAACCTCCAAAATTTAATTTAAAAGAAAAAAATGCATTCATTAATCAGGATGAACCCGGTGAAGAAACCATTCAAAAACGTTAATTAAAAGCATTCGCACCGTAACATATAGGCCTATCTGCGCATATTTACGAACGATTACCGACGTACATTGAACGAACGTGTACGCTCCCAAGGTGTTGCTGCACTACAAAATCGGTCAATATTCACGGTGGTCATAAATTCGCGCAATCGCGGGAGCGCGAAAATTAGACCACCGCGAAAATCAGTGATTCCACAAGATTTAACAGGCGCGGGTGCACGATTGTGAGTTGAGGGGTGGAAAAGAGTAGTAACTACCATATGTCAGAACCGATTGTGCCATTTATGAATGAATGGGTACTATGTAAAATGCAAATGAAGCACGCATATGGACCAGACTTTATGCATAATAAAGAATTGCATTATACATTTAGATCAATAAAAGTATCAATGGTATAATTGGTGGCATTTAAACAAGAAATATAACATCGAATACTCACGCAATAGATCCGCATATTTAACAGACAAGCCGTTTGTACAAAACTCACGCTTGATCTGGATTTAATTAGTATAGTAATTTATCGTTTTAAATTGAGTTCCATAAAACAATCATCTGTACGATTCTTGGCATTTCAATAAAACACAACGCACTATGTACTGGTTAAAGTATAAATGAAGTCATGTTATATATTATTAACATAAATAAAGTTTAAAGCCATTTGCGCAATTGATACGTAATTAAACGTACACAGATGTGATGATTTTACGAATCGTTCCGTCAAAACCAATGATTGACGTTACATTAAGTTAAGCTGCAGAAAAAAACATAAACAATGTTAAAAAAAACAAAAAAAACAACAATACTTGTTTCATTGCAACACATATTAACACACTTCAAATCAAATAATATACATATTAATTTATTTTTTAAATATTTTATCGAGACATTTATAGTTAAAGTACTGCTACAAAATGTGTACGTGAAACTTATCCCAGAAATATGTAAACATGCATACATTAATGTTTGAAAATGAGACAATAATCTGCCTTCAGATAAACTTGAAACCGAAAAGAGGTTCAAGTTTTTAATTGAATGGATTCTCAAAATCTACAGCTGCAATGGCAGATCTTTAAACGGTGAACAAGGGTGAAATTTTGTTTTAGTGAATGTCTTTACTTTTGTAGAATCTTTATAAAAGTTTTTTTCTGGGCGGTAATATGAAGTTCAAAAATGTAAGTGAATTTTCGTATAACTTCGCAAAGTTATAATGCATGATGGTAATTATACACAAGCACTTAATAACGTTAAATAGCACCAAATGCTGCTTTAAATGGTTTCAGTGGGACTGGTCCAATCGAACTCTTAATTTGGAGTTTATGTACACTTTCAAAAGACTAAAATATTTAACAACGCGCTGACATTACCGTCATGACTTAAATTTAACAATTACTTGACAAACATGGTTTGCACGAACACAATTGGTGACGAGCATCATACTCATATTTGAGTTCTACAGTAGCAATTATTAAGAATCAATATGCTAAGAGACTCGGATATATTGTTTGTGGTATAGCGTTATCATTAAATGATCTAAATGTTTTTAGCTTTAGCAAGCTGTTAACCATGCAACTTTTTTGAAGAAAATCCACTAGTCTTAGGTATTATCTAACAGGTGCGGATACGGGATTTTGGGATGGAAAAGAACGTAGTAACTGCCATCATACAAATATAAGATTAACAAGGATATCAGCGAAATGATGGATGCTCCACAATGCTTTTGCCCAGTAATGGGAATGCAATCAGAAGAGCAGAGTCCAGACAACTGTGCTCTGTATATTAATTTCAGCAATCATCAAAGTCCCATATCTGTAAGAACAAAATCTGTCTCAGGACAGCGCGCTCGACTATACAACCGCTTTGTCAGAGTTATTGGCCTTTATCACTACAAACAAGGGGCATAATTATCCCAAAATGCAGTTATGTGCCTTGGCCAGTAACCTTATATAATGACCTTGAAGACGTGTGGGAAGTTTTAATTGAATATCTGAAGCAAATATAGCGATATGTTGCACGCAAAATTTAACCTGAATTTATAAGTAGAAAAATGAGCATAATTCTACTAAATTGCAGGTCAGAGTTATGGGCCTTGGTCAGTTACCTTATATTATGACCCTGAAGATATGTGTGAAGTTTCAACGGAATATCTGTAGTAGTTGAAGAGATATATAGTTGTTGCACGCAAACTTTAACCTGAATTTCTAAGCACAAAAAGGGGAATAATTCTGCTAAATTGCAGGTCAGAGTTATGGGCCGTGGTCAGTGACCTTACATAATGACCCCAAAGACGTGTGAAGTTTCAATTGAATATCTGAAGTAGTTATAGAGATATGTACTTGTTGCACGCAAACCTTAACCTGAATTGTATCTTGCACGCACATCTTATCATGACTTTTCTAAGTACACAAAGGGGCATAATTCTGCTAAAATGCTGGTCACAGTTATGGGTCTTGGCCAGTGACCTTATATAACGACTCTGAAGGAATGTGTGAAGTTTCTGTTGAATATCTGTAATACATATAAAGATATGGAGTTGTTGCACGCAATTTAAACCTGATTTTCTAAATACAAAAACGGGCATAATTCTGCTAAATAGCAGGTCAAAGTTACCCTGTTCAGTAACCACACATAATGACCCCGAAGACATGTGAAATTTCAATAGAATATATGTTGTAGTTACAGGTACTTGTTGCACGCAAACCTTAACCAGAGCATTACGCGGACGCCGACGAACAGGTGAGAAGTATTGCTCGAACTATTCGGTCAATGGTCGAGCTAAAAATCATTGAAGTGGAGCATCTTCGTACAGTGAACATCTCCTCTTGGTAAAGAAGCTTCCCCTTGAATATTGGCTAGTAGTTGCTGAGAAACAGTCCAGACAAGAACAGCGCACTATACACTAATTTCAGCAACCTTTTAAGTCCCATAACTCCAAGGAAAATCACTGAAAGGGAACACCCTGTACTGTGCACATCACATTTGAATAATGCAGCATCACATACAGGTTCATGGTATTCCGGCCAGAAGTTGCGGAGAAATAGCCCAGACAAGAATTGTGCACTAAATTATCATTTATAAATCTTGAAAGTCCCACAACTCTTAGAAAAATAATTGAAGCGGAACGGCATGGTTCAGTGTACACCTTTTGGTAATAAAGCTTCACAAAAAGTAGTTATGTAGAAATAAATTGGACAAATATTGTGCACTAAATACTTACTTCAGAAATCTGCAAAGGCCCTAATTCTGAGAAAAATCATAGAAGCGGAACGTCCTGGTTCAGTGCACACAGTCTCATGGTAATGAAGCTTCCCGTGAAGTGTTATTGAATTCTGGTAAGTAGTTGCTGCGAAATATTCCTGACAAGTAAACGGGACGGACGTTGCGAAAGACGGAGGACAAAGCGGCGACTATATGCTCCCCCGAAAATTGTTCGGGGAGCATAATAAAACCCCAGACAGACCAAGGGAGAAACGTTTTATTATTGATTTAAGATAACAGATACAGCACATAAAAAATGATACAAACATTGGAACCGTCAATGCGAACCATTGGCGATTTAAACCGTTACAAACAAAGCATTGTTTGCAGTATATAAATTATTACACATTATGTAAATGCGAAATCTAGACCGAGCTAGATTTGAATAGAACAGTATTTCATGCTACATACAGTTCATTCAAAGTATCAATGGTAAATTCTGTGGCAATAAAACACAAATATAGCATGTACTAATGTTGTAAGGGTGTAACAAATTCACGTAAACAGGTGTTGCCTTTATATTTTATTAAGCTACACAAAATAATTTTTGAGCAACGAAAACCAGAAAATTGCACCAAACGCTGTTATTATTTTATTTGAACATACAATAAACTCTTACATATAATATGCATATTAAATGTTTACATTTTATATTTTAACTCGTAGTACTTCATAGTACGAATACTGCTAGAAAATGTGTATATTTTATTATTAAATTTATCCAATACAAATGTATACATAATTTTTTGCCATCTAGGCTATTATTTGCCTTCTGCTTAGCTTAAAATCGAAATCATGTTCGAGTTTTTGTTTTTTTATGAATCCTCCAAATCTTCAGCTACAACGATATATCTATATTTAGTCAGTCGGGGAAAACATGATACCACATCTGAAAAATACTGAAGGAATATACAGTGCAATTGCTCTGCATTAGGACTTCGCAAAATCAAAGTAATATTATTATGTTCAAAAGCACTTAACGCTGCTTTTAACAGTTTTTGTTTCAAATCCAGCATGGTCTTGACTTTTCAAGAATATTTCAAATAAATATCTAATCGTTTATATCAAATATGTGTTTTACTTTTAAATAGCTTGGGAAACTTGTGATGCATAATGTGCGTCACACACATACGTAGACACTGATAGACATTTATATTTAACAATACGATCGTTAGTTTAAAGATCGAGATAAGAAATAAATGTTTTTTAATACAACAGTACATTTGATCATCAAATTAAAAAACAATTCAAATACACATATTATGTTAACACATACTATTCAGACTGGTACAAATCCACAGAGTGCAAATATGTATCTGCATCTGTTAAACACTGATGTCATAATGAAGTGTAAAGTTGCTGTATTGATACTACAAGTAATTAAAGTAATTAAAAAATAAATCGCACCAAATGCATTTGAAACATCAATGGAAAATATCCATGTTGAACTTTAAACTATAAACCTATTTATACTTGCAAAGGACTTTAAGGTGCATTATTTTAATTTCACAATTATTGGAAAACACTGCCTGCATGAAGCGACTTCATGAAGCCAAGTTGAACAGAAGTCAATTGTCTTACGTACAATACTAACATGCACGGACACGGTATTGTTCGACGGCGAATGGAAAACAATCGACACTATCAACGTACAAAACCTACTTTGCAATGCATTAATGCATACACGCGAATCAAGCACGCAAATGGACAAGAAATAATCAATAAAACAAGATAACATTCTACATCTAGTTTGATAAAATTCGAAACTGGACTGTTGATGGACATTTAACATGAATTATAGCACCAAATACTGCTATAAGGATTCTTAAGCTCACGCACCGAATACGAATCATTTACAGCCAAGCCGTTTTAACCGAATTCACACATGATCTGGATTTAAATTGTATAGCAATTTAACATACTAAATCGAGTTCCATTCAAGAAAAAGAGGAACGATTCGTTACATTAAAAAAAAAAAACATTTAGAACAAATTTTCTTTTTTAAAGTAATGATAAACTAAGGTTATATATTATTTTAATTTACATATGCACCTTTTTGCAAAATACAAACATTGTTTAACCACTTAAGATGTGAGGTTAGTAACTTGCGTATCAAGGATAAGAATTATTGCTTTAGCGTAAAGGTAATCCACATAAAATACAATTTCAATATAACACAAGTTATAGCACAATGTACTGTTATTAGGTATTAATTGACTCATGTTATATATCAGTATTATTAACATTTAAGCTCTCTGCGCAAAAGATCCGTAATTAAACCGATTAAGCAGTGAAGTAAATATGAATCGTTCCGTCGGTAACAATTACTGAGTTTATATTAAGATAAGATATCGAAAAGAAATTTTGAGCAACGAAAACAAGTAAAAATATCACCACGTGCTCCTATTTTTACTGACACATATTATTAACATCTGAAACAATAACAAACATTCTAAATTTAAGCTTTTAATATTGTATCGAGAATTTCATATTACGAGCACTGCTACAAAATTCGTTTATGAAATATAACGAAGACATATGTTCAAAAAAGTGTGTCCTAACATGGCATTTATCTGCAGTATTGTACCATTAGTGACATTTCAATAAAAAATAAAAATATAGCACCAAATACTGTTTTAAAGTAATAATAAACTTTAGCTATATATCAATGTATTTTATTGATGTGCCCGTTGCACAATAACTACATACTAGTTACAGCTGGTTTAGATACGATGTATATAGTTAACTTACAAGCAACAACCCTTGTTGCTTTTACATGTTATAAACCTACAGAAAATAAATTTTAAGCAATGACAACCAGAAAATTGCACCAAACACTGTTGTTATTATTTTATTGGAACTTACAATAATCTCTTACAAATAATATACATATTGAATGTTTGCATTTTATAATTTATGGACAAACTTATAGTACTTAATAGTACGAGTACTGCTAGAAAATGTGTATAAGTTTTATAAAATGTATTCAATACAAATGTAAATATAATTGTTTGCAATCTAGGCTATTATTTGCCTTCTCTTTAGCTAAACATCAAAGTCACGTTGGAGATTCTGTTTCTATGAATCCTCCAAATCTTCAGCTACAACGATATATCTATATTTAGTCAGTCGGAAAAACATGATATCACATCTGGAAAATAATGAAGGAATATAATGTGCAATTGCTCTGGATTAGGACTTGGCAAAATCAAAGTAATATTATTATGTTTAAAGCACTTACCGCTGCTTTTAAGATTTTTTGTTTAAATTCCAGTATGATCTTGACTTTTCAAGTATATTTATACTATATATATAGGCGTTTATATCAAGTATATTATTTAATTTCAAATAACTTGGGAAACTTGTGATGCATAACGTGCGTCACACACGTATGTATACACTGATATACATTTATATTTAACAATAGGATCCTGAGTTTAAACATCCAGATAAAAAATACATGGTTTAATTAAACAGTTAGTTTGATCATCAAATTAAAACAATTCAAATACAAATATTAAGTTAACATATACTATTCAGACTGGTACAAATCCACAGAGTGCAAATATTTATCTGCATCTGTTAAACACTGGTGTCATATACAAGTGTAAAGTCGCTGTATTGATACTACAAGTAATTGAAGTAATTAAAACATAAATCGCACCAAACGCATTTGAAACATCAATGGAAAATTTCCATATAGAACTCTAAACAATGAACCTATTTATTCGTGCAAAGGACTTCAAGGTGCATTATTTTAATTTCACAATTATTTGAAAACACTGCCTGCATGAAGCGACTTCATGAATCCAAGTGTAACAGAAGTCAATTGTCTTACGTACGAAACTAGAAAGCACGGACACGTATTGTTCGACGGCGAATGGAAAATAATGGACATTATCAACGTACATAACCTATTTTGCAATGCATTAATGCATACACGCGAATCAAGCACGCATATGGACAAGAAATAATGAATGAAACAAGATAACATTCTACATCTAGTTTTATAAAATTCGAAACGGGACTGTTGATGGACATTTAACATGAATTATAGCACCAAATACTGCTATTAGGATTTTTAAGCTCGCGCACCGAATACGAATCATTTACAGCCAAGCCGTTTTAACCGAATTCACGCATGGTCTGGATTTAAATTTGATAGGAATTTAACATACTAAATCGAGTTCCATACAATAAAAAGAGGAACGATTCGTTACATTAAAAATAAAAATAAACATTTAGAACCAACTTCTGTTTTAATGTAATGAGAAACTTAGGTTGTATATTTTTTTTTATTTACATATGCACATTTTTTGCAAAATACAAACAGTGTTTAACCACTTAAGATGTGAGGTTAGTAACTTACGTACCACGAATAAGAATCATTGCTTTTACGTAAAGGTAATCCACATAAAATACAATTTGAATATAACACAAGTTATTGCACCATCTACTGTTATAAAGTATTAATTGATTCATGTTATATATCAGTATTATTAACATTTAAGCTCTCTGCGCAAAAGATCCGTAATTAAACCAATTAAGCTGTGATGTAAATACGAATCGTTCCGTCGGTAGCAATTATTGATTTTATATTCAAATAAGATACCGAAAAGAAATTTTGAGCAACGAAAACAAGTAAAAATATCACCACGTGCTCCTTATTTTTACTGACATATATAATTATCATCTGAAACAATAACAAACATTCTAAATTTAAGCTTTTAATATTGTGTCGAGAATTTCATATTACGAGCACTGCTACAAAATTTGTATATGAAAAAGTGTTTCCTAACATGGCATTTATCTGCAGTACAGTACCATTAGTGACATTTAAATAAATAAAATCAAAATATAGCACCAAATGCTGTTTTAAAGTAATAATAAACTTTAGCTATATATCAATGTATTTTATTGATGTGCCCTTTGCACAATAACTGCATACTAGTTACAGCAGGTTTAGAAACGATGTCCGTAGCTAACTTACAAACAATAACAGTTGTTGCTTTTACATTTTGTTAAGCTACACAAAATACATTTGGAGCAATGAAAAGCAGAAAATTGCACCAAACACTGCTGTTATTATTTTATTGGAACATACAATAAAGTCTTACAAATAATATACATATTGAATGTTTGCATTTTATTTTTTATGGACAAACTTATAGTACTTCATAGTACGAGTACTGCTACGAAATGTGTATAAGTTTTATAAAATTTATCCAATACAAATGTTAATATAATTGTTTGCAATCTAGGCTATTATTTGCCTTCTGCTTAGCTAAACATCGAAATCATGATGGGGATTTTGTTTCTATGAATCCTCCAAGTCTTCAGCTACAACGATATATCAATATTTAGTCAGTCGGGAAAAACATGATACCACATCTCGAAAATAATGAAGAAATATAATTGCTCTGCATTAGGACTTCGCAAAATCAAAGTAATAATATTATATTTAAAGCAATTAACGATGCTATAAAGAGTTTTTGTTTCAATTCCAGTATGATCTTGACTTTTCAAGTATATTTATACTATATTTCTAAGCGTTTATGTCAAGTATATAATTTAATATCAAATAACTGTTATTGGGAAACTTGTGATGCATAACGTGCGTCACACACGTATGTAAACACTGATATACATTTATATTTAACAATAGGATCCCGAGTTTAAAGATCGAGAAATAAATGTTTTAAATAAAACAGTCAATTTCATCATCAAATTAAAACAATTCTAATACAAATATTATGTTAACACATACCATTCAGACTGGTACAAATCCACAGAGTGCAAATATTTATCTGCATCTGTTAAATACTGATGTCATATTGAAGTGTAAAGTCGCTGTATTGATACTACAAGTAATTAAAGTAATTAAAAAATAAATCGCACCAAATGCATTTGAAACATCAATGGAAAGTTTCCATATTGAACTCTTAACCATGAACTTAAGATTATTTGCAAAGGACTTTAAGGCGCATTATTTTAGCTTAACAATTATTGGAAAACACTGTCTGCATAAGGCGACTTGGTGTCAAGCGTCACATAAATATTTGAGTTCTAAAGTAAAAGGCAATTATTTAAAATCAATATACCAACAGAGAAAAAAAAATCAGTAGTAAAGTGTTCGCACATTTTGCTCAAGTTGTTCTTCATGAAGCCAAGTTGAACGATTTTTACATTATAATAAAACACAACATTTAGAACCAATTTCTGTTTTAAAGTAATGATAAACTAAGGTTATATATTATTTTAATGTACATATGCACCTTTTTGCAAAATACAAACATTGTTTAACCACTTAAGATGTGAGGTTAGTACCTTCCCAGCCAGCAAGCATATATCGGATAGATATCGGTATATCGATATCGCTTTGACAAAACGGCCCGATATCTATCCGTTATCGCTAGCAATCATGTAGGCCTACTGTACATATCGGATATATTTCGGCCAGTTGTCGGCTATCGATATAATAGTTCGATATCTATTCGTTCTCTATCCGATATAGTTATTGTGAAAAATAAAAAGTAGATGTATACATTTAGTGTATGTGATATATGTTAAAAAAATCCATATATGAGTGGCATTTGTTAACTATGTGTTACGTTGTCGTCATTTTAAGTAACGATGTCGGATAGATGTAGGGCCGATATCGTTCATGGCAAGCATTAATTTCTCTTATTTTCATAAAATTATTTATGTGTATTAATCCGGCAATATTAAGAGTATTTTACTGAGATGAATGTGCGTTCTATGACTCCACAAATCTTATTTGAAATAGCTTCGAAATTATTTTCGTCAAACAAAATCGTTTTCGGTTGGCGCAAAATTCTTGTTGGTTTAAACTTGAAACGTTGATCTCCAGAAAGTAAAAGTAACATTAAAATGTTCAGTTTCCTCTTTAACGCAGAAAAAACAACAAGAAGTAAGTACTTATGACAATTTGTAGACATCATGTTTCTTTATATCAGCTATTCAAAATTTATTAAGTCTTGTAGGCGTAGAACAATCCAGGTTATTGAAATGTAACGTATTACCGCGAGTATTGTTTATTATTATTAGTATATTACGATACTGTTTGTCATATCTACGAATGTAATTATTTACAGCGAGATAAGTTATTTTTGTTCATGTTACATGTTTAATATACTTCAAATATTTGTATTTTAAAGGCTTACAGTTTCAATTTATTTTTATTTTAACAGTATTGTATACATTATATTTAAAGGGACATGTTCACCGATTTTTATATTTTTTGTAGTATGCCATTCATTATCTTAACTTTACAGATTTTAAGCATCGAAACTAAAAAGCTCAAGTATAATGACGAGAAAAAAAAGAGAAGAAAACAAGTTGCTCCCACCTGGGTTCGAACCTCAGACATCTAGATCAAAAGGCTACCGCCTTAACCACTTGGCCATTCCAACTGATGCATGATATATTTTATTATATGATTGTATAATTTATGTAAGCGATCCACGTGTTGTCAGCAATTTTAACGAAAACAACAGAAACACTCGAAATTATTGCATCGTTTAGCGTTACAAACGCTTTATTATTTTCTAAATTTCCACTGATGATTACTCATTAACAAAACGGTATTTATAGTATATTTCTATGTCCTTTGTGTTATTTCGCTGCTTTATTTATGATATTTTTTCATTCTGGGAATCTGTGATGAAAAGTTGGAAAATTGTCAGTTGGCCAATCTGTGAACTGGTCCCTTTAAATAAATGAATACACTTAACTAATTAACCCACAATTAAAACAAATTATACTGAAAACAATTTTGTTTTCAGGCGAATTACCTGCTTGGCAATGGTGGCTCTTGGGCCTTTTTGGATGACAATAAGGTCTTGGACTTGATAACGTTCATCATTGACAAACCGGCTGCATATTAATATGGACATATTAATCTAATTTGAATTTGTCATTTGAATAGATGAAGGTTATCAAATATACTTTGGATGTAGTAATACTTGTTCAGAACATGCAGTTCACTTCTATTGATGTGAGCAAGTTAGTAACACACTGTTTAAGGCTTAATCTTTAAGCAGTTTCTACATAACACCATTACAGATATCAAGTACAATTTCTCCAACGCTGATTTAATAATTATTATTATGACTCAAAATTTTCTGTGTAATATTGTTACAGTTTTGTTAAATTGGAGTGTATAGTAAAAACATCACTGCATTATATGACTACAATTATTCATTGAACTGCTTTCTGTGATCTAAACTTCTCACACAAAAAATAATAGCACGTTTAATTTACATACATTCCAGCTGCCAGTGGCATACAGTGTCTGCTTTGAACAACACCATTATCATTACCGGGTGGAGTGCTGCATCAAACACTGGCTAAGGAATTGATAAAGAACAGTGGATAAAAAGCATTCTACTCTTCGTTAATATTATGAAGACTTCTGAAGCAAACACTCTTACACGTGTGATTGGGACTGGAAAGTTCCAATTTATGAAGTTATTTTTAATTACTATAACCACAATTCTTAATAACAAGTGTACTATGTGGTTTATTAAAAAAAAAAAAATAATGACACACACTGTTTAGTGTTACTTAATTGTTTTACATTTTTCATGTTTTTGTGAAGACATGCAAAGGTCTTAGGATTCTGAATCTTTTTAAAGATGTGATGCAACTGATATATGATGCTAACAAATAACATGTAATTAATATATATAATCTTCACTGAATCATAGTTTTCTTTTATTTGCAAAATTAAATGTAAACAATTTGTGAGGATAACAAACAGGCCATTTCATCTAGGATGCTTTTGGAAGCATAATATTGTCAAATATGTGTTGTTGTTTTTGTATTTCAGTGTGTTTACACTTTTTACTGGAATTGTCTTTGATTTTGTTTTCATTTCCAGTTTGGAATTCGAATTAGATTTCCATTTGCTTATATGATTATTAAATATTTAGTTAGATCTAAATTTTAAGGCCATTGAAATGTGGACATTACAATTTGATACTAAATGTCTAATACAATTATATGTCGGTTAAGTATTGCTGGATTATTAACTTTTTCAATTTTGTTGCACGGATTTTATAGCATGTATGATGGTGGATGGTGCTAATATTCATTAATAACTTACATATTGATAGAAAGCATTTGTAATTGTTTTCAGTGTAGTGTATACATTCCCTTGACGATTTGTTATTGCTTCTGTTATATTTATCATATCTTTTTGGGATTGTTTTTATTATAATTTGGTTCTCACACGTCGTAAATGTTTTGAGAAGATATAATTATATGTAGTTATTAAAAATGAAGATATGTACACTTTCTTGAGTGTTGTTGCAAATTGCACATCATTTTGAAATTTAGCATTAAAAATAAACAAGTGTGGTTATCAATTCCAAAGAAATTGACAACATCGTCGAATAGATAACGGACCAATGCAGGCTTGCTAGCTGGAACTATATTGGCCCGATGTCTATCCGATATACGTCCGATAAACAATGCTCCGATATCTATCCGATCAAATGCCGATGGGTAAAATGTTGATCGGATAGATATCGCTCACGATTTCTATCCGATATTGTTAAATACATATCTAATAGATATCAGACCAATGTAGGCTTGCTAGCTAGAATGATATTGGCCCGAAGTCTATCCGATATACGTCCGATAAACAATGCTCCGATATCTATCCGATCAAATGCCGATGGGCAAAACGTTGGTCAGAAAGATATTGCGAGCGATATCTATCCGAGATATTCATAACATATCGGACAGATATCGGACCGATGTAGTCTTGCTTTCCGGGAGATATTGGCCCGATGTCTATCCGATAGGTATGCGATATGCAATGCTTCGATGGCTGCCCGATTAAATGCCGATGGGCAAAACGTTGATCTGATAGATATCGCGAGCGATAAACATCCGAAATATTCAAAACATATCGGATAGATATTGGACCGATGTAGGCTTGTTTTTTGTGACGATATTGGCCCGATGTCTATCCGATATGTATCCAATATGCAAAGCTTCGATGACTGCCAGATCAAATGCAGATGGGCAAAACGTTAATCGGATACATATCGCAAGGGATAACACTCCGAGATATTCAAAACATATCGGATATATGTCGGATCGAGGTAGGTTTGCTTTCTGGTACGATATTGGCCCGATGTCTATCAGATATATTTAAAACATATCGGATAGATATCGGACCGATGTAGGCTTGCTTTCTGGGACGATATTGGCCCGATTTATATCCGATATGTATCCGATATGCAATGCTTCGATGACGGCCCGATCAAATGCCGATGGGCACAACGTTGATCGGATAGATATCGCGAGCGATATCTATCAGATATTCAGAACATATCGGATAGATGTCGGTCCAATGTAGGCTTGCTGGCTGGGTTACGTACCAACGATAAGAATTATTGCATTTACGTAAAGGTAATCCACATAAAATACAATTTCAATATAACACAAGTTATAGCACCGTCTACTGTTATAAAGTATTAATTGACATTATTGATTTCATATTAAAATAAGATGTCGAAAAGAAATTTTGAGCAACGAAAACAAGTAAAAAATATTACCACGTGCTCCTTATTTTTACTGACAAATATAATTAACATATGAAACAATAACAAATATTCTAAATTTAATCTTTTACGATTGTATCGAGAATTTCATATTACGAGTAGTGCTACACAATTTGTACATGAAACATAGCCAAGACATATGTTCAAAAAAGTGTTTCCTGACATGACATTTATCTGTGCAGTACAGTACCATTAGTTACATTTCAATAAAAAATCAAAATATACCACCAAATGCTGTTTTAAAGTAATAATGAACTATAGCTATATATAAATGTATTTTATTGATGTGCCCTTTGCACAATAACTACATACTAGGTAAAGCAGATTTAGATACGATGTCCGTAGCTGCTTACAAACAATAACAGTTGTTGTTTTTACATTTTATTAAGATACACAAAATAAATTTTGAGCAATGAAAACCAGAAAATTGCACCAAACACAGTTGTTATTATTTTATTGGAACTTACAATAAACTCTTACAAATACTATACATATTAAATAATTGCATTTTATATTTTATGGACAAATTCATAGTAGTTCATAGTACGAGTACTGCTAGAAAATGTGTATACTTTTTATTAAATTTATCCAATAAAAATGTAAACATAATTGGCTGCAATCTAGGCTATTATTTGCCTTCTGCTTAGCTAAACATCGAAATCACGTTCGAGATTTTGTTTCTATGAATCCTACAAATCTTCAGCTACAACGATATAAATGTTTAGTCAGTCGGTTAAAGCATGATACCACATCTGGAAAATAATGAAGGATTATAATGTGCAATGGCTCTGCATTAGGACTTCGCAAAATCAAAGTAATATTATTAAGTTAAAAAGCACTTAACGCTGCTTTTAAGATTTTTTTTTATTTCAAATCCAGAATGATCATCGCTTTTCAAGAATATTTATACTATATTTATAAGTGTCTATATCTAGTATGGGTTATAATTTCAAAAATCTTGGGAAACTTGTGATTCATGAATATGTAAACACATCAATATGTAAACACAGATATACCCTTATATTTAACAATAAAAAAAAAATAATATGTATCCTCGATGTATCTATATCTAAAAGTGATTATGAAACTGTTATAACAGATGTTTTTTGTAAACCTACTAATATGCATTTATACTTAGAGTTTACATCATCTCACCCCATGTCTTGTAAACGGGGTATACCATATAGTCAGGCTAAACGCTACAGACGTATTATCTCTGATGATGGTGTATTTAATCAGTCTTTAGCTAGTCTACAAAAATATTTCGAAAATAGAAATTATCCTAAAAATGTTATAGCAGATGGATTTACAAAAGTGAAAAATATGTCGCAGGATAGCGCACTGCGTATTACGCAGAACAGCACTAATTCAATGATACCATTTACTGTATGTTTTAACACATCACTGCCTATTATTGCTGATATTATACACAAATACTGGGATCTATTACGATTATCTGACAAAGAGAGTGTAAAGTCTTTACATTCTTTTAAGCCTATTTTGGCCTATAAACGACCTAAGAATATACAAAACAGTCTTGTTAGATGTTCAGTGTATAACAGTACTAAACTACATTCATCGGGTAAATGTAAACGACCACGATGTACGCATTGTAATAATATCAACGTATGTTCTCAATTCAATAGTAGCGTTACTGGTTTAACATATGATTTGCACAATGATGTAGATTGTACCTCACGTGATGTTATATATCTTATTACATGTAAAAAATGTAATAAACAGTATGTCGGACAAACCAATCAAAATGTTTCCCGTAGAATGAATAACCATAGATTTGATATAAGAAACTGTTCAATAAATCCTGTATCACATGTTGCAACCCATTTTGGGTCTCTAAACAGTAAGTGTACATTGTCAGATTTCTCTTTTGTTCCAGTAGATGTTGTTCATAATAATCTAAACCGTTTATGTAAAGAAACGTTTTGGATACATAAATTAAAGACTATGCTTCCTAACGGTCTTAATAGCAATGTGCTGTACGATATATAATACGTTCACATACTTGACATATATTCGATGTTTGCCTATTACTATGTTTTTATTATATTATAACTAATAGGCTGATGAATCTACTCTGATCCATCATTTTATACTATCATGATTATGTGTTCTATATATGTCAGCATAATGCTATTTTACAGGTCATCATTTTTCCGCCAAACGACGAAACGTCACTGTATGACGTCGACGTCACTTCCTTTTGTTTATATTTATTATTTTATTACTACTGATGCATCATGCCGAAACGTTTAGTGTATTAAAATTAAATAAACAAACGTGTTTGTGCGATAATTATTATTATTATATTAAACAATAGGATCCTGAGTTTAAAGATCCAGATAAGAAATAAATGTTTTTAATAAAACAGTCAGTTTGATCATCAAATTAAAACAATTCAAATACAAATATTATGTTAACACATACTATTCAGACTGGTACAAATCCACAGAGTGCAAATATGTATCTGCATCTGTTTAACACTGATGTCACATTCAAGTGTAAAGTCGCTGTATTGATACTACAAGTAATTAAAGTAATCAAAAAATAAATCGCATCAAATGCATTTGAAACATCAATGGAAAATATCCATATTGAACTCTAAACTATGAACCTATTTATACGTGCAAAGGACTTTAAGGTGCATTATTTTGATTTCATAATTATTTAAAAACACTGCCTGCATGAAGCGACTTCATGAAGCCAAGTTGAAAAGAAATCAATTGTCTTACGTACGAAACTAACATGCACAGGCACGGTATTGTTCGACGGCGAATGGAAAACAATCGACACTATCAACGTACAGAACCTATTTTGCAATGCATTAATGCATACACGCGAATCAAGCACTCATATGGACAAGAAATAATGAATGAAACAAGATAACATTCTACATCTAGTTTGATAAAATATGAAACGGGACTGTTGATGGACATTTATCATGAATTATAGCACCAACTACTGCTATAAGGATTCTTAAGCTCACGCCCGAATACAAATCATTTACAGCCAAGCCGTTTTAACCGAATTCACGCATGCTCTGGATTTAAATTGTATAGAAATGTAACATACTAAATCGAGGTCCATACAATAAAAAGAGGAACGATTCGTCACATGTAAAAAAAACACAACATTTAGAACCAATTTCTGTTTTAAAGTAATGATAAACTAAGGTTATATATTATTTTAATATACTATGTACTTTTTTTGAAAAATATAAACATTGTTTAACAACTTAAGATGTGAGGTTGGTAACTCACCTACCAACGATAAGAATTAATGCTTTTAAATAAAGATAATCCACAGAAAATACAATTTGAATATAACACAAGTTATAGCACCATCTACTGTTATAAAGTATATATTGATTCATGTTATATATCAGTATTATTAACATTTAAGCTCTCTTCAAAAAAAAGACCGTAATTAAACCCATTAAGCAGTGATGTGATTGCGAATCGTTCAGTCGGTAGCAATTATTAATTTTATATAAAGATAAAATACCGAAAAGAAATTTTGAGCAACAGAAACAAGTAAAAATATCACCACGTGCTCTTTATTTTTGCTCTCACGTATACTTGATATCTGAAATAATAACAAACATTCTAAATTTAAGCTTTAAATATTGTATCGACAATTTCATTTTACCAGCACTACTACACAATTTTATATAAAAACATAACCAAGACATATGTACAGAAAAGTGTTTCAAAGTATGGCAATTATCTGCAATACAGTACAATTTGTGACATTTCAATAAAAGTCAAAATATAGCACCAAATACTGTTTTAAAGCAATAATGAACTCTAGCTATATGTCAATGTAATCAACATATGTGCCCTTTGCACAATAACTACATACTAGTTAAAGCACGTTTACATACGATGTCCGAAGCTAAATTACAAACAATAACAGTTGTTGCTTTTACATTTAATTAAACTAAACTCAATAAATTTTGAGTAATAAATATAGGAGTAATGAAACTCCAAAGACATCATCAGGAGAGAAACCCTTATTATCATCCGTTGGTGCTTTATTTGAGGCATGAAAACAAGAACATTGCACAAAACACTGTTATTATTTTATTGGAACATACAATAAACTCTTATAAATAATATGCATATTAAATGATTGCATTTTATATTTTATGGACAAACTAATAGTACTTCACAGTACCAGTACTGCTAGAATATGTGTATATTTTGTATTAAATTTATCCAATACAAACGTAAATACAATTGCTTGCAATCTAGGCTATTATTTGCCTTCGCTTAGCTAAAAATCGAAATCACGTTCGAGATTTTGTTTTTATGAATACTTCAAATCTTCAGCTACAACGATATATCTATATTCAGTCAGTCGGGATAAACATGATACCACATCTGGAAAATAATGAAGAAATATAATGTGCAATGGCTCTTCATTAGGACTTCGCAAAATCAAAGTAATATTATTATGTTTAAAAGCACGCAAGGATGCTTTTAAGAGTTTTTGTTTCAATTCCAGTATGATCTTGACTTTTCAAGTATATTTATACTATATTTCTAAGCGTTTATATCAAGTATATGATTTAATTTCAAATAGCTTGGGAAACTTGTGATTCATAACGTACGTCACACACATACGAAAACACTGATATACATTTATATTTAACAATTGGATCATGAGTTTAAGATCCAGGTAAGAAATACATGTTTTTAATAAAACAGTCAATTTGATCATCAAATTAAAACAATTCAAATACAAATATTATGTTAACACAGACTTATCAGACTGGTACAAATCCAGTATGATCTTGACTTTTCAAGAATATTTATAATATATTTATAAGCGTTCATATCAAGTATGAGATTTAATTTCAAATAACTTGGGAAACTTGTGATGCATAACGTGCGTCACACACGTATGTAAACATTGACAATTATTAAACATTTATATTTAACAATAGATTCCTAAATTTTAAGATCCAGATAAGAATCAAATGTTTTTAATAAAACAGTCAATTTGATCATCAAATTAAACCAATTCAAATAGAAATAGTATGTTAACAAATACTATTCAGGCTTGTACAAATCCACAGAGTGCAACTATTTATCTGCATCTGTTAAATACTGATGTCATATTCAAGTGTAAAGTCGCTGTATTGATACTACAAGTAATTAAAGTAATTATAAAATAAATCGCACCAAATGCATTTGAAATATTAATGGAACATTTCCAAATTGAACTCTAAACCATGAACTTATATATCCTTGCAAATGACTTTATGGTGAATTATTTTAATTTAACAATTATTTATAAACAATGTCTGCATGAAGCGACTTGGTGTCAAGCATCACATAAATATTTATATTCTAAAGTAAAAAGCAATTATTTTAAGTCAATATAGCAACAGGGAAAATTCTTTTCTGTAGTATAATGTTCCCAAATTTTGCTCAAGTTGTACTCCATGAAAGTATGTTGAACAGAAGTCAATTGTCTTATGTACGAAACTAATATGCACGGACACGGGATTGTTCGACGGCGAATGGAAAACAATCGACACTATCAACGTTCAAACCCTATTTTGCAATACATCAATGCATATACGCGAATCAAGCACGCATATGGACAAGAAATAATGAATGAAACACGATAACATTCTACATCTAGTTTGATAAAATTATCAACGGTATTGTTGATGGACATTTAACATGAATTATAGCACCAAATACTGCTGTAAGGATTCGTAAGCTCACGAACCGAATACGAATCATTTACAGCCAAGCCGTTTAACCCGAATTCACGCATGATCTGGATTCAAATTTTATAGCAATTTAACATACTAAATCGAGGTCCGTACAAGAATAAGAGGAACGTTATGCAGTCAGTCGGGGAAAATATTTATCCGGTGAAGCTTAGAAAATGAAAAAAGGGGCGAGCTTTAGTTTTTAAAGCGTTTCATTATGTCACGCCATCTATGTAATTCAGATATCGGACCAATGTAGGCTTGCTGGCTGGGTTACGTACCAACGATAAGAATTATTGCTTTTACGTAAAGGTAATCCACATAAAATACAATTTCAATATAACACAAGTTATAGCACCATCTACTGTTATGAAGTATTAATTGACTCATGTTATATATCATTATTATTACCATTTAAGCTCTCTGCGCAAAAGATCCGTAATTAAACCAATTAAGCTGTGATGTAAATACGAATCGTTCCGTCGGTAACAATTATTGCTTTTATATTCGAATAAGATACCGAAAAGAAATTTTGAGCCAGGAAGACATGTAAAAAATATCACCACGTGCTCCTTATTTTTACTAACAAATATCATTAACATATGAAACAATAACACACATTCTAAATTTAAGCGTTTAATATTGTATCGAGAATTTCATATTAAGAGCAGTGCTACACATTTTTTACATGAAACATAACCAAGACATATGTTCAAACATGACATTTATCTGCAGTAGAGTACCATTAGCTACATTTCAATAAAAAATCAAAATATAGCACCAAATACAGTTTTAAAGTAATAATGAACTATAGCTATATATAAATGTATTTTATTGATGTGCCCTTTGCACAATAACTACATACTAGGTAAAATAGATTTTGATACGATGTCCGTAGCTGCTTACAAACAATAACAGTTGTTGGTTTTACATTTTATTAAGCTACACAAATGATTGGTTGAGCAATGAAAACCAGAAAATTGCACCAAACACTGTTGTTATTATTTTATTGCAACATACAATAAATTCTTATAAATACTAAACATATTAAATAATTGCATTTTATATGTTATGGCCAAATTAATAGTAGTTCATAGTACGAGTACTGCTAGAAAAATTGTATACAATTTTATTAAATGTATCCAATACAAATGAAAATATAATTGGCTGCAATCTAGGCTATGATTTGCCTTCTGCTTCGCTAAATATCGAAATCACGTTCGAGATTTTGTTTCTATGAATCCTACAAATCTTCAGCTACAACGATATAAATGTTTAGTCAGTCGGTTAAAACATGATGCCACATCTGGAAAATAATGAAGGAATATAATGTGCAATGGCTCTGCATTAGGACTTCGCAAAATCAAACTAATATTATTGTGTTAAAAAGCACTTAACGCTGCTTTTAAGAGTGTTTTTCTCATATCCAGAATGATCATCACTTTTCAAGAATATTTATACTATATTTCTAAGTGTTTATATGAAGTATGTGTTATAATTTCAAACATCTTGGGAAACTTGTGATTCATAATGTGCGTCACACACGTATGTGAGCACTGAAATACGTTTATATTTAACAACAGTATCCTGAGTTCAAAGATCCAAACAAGCAATAAATGATTTTAATAAAACCGTAATTTTGATCATCAAATTAAAACAATTCAGATACGAATATTATGTAAAGACATGCTTTTTACACTGTACAAATCCACAGAGTGCACATATTTATCTGCATCTGTTAAACACTGATTTCATATTGAAGTGTATTGATACTACAACAACTCACATTAATTAAAATAAATGCATTTGAAACATTAAGGGAAAATGTACAGATCGAACTCTAAACCATACTTGAAAAGGACTTTAAGGTGCATTATTTTAATTTAACAATTATTTGAAACCACAGTCTGCATGAAGCGATTTGGTGTCAAGCATCACGGAAATATTTGAATTCTAAAGTAAAAAGCAATTATTTAAAGTCAATTTACCAACAGAGAAAAAAAAATTATGTAGTATAGTGTTCGCAAGTTTTGCTCAAGTTGTTCTCCACGAAACTATGCTGAATGGAAGTCAATTGTCTTATGTACGAAACTAACATACACGGACATGGGATTGTTCCACGGCGAATGGAAAACAATCGACACTATCAACGTACAGAACCTATTTTGCAATGCATTCATGCATACACGCGAATCAAGCACGCATAAGGACAAAAAATAATGAATGAAACAAGATAACATTCTAAATCTAGTTTGATAAAATTCGAAACGGGACTGTTAATGGACATTTAACGTGTATTATAGCAGCAAATACTGATATAAAGATTCTTAAGCTCATGCACCGAATACGAATCATTTACAGCCAAGCCGTTTTAACCGAATTCACGCATGATCTGGATTTAAATTGTATAGCAATTTAACATACTAAATAATGTTCCGTACAATTAAAAGAGGAACGATTCGTTACATTAAAAAAAAAAAAAAAAAACATTTAGAACCAATTTCTGTTTTAAAGTAATGATAAACTAAGGTTGTATATTATTTAAATGTACAGATGCACTTTTTTGCAAAATAGAAACATTGTTTAACTACTTAAGATGTGAGATTAGTAACTCACGTACCAAAGATAAAAATTATTGCTTTTACGTCAAGGTAATCAACATAAAATACAATTTCAATATAACACAACTTATAGCACCATCTACTGTTTTAAAGTTTAAATTGACTCATGTTATATATCAGTATTATTAACATATAAGCTGTCTGAGCAAAAGATCCGTAATTAAACCAACTAAGCTGTGATGTAAATACGAATCGTTACCTCGGTAACAATTATTGATTTAATATTAAGATAAGATACAGAAAAGAAATTTTGAGCAACGAAACAAGTAAAAATATCACCACGTTCCCTATTTTTTTACTAGCACATATACTTAACTTTGGGAACAATAACAAACATTCTAAATATATGATTTTCATATTTTATCGAGAGTTTCATTTTACGAGTACTGCTACAAAATGTTTATACGAAACATAACCAAGACATATGTGCAGAGTGTTTTCAAACATGGCATTTATCTGCCTTCAGATCAGCTTGGAACCGAACAAAACTTCGATGACGTTTCGGATTGAATGGTTTCGCAAAAACAACAGCTACATCGGAATATATAATGTATTAAGTAATCCAGGATGGTATATTTATTTGATGTGTACAATAAAAAGCATGTTTTTGTGTATAATTATGCTGTATTCGTACTTCGTAACACAAACGTAATGTACCTATGCTAAATTGCACTTTACGCTGCTTTTAAGAGTTTCGGTTTAAAAGATCCATAATGAGCACTTAATCGTGGATTTCTTCCAGAGACACCATTAGGGGAAATTATTTTTTAATATCCACAGATCCATTATTTATAGCAATTGATCAGTTGCATATAAAATACAAGACAATACGCACAACAGATCACAAAATATAAACATCATTAAAAATGATGTTACCGCATTGGGATGGTCAATGTCAAGCATTTAAACCGCTTTAAATAAAACGTGAGTTGCAATTTATAAATGAATACCCTTAAAGGCAAATCTAGCTCTGCATGGACCGAAAGTAATGGTTAGAACAAGATTGCTTTCTCCATCGAGTTCTATAAAAGTATCAACGGCAAAGTTGTGTCAATAAATCAAAAACAGCCTGTAATATTGTTATCAGGATTAATAACCTCACGTAGTGGATCCAAATCATCAACGATCAGATCAATTTGGGGCACATTCACGGGTGCTCGGCATTTAATTAGTATAGCTATTTAACATTATATATAGTTGCAAACAAGAATAATCAGTACGATTAGTGATATTACAATATAAAACAAAATATAGCACCATATACTGCTTTAAAGTAATAATAAACTCAAGCTATATGGCAATTTAATTTAGAGATGTTCACTTTGTATAATGACTACACAGTTAAACTAGGTACGAGTATCGTCAAGATATGATGTCAGTATCAAACGTAAAAACAATAACATTTATTGTTTTTCCATTACATTGAGCTACTGATAATAAATTGTGGGTAACGAAAACCAGTTGAAAATGGCAACAAGCACTATTGTCATTTTCTTTTAATACACCATACACCCTTAAAATTAATACGGGACATTTAATATGGCAGCATTTAATAGTTTATGGCAAAATTCACCGTAACAAGTATTATAAAATGTGTATATGAAACTTATCCAACATACAGGTAAACATAAATGTTGCAAACTAGCATATTGTGTGCTTTTAAGTTTGCTAGAAATTGAAATCACGTTGGAGGTTTATGACTATTGATTTTCTTTAATCCACCGCTACAACTCTATATCGTTATGCAGTCATTCGGGGCAAATATTTACAAACAATGAGTACTACTAATGATATATTAAGGTTTCATTGTTCGGTAATATTACTCCTTGAAATTAATGCAATGTTATAATGTTAAATTGCACCTAACGCTGATAATGAGAGTTTCAGTTGAACTGATTCATAAAGAGATTGGAAAGATCTAGTTTCAGGAATATCTGGACTCCCCATTCAACTCTGTATATTGATCCACCATGAAATATCTTATCCTTAACGGCAATCTGCTCTCTTCGCTGACTGAGCAATGGCTGAGTGCGCTGTTTCAATGTATCACTTTGTCTGCAGCAGTGTATTGATCTCAGCTGTTAAGAGTCACCACACTGTGCTAACTGTGACCACAGCATGGTGTTAGTACACATGACATCACGCACAAGATTTGAGTGCGGGGGATGGTGCGGGGGTCAAATAAAGAAAGATTAAAGTAGGTCTAGGCCTTTAATTGTGAATATCTTTATTTTTAAGTTATAGAAGTTATAGAACATCAAAAAAACTCAAGAGAGAAACGTTCTTTAGTATAGCGTACACAATCATAGTCTTAATCTTATCTTGCGTTTGCAAGCTGCTCTCCATGCAATAATGTTGAACAGTGTTATGTACGAAATTGACAGGTGCGGATACGGGCATTTGCGTCAAGGAATGGAAAGATAGAGAATACATGGTTGGTGCCGGGATGGAGAAAGTTTATCCGGTGAAGCTTAGAAAATGAAAAAAGGGGCGAGCTTTAGTTTTTAAAGCGTTTCATTATGTCACGCCATCTATGTAATTCAGATATCGGACCAATGTAGGCTTGCTGGCTGGGTTACGTACCAACGATAAGAATTATTGCTTTTACGTAAAGGTAATCCACATAAAATAAAATTTCAATATAACACAAGTTATAACACCATCTACTGTTATGAAGTATTAATTGACTCATGTTATATATCATTATTATTACCATTTAAGCTCTCTGCGCAAAAGATCCGTAATTAAACCAATTAAATTGTTATATAAATACGAATCGTTCCGTCGGTAACAATTATTGCTTTTATATTCAAATAAGATACCGAAAAGAAATTTTGAGCCACGAAGACAGGTAAAAAATATCACCACGTGCTCCTTATTTTTACTGACAAATATCATTAACATATGAAACATTAACACACATTCTAAATTTAAGCGTTTAATATTGTATCGAGAATTTCATATTAAGAGCAGTGCTACACATTTTTTACATGAAACATAACCAAGACATATGTTCAAAAAGGTGTTTAATAACATGACATTTATCTGCAGTACAGTACCATTAGCTACATTACAATAAAAAATCAAAATATAGCACCAAATACTGTTTTAAAGTAATAATGAACTATAGCTATATATAAATGTATTTTATTAATGTGCCCTTTGCACAATAACTACTTACTAGGTAAAACAGATTTTGATACGATGTCCGTAGCTGCTTACAAACAATAACAGTTGTTGTTTTTACATTTTATTAAGCTACACCAATGATTGTTTGAGCAATGAAAACCAGAAAATTGCACCAAACACTGTTGTTATTATTTTATTGGAACATACAATAAATTCTTACAAATACTAAACATATTAAATAATTGCATTTTATATGTTATGGCCAAATTAATAGTAGTTCATAGTAAGAGTAATGCTAGAAAAATTGTAGACATTTTATTAAATGTATCCAATACAAATGAAAATATTATTGGCTGCAATCTAGGCTATGATTTGCCTTCTGCTTCGCTAAATATCGAAATCACGTTCGAGATTTTGTTTCTATGAATCCTACAAATCTTCAGCAACCACGATATAAATGTTTAGTCAGTCGGTTAAAACATGATGCCACATCTGGAAAATAATGAAGGAATATAATGTGCAATGGCTCTGCATTAGGACTTCGCAAAATCAAACTAATATTATTGTGTTAAAAAGCACTTAACGCTGCTTTTAAGAGTTTTTTTCTCAAATCCAGAATGATCATCACTTTTCAAGAATATTTATACTATATTTCTAAGTGTTTATATGAAGTATGTGTTATAATTTCAAACATCTTGGGAAACTTGTGATTCATAATGTGCGTCACACACGTATGTGAGCACTGAAATACGTTTATATTTAACAACAGGATCCTGAGTTCAAAGATCCAAACAAGCAATAAATGGTTTTAATAAAACCGTAAATTTGATCATCAAATTAAGACAATTCAAATACAAATATTATGTAAAGACATGCTTTTTACACTGTACAAATCCACAGAGTGCACATATTTATCTGCATCTGTTAAACACTGATTTCATATTGAAGTGTATTGATACTACAACAACTCACATTAATTAAAATAAATGCATTTGAAACATTAAGAGAAAATTTACAGATCGAACTCTAAACCATACTTGAAAAGGACTTTAAGGTGCAATATTTTAATTTAACAATTATTTGAAAACACTGTCTGCATGAAGCGATTTGGTGTCAAGCATCACAGAAATATTTGAATTCTAAAGTAAAAAGCAATTATTTAAAGTCAATTTACCAACAGAGAAAAAAAAATTCTGTAGTATAGTGTTCGCAAGTTTTGCTCAAGTTGTTCTCCATGAAACTATGCTGAATGGAAGTCAATTGTCTTATGTACGAAACTAACATACACGGACATGGGATTGTTCCAAGGCGAATGGAAAACAATCGACACTATCAACGTACAGAACCTATTTTGCAATGCATTCATGCATACACGCGAATCAAGCACGCATAAGGACAAGAAATAATGAATGAAACAAGATAACATTCTAAATCTAGTTTGATAAAATTCGAAACGGGACTGTTAATGGACATTTAACATGTATTATAGCAGCAAATACTGATATAAAGATTCTTAAGCTCATGCACCGAATACGAATCATTTACAGCCAAGCCGTTTTAACCGAATTCACGCATGATCTGGATTTAAATTGTATAGCAATTTAACATACTAAATCGAGTTCCGTACAATTAAAAGAGGAACGATTCGTTACATTTAAAAAAAAAAAACAACATTTAGAACCAATTTCTGTTTTAAAGTAATGATAAACTAAGGTTGTATATTATTTAAATGTACAGATGCACCTTTTTGCAAAATAGAAACATTTTTTAACTACTTAAGATGTGAGATTAGTAACTCACGTACCAAAGATAAAAATTATTGCTTTTACGTCAAGGTAATCAACATAAAATACAATTTCAATATAACACAACTTATAGCACCATCTACTGTTTTAAAGTTTAAATTGACACATGTTATATATAAGTATTATTAACATATAAGCTGTCTGAGCAAAAGATCCGTAATTAAACCAACTAAGCTGTGATGTAAATACGAATCGTTACCTCGGTAACAATTATTGATTTAATATTAAGATAAGATACCGAAAAGAAATTTTGAGCAACGAAACAAGTAAAAATATCACCACGTTCCCTATTTTTTTACTAGCACATATACTTAACTTTGGGAACAATAACAAACATTCTAAAAATATATGATTTTCATATTTTATCGAGAGTTTCATTTTACGAGCACTGCTACAAAATGTTTATACGAAACATAACCAAGACATATGTGCAGAGTGTTTTCAAACATGGCAATTATCTGCCTTCAGATCAGCTTGGAACCGAACAAAACTTCGATGACGTTTCGGATTGAATGGTTTCGCAAAAACAACAGCTACATCGGAATATATAATGTATTAAGTAATCCAGGATGGTATATTTATTTGATGTGTACAATAAAAAGCATGTTTTTGTGTATAATTATGCTGTATTCGTACTTCGTAACACAAACGTAATGTACCTATGCTAAATTGCACTTTACGCTGCTTTTAAGAGTTTCGGTTTAAAAGATCCATAATGAGCACTTAATCGTGGATTTATTCCAGAGACACCATTAGGGGAAATTATTTTTTAATATCCACAGATCCATTATTTAAGACAATTGATCAGTTGCATATAAAATACAAGACAATACGCACAACAGATCACAAAATACAAACATCATTAAGAATGATGTTACGCATTGGGATGGTCAATGTCAAGCATTTAAACTGCTTTAAATAAAACGTGTGTTGCAATTTATAAATGAATACCCTTAAAGGCAAATCTAGCTCTGCATGGACCGAAAGTAATGGTTAGAACAAGATTGCTTTCTCCATCGAGTTCCTTAAAAGTATCAACGGCAAAGTTGTGTCAATAAATCAAAAACAGCCTGTAATATTGTTATCAGGATTTTAATAACCTCACGTAGTGGATCCAAATCATCAACGATTAGATCATTTTGGGGCACATTCACGGGTGCTCGGCATTTAATTAGTATAGCTATTTAACATTATATATAGTTGCAAGCAAGAATAATCAGTACGATTAGTGATATTACAATATAAAACAAAATATAGCACCATATACTGCTTTAAAGTAATAATAACTCAAGCTATATGGCAATTTAATTTAGAGCTGTTCACTTTGTATAATGACTACACAGTTAAACTAGGTACGAGTATCGTCAAGATATGATGTCAGTATCAAACGTAAAAACAATAACATTTATTGTTTTTCCATTACATTGAGCTACTGATAATAAATTGTGGGTAATGAAAACCAGTTGAAAATGGCACCAAGCACTATTGTCATTTACTTTTAATACACCATACACCCTTAAAATTAATACGGGACATTTAATATGGCAGCATTTAATAGTTGATGGCACAATGCACCGTAACAAGTATTATAAAATGTGTATATGAAACTTATCCAACATACCGGTAAACATAAATGTTGCAAACTAGCATATTGTGTGCTTTTAAATTTGCTAGAAATTGAAATCACGTTGGAGGTTTAGGACTATTGATTTTTTTTAATCCACCTCTACAACTCTATATCGTTATGCAGTCATTCGGGGAAAATATTTACAAACAATGAGAACTACTAATGATATATTAAGGTCTAATTGTTCGGTAATAGTACTCCTTGAAATTAAAGTAATGTTATAATGTTAAATTGCACCTAACGCTGATAATGAGAGTTTCAGTTGAACTGATTCATAAAGAGATCGGAAAGATCTAGTTTCAGGAATATCTGGACTCCCCATTCAACTCTGTATATTGATCCACCATGAAATATCTTATCCTTAACGGCAATCTGCTCTCTTCGCTGACTGAGCAATGGCTGAGTGCTCTGTTTCAATGTATCACTTTGTCTGCAGCAGTGTACTGATCTCAGCTGTTAAGAGTCACCACACTGTGCTAACTGTGACCACAGCATGGTGTTAGTACACATGAAATCACGCACAAGATTTGAGTGCGGGGAATGGTGCGGGGGTCAAATAAACAAAGCTTAAAGTAGGTCTAGGCCTTTAATTGTGAATATCTTTATTTTTTAAGTTATAGAAGTTATAGAAAATCAAAAAAACTCAAGAGAGAAACGTTCTTTAGTATAGCGTACACAATCATAGTCTTAATCTTATTTTGCGTTTGCAAGCTGCTCTCCATGCAATAATGTTGAACAGAAGTTAAGTGTGTTATGTACGAAATTGACAGGTGCGGATACGGGCATTTGCGTCAAGGAATGGAAAGATAGAGAATACATGGTTGGTGCCGGGATGGAGAAAGTTTATCCGGTGAGGCTTAGAAAATGAAAAAAGGGGCGAGCTTTAGTTTTTACAGCGTTTCATTATGTCACGCCATCTATGTAATTCAGATATCGGACCAATGTAGGCTTGCTGGCTGGGTTACGTACCAACGATAAGAATTATTGCTTTTACGTAAAGGTAATCCACATAAAATACAATTTCAATATAACACAAGTTATAGCACCATCTACTGTTATGAAGTATTAATTGACTCATGTTATATATCATTATTATTACCATTTAAGCTCTCTGCGCAAAAGATCCGTAATTAAACCAATTAAGCTGTGATGTAAATACGAATCGTTCCGTCGGTAACAATTATTGCTTTTATATTCAAATAAGATACCGAAAAGAAATTTTGAGCCACGAAGACAGGTAAAAAATATCACCACGTGCTCCTTATTTTTACTGACAAATATCATTAACATATGAAACATTAACACACATTCTAAATTTAAGTGTTTAATATTGTATGGAGAATTTCATATTAAGAGCAGTGCTACACATTTTTACATGAAACATAACCAAGACATATGTTCAAAAAGGTGTTTAATAACATGACATTTATCTGCAGTACAGTACCATTAGCTACATTTCAATAAAAAATCAAAATATAGCACCAAATACTGTTTTAAAGTAATAATGAACTATAGCTATATATCAATGTATTTTATTGATGTGCCCTTTGCACAATAACTACATACTAGGTAAAACAGATTTTGATACGATGTCCGTAGCTGCTTACAAACAATAACAGTTGTTGTTTTTACATTTTATTAAGCTACACAAATGATTGTTTGAGCAATGAAAACCAGAAAATTGCACCAAACACTGTTGTTATTATTTTATTAGAACATACAATAAATTCTTACAAATACTAAACATATTAAATAATTGCATTTTATATGTTATGGCCAAATTAATAGTAGTTCATAGTACGAGTACTGCTAGAAAAATTGTATACAATTTTATTAAATGTATCCAATACAAATGAAAATATAATTGGCTGCAATCTAAGCTATGATTTGGCTTCTGCTTCGCTAAATATCGAAATCACGTTCGAGATTTTGTTTCTATGAATCCTACAAATCTTCTGCTACAACGATATAAATGTTTAGTCAGTCGGTTAAAACATAATGCCACATCTGGAAAACAATGAAGGAATATAATGTGCAATGGCTCTGCATTAGGACTTCGCAAAATCAAGTAATATTATTGAGTTAAAAAGCACTTAACGCTGCTTTAAGAGTTTTTTTCTCAAATCCAGAATGATCCTCACTTTTCAAGAATATGTATACTATATTTCTAAGTGTTTATATGAAGTATGTGTTATAATTTCAAACATCTTGGGAAACTTGTGATTCCTAATGTGCGTCACACACGTATGTGAGCACTGAAATACGTTTATATTTAACAACAGGATCCTGAGTTCAAAGATCCAAACAAGCAATAAATGGTTTTAATAAAACCGTAAATTTGATCATCAAATTAAAACAATTCAAATACAAATATTATGTAAAGACATGCTTTTTACACTGTACAAATCCACAGAGTGCACATATTTATCTGCATCTGTTAAACACTGATTTCATATTGAAGTGTATTGATACTACAACAACTCACATTAATTAAAATAAATGCATTTGAAACATTAAGGGAAAATTTACAGATCGAACTCTAAACCATACTTGAAAAGGACTTTAAGGTGCATTATTTTAATTTAACAATTATTTGAAAACACTGTCTGCATGAAGCGATTTGGTGTCAAGAATCACAGAAATATTTGAATTCTAAAGTAAAAAGCAATTATTTAAAGTCAATTTACCAACAGAGAAAAAAAAATTCTGTAGTATAGTGTTCGCAAGTTTTGCTCAAGTTGTACTCCATGAAACTATGCTGAATGGAAGTCAATTGTCTTATGTACGAAACTAACATACACGGACACGGGATTGTTCGATGGCGAATGGAAAACAATCGACACTATCAACGTACCGAACCTATTTTGCAATGCATTCATGCATACACGCGAATCAAACACGCATAAGGACAAGAAATAATGAATGAAACAAGATAACATTCTAAATCTAGTTTGATAAAATTCGAAACGGGACTGTTAATGGACATTTAACATGTATTATAGCAGCAAATACTGATATAAAGATTCTTAAGCTCATGCACCGAATACGAATCATTTACAGCCAAGCCGTTTTAACCGAATTCACGCATGATCTGGATTTAAATTGTATAGCAATTTAACATACTAAATCGAGTTCCGTACAAGGAAAAGAGGAACGATTCGTTACATTTAAAAAAAACAACACAACATTTAGAACCAATTTCTGTTTTAAAGTAATGATAAACTAAGGTTGTATATTATTTAAATGTACAGATGCACTTTTTTGCAAAATAGAAACATTGTTTAACTACTTAAGATGTGAGATTAGTAACTCACGTACCAATGATAAAAATTATTGCTTTTACGTCAAGGTAATCAACATAAAATGCAATTTCAATATAACACAACTTATAGCACCATCTACTGTTTTAAAGTTTAAATTGACTCATGTTATATATCAGTATTATTAACATATAAGCTGTCTGAGCAAAAGATCCGTAATTAAACCAACTAAGCTGTGATGTAAATACGAATCGTTACCTCGGTAACAATTATTGATTTAATATTAAGATAAGATACCGAAAAGAAATTTTGAGCAACGAAACAAGTAAAAATATCACCACGTTCCCTATTTTTTTACTAGCACATATACTTAACTTTGGGAACAATAACAAACATTCTAAATATATGATTTTCATATTTTATCGAGAGTTTCATTTTACGAGCACTGCTACAAAATGTTTATACGAAACATAACCAAGACATATGTGCAGAGTGTTTTCAAACATGGCAATTATCTGCCTTCAGATCAGCTTGGAACCGAACAAAACATCGATGACGTTTCGGATTGAATGGTTTCTCAAAAACAACAGCTACATCGGAATATATAATGTATTAAGTAATCCAGGATGGTATATTTATTTGATGTGTACAATAAAAAGCTTATTTTTGAGTATAATTATGCTGTATTCGTACTTCGTAACACAAACGTAATGTACTTATGCTAAATTGCACTTTACGCTGCTTTTAAGAGTTTCGGTTTAAAAGATCCACAATGAGCACTTAATCGTGGATTTCTTCCAGAGACACCATTAGGGGAAATTATTTTTTAATATCCACAGATCCATTATTTAAGGCAATTGATCAGTTGCATATAAAATACAAGACAATACGCACAACAGATCACAAAATATAAACATCATTAAGAATGATGTTACCGCATTGGGATGGTCAATGTCAAGCATTTAAACTGCTTTAAATAAAACGTGTGTTGTAATTTATAAATGAATACCCTTTAAAGGCAAATCTAGCTCTGCATGGACCGAAAGTAATGGTTAGAACAAGATTGCATTCTCCATCGAGTTCTATAAAAGTATCAACGGCAAAGTTGTGTCAATAAATCAAAAACAGCCTGTAATATTGTTATCAGGATTAATAACCTCACGTAGTGGATCCAAATCATCAACGATCAGATCATTTTGGGGCACATTCACGGGTGCTCGGCATTCAATTAGTATAGCTATTTAACATTATATATATGTTGCAAACAATAATAATCAGTACGATTAGTGATATTACAATATAAAACAAAATATAACACCATATACTGCTTTAAAGTAATAAAAAACTCAAGCTATATGGCAATTTAATTTAGAGATGTTCACATTGTATAATGACTACACAGTTAAACTAGGTACGAGTATCGTCAAGATATGATGTCAGTATCAAACGTAAACACAATAACATTTATTGTTTTTCCATTACATTGAGCTACTGATAATAAATTGTGGGTAACGAAAACCAGTTGAAAATGGCACCAAGCACTATTGTCATTTTCTTTTAATACACCATACGCCCTTAAAATTAATACGGGACATTTAATATGGCAGCATTTAATAGTTTATGGCAAAATTCACCGTAACAAGTATTATAAAATGTGTATATGAAACTTATCCAACATACAGGTAAACACAAATGTTGCAAACTAGCATATTGCGTGCTTTTAAGTTTGCTAGAAATTGAAATCACGTTGGAGGTTTAAGACTATTGATTTTTTTTAATCCACCGCTACAACTCTATATCGTTATGCAGTCATTCAGGGCAAATATTCACAAACAATGAGAACTACTAATGATATATTAAGGTTTAATTGTTCGGTAATAGTACTCCTTGAAATTAAAGTAATGTTATCATGTTAAATTGCACCTAACGCTGATAATGAGAGTTTCAGTTGAACTGATTCATAAAGAGATCGGAAAGATCTAGTTTCAGGAATATCTGGACTCCCAATTCAACTCTGTATATTGATCCACCATGAAATATCTTATCCTTAACGGCAACCTGCTCTCTTCGCTGACTGAGCAATGGCTGAGTGCACTGTTTCAATGTATCACTTTGTCTGCAGCAGTGTATTGATCTCAGCTGTTAAGAGTCACCACACTGTGCTAACTGTGACCACAGCATGGTGTTAGTACACATGAAATCACGCACAAGATTTGAGTGCGGGGAATGGTGCGGGGGTCAAATAAACAAAGATTAAAGTAGGTCTAGGCCTCTAATTGTGAATATCTTTAATTTTAAGTTATAGAAGTTATAGAAAATCAAAACAACACAAGAGACAAACGTTCTTTAGTATAGCGTACACAATCATAGTCTTAATTTTATTTTGCCTTTGCAAGCTGCCCTCCATGCAATAATGTTGAACAGAAGCTAAGTGTGTTATGTACGAAATTGATAGGTGCGGATACGGACATTTGCGTCAAGGAATGGAAAGATAGAGAATACATGGTTGGTGCCGGGATGGAGAAAGTTTATCCGGTGAGGCTTAGAAAATGAAAAAAGGGGCGAGCTTTAGTTTTTAAAGCGTTTCATTATGTCACGCCATCTATGTAGTTCAGATATCGGACCAATGTAGGCTTGCTGGCTGGGTTACGTACCAACGATATGAATTATTGCTTTTACGTAAAGGTAATCCACATAAAATACAATTTCAATATAACACAAGTTTTAACACCATCTACTGTTATGAAGTATTAATTGACTCATGTTATATATCATTATTATTACCATTTAAGCTCTCTGCGCAAAAGATCCGTAATTAAACCAATTAAGCTGTGATGTAAATACGAATCGTTCCGTCGGTAACAATTATTGCTTTTATATTCAAATAAGATACCGAAAAGAAATTTTGAGCCACGAAGACAGGTAAAAAATATCACCACGTGCTCCTTATTTTTACTGACAAATATCATTAACATATGAAACATTAACACACATTCTAAATTTAAGCGTTTAATATTGTATCGAGAATTTCATATTAACAGCAGTGCTACACATTTTTTACATGAAACATAACCAAGACATATGTTCAAAAAAGTGTTTCCTAACATGACATTTATCTGCAGTACAGTACCATTTGCTACAGTTAAAAAAAAATCAAAATATAGCACCAAATACTGTTTTAAAGTAATAATGAACTATAGCTATATATCAATGTATTTTATTGATGTGCCCTTTGCACAATAACTACATACTAGGTAAAACAGATTTTGATACGATGTCCGTAGCTGCTTACAAACAATAACAGTTGTTGTTTTTACATTTTATTAAGCTACACAAATGATTGTTTGAGCAATGAAAACCATAAAATTGCACCAAACACTGTTGTTATTATTTTATTGGAACATACAATAAATTCTTACCAATACTAAACATATTAAATAATTGCATTTTATATGCTATGGCCAAATTAATAGTTGTTCATAGTACGAGTACTGCTAGAAAAATTGTATACAATTTTATTAAATGTATCCAATACAAATGAAAATATAATTGGCTGCAATCTAGGCTATTATTTGCCTTCTGCTTCGCTAAATATCGAAATCACGTTCGAGATTTTGTTTCTATGAATCCTACAAATCTTCAGCTACAACGATATAAATGTTTAGTCAGTCGGTTAAAACATGATGCCACATCTGGAAAATAATGAAGGAATATAATGTGCAATGGCTCTGCATTAGGACTTCGCAAAATCAAAGTAATATTATTGTGTTAAAAAGCACTTAACGCTGTTTTAAGAGTTTTTTTCTCAAATCCAGAATGATCCTCACTTTTCAAGAATATTTATACTATATTTCTAAGTGTTTATATGAAGTATGTGTTATAATTTCAAACATCTTGGGAAACTTGTGATTCATAATGTGCGTCACACACGTATGTGAGCACTGAAATACGTTTATATTTAACAACAGGATCCTGAGTTCAAAGATCCAAACAAGCAATAAATGGTTTTAATAAAACCGTAAATTTGATCATCAAATTAAAACAATTCAAATACAAATATTATGTAAAGACATGCTTTTTACACTGTACAAATCCACAGAGTGCACATATTTATCTGCATCTGTTAAACACTGATTTCATATTGAAGTGTATTGATACTACAACAACTCACATTAATTAAAATAAATGCATTTGAAACATTAAGGGAAAATTTACAGATCGAACTCTAAACCATACTTGAAAAGGACTTAAAGGTGCATTATTTTAATTTAACAATTATTTGAAAACACTGTCTGCATGAAGCGATTTGGTGTCAAGCATCACAGAAATATTTGAATTCTAAAGTAAAAAGCAATTATTTAAAGTCAATTTACCAACAGAGAAAAAAAAATTCTGTAGTATTGTGTTCGCAAGTTTTGCTCAAGTTGTTCTCCATGAAACTATGCTGAATGGAAGTCAATTGTCTTATGTACGAAACTAACATACACGGACACGGGATTGTTCCACGGCGAATGGAAAACAATCGACACTATCAACGTACAGAACCTATGTTGCAATGCAGTAATGCATACACGCGAATCAAGCACGCATAAGGACAAGAAATAATGAATGAAACAAGATAACATTCTAAATCTAGTTTGATAAAATTCGAAACGGGACTGTTAATGGACATTTGACATGTATTGTAGCAGCAAATACTGATATAAAGATTCTTAAGCTCATGCACCGAATACGAATCATTTACAGCCAAGCCGTTTTAACCGAATTCACGCATGATCTGGATTTAAATTGTATAGCAATTTAACATACTAAATCGAGTTCCGTACAAGGAAAAGAGGAACGATTCGTTACATTAAAAAAAAAAACACACAACATTTAGAACCAATTTTCTGTTTTAAAGTAATGATAAACTAAGGTTGTATATTATTTAAATTTACAGATGCACTTTTTTTGCAAAATAGAAACATTGTTTAACTACTAAAGATGTGAGATTAGTAACTCACGTACCAAAGATAAAAATTATTGCTTTTACGTCAAGGTAATCAACATAAAATACAATTTCAATATAACACAACTTATAGCACCATCTACTGTTTTAAAGTTTAAATTGACTCATGTTATATATCAGTATTATTAACATATAAGCTGTCTGAGCAAAAGATCCGTAATTAAACCAACTAAGCTGTGATGTAAATACGAATCGTTACCTCGGTAACAATTATTGATTTAATATTAAGATAAGATACCGAAAAGAAATTTTGAGCAACGAAACAAGTAAAAATATCACCACGTTCCCTATGTTTTTACTAGCACATATACTTAACTTTGGGAACAATAACAAAACATTCTAAATATATGATTTTCATATTTTATCGAGAGTTTCATTTTACGAGCACTGTTACAAAATGTTTATACGAAACATAACCAAGACATATGTGCAGAGTGTTTTCAAACATGGCAATTATCTGCCTTCAGATCAGCTTGGAACCGAACAAAACATCGATGACTTTTCGGATTGAATGGTTTCTCAAAAACAACAGCTACACCGGAATATATAATGTATTAAGTAATCCCAGGATGGTATATTTATTTGATGTGTACAATAAAAAGCGTGTTTTTGTGTATAGTTATGCTGTATTCGTACTTCGTAACACAAACGTAATGTACTTATGCTAAATTGCACTTTACGCTGCTTTTAAGAGTTTCGGTTTAAAAGATCCATAATGAGCACTTGTAATCGTGGATTTCTTCCAGAGACACCATTAGGGGAAATTATTTTTTAATATCCACAGATCCATTATTTAAGGCAATTGATCAGTTGCATATAAAATACAAGACAATACGCACAACAGATCACAAAATATAAACATCATTAAGAATGATGTTACCGCATTGGGATGGTCAATGTCAAGCATTTAAACCGCTTTAAATAAAACGTGTGTTGCAATTTATAAATGAATACCCTTTAAAGGCAAATCTAGCTCTGCATGGACCGAAAGTAATGGTTAGAACAAGATTGCATTCTCCATCGAGTTCTATAAAAGTATCAACGGCAAAGTTGTGTCAATAAATCAAACACAGCCTGTAATATTGTTATCAGGATTAATAACCTCACGTAGTGAATCCAAATCATCAACGATCAGATCATTTTGGGGCACATTCACGGGTGCTCGGCATTTAATTAGTATAGCTATTTAACATTATATATAGTTGTAAACAAGAATAATCAGTACGATTAGTGATATTACAATATAAAACAAAATATAGCACCATATACTGCTTTAAAGTAATAAAAAACTCAAGCTATATGGCAATTTAATTTAGAGATGTTCACTTTGTATAATGACTACACAGTTAAACTAGGTACGAGTATCGTCAAGATATGATGTCAGTATCAAACGTAAAAACAATAACATTTATTGTTTTTCCATTACATTGAGCTACTGATAATAAATTGTGGGAAACGAAAACCAGTTGAAAATGGCACCAAGCACTATTGTCATTTTCTTTTAATACACCATACACCCTTAAAATTAATACGGGACATTTAATATGGCAGCATTTAATAGTTTATGGCAAAATTCACCGTAACAAGTATTATAAAATGTGTATATGAAACTTATCCAACATACAGGTAAACATAAATGTTGCAAACTAGCATATTGCGTGCTTTTAAGTTTGGTAGAAATTGAAATCACGTTGGAGGTTTAAGACTATTGATTTTTTTTAATCCACCTCTACAACTCTATATCGTTATGCAGTCATTCGGGGCAAATATTCACAAACAATGAGAACTACTAATGATATATTAAGGTTTAATTGTTCGGTAATAGTACTCCTTAAAATTAAAGTAATGCTATCATGTTAAATTGCACCTAACGCTGATAATGAGAGTTTCAGTTGAACTGATTCATAAAGAGATCGGAAAGATCTAGTTTCAGGAATATCTGGACTCCCCATTCAACTCTGTATATTGATCCACCATGAAATATCTTATCCTTAACGGCAATCTGCTCTCTTCGCTGACTGAGCAATGGCTGAGTGCACTGTTTCAATGTATCACTTTGTCTGCAGCAGTGTATTGATCTCAGCTGTTAAGAGTCACCACACTGTGCTAACTGTGACCACAGCATGGTGTTAGTACACATGAAATCACGCACAAGATTTGAGTGCGGGGAATGGTGCGGGGGTCAAATAAAGAAAGATTAAAGTAGGTCTAGGCCTTTAATTGTGAATATCTTTATTTTTTAAGTTATAGAAGTTATAGAAAATCAAAAAAACTCAAGAGAGAAACGTTCTTTAGTATAGCGTACACAATCATAGTCTTAATCTTATTTTGCGTTTGCAAGCTGCTCTCCATGCAATAATGTTGAACAGAAGCTAAGTGTGTTATGTACGAAATTGACAGGTGCGGATACGGACATTTGCGTCAAGGAATGGAAAGATAGAGAATACATGGTTGGTGCCGGGATGGAGAAAGTTTATCCGGTGAGGCTTAGAAAATGAAAAAAGGGCGAGCTTTAGTTTTTAAAGCGTTTCATTATGTCACGCCATCTATGTAATTCAGTTTGAGTGTTAAGTTTACACAGTGTAGTCAAACAAGAACGCAAGTGTTTTGCAGTTTAAAATACATGAAATCGGAAAAAATATTTAGCGTTTCTGTGTTTTGGATGGATTATATTATACAATGACATTCAGATAAAACGTGTATGATATATATGCCTCTAATGGAAACGGTGAGTTAGATTCTTTTTCAATTTTATACAATTTAATCGGATAGTAGTGGGTGGAGGACAGTGTAACTGAAACTAAAATTAATCTGTCGTTCTACGTTAAAATTACAGTTGTAGCATTTGATGACATTTTTTATTAATTTTTCATCAGAAATTTATATACATAGGGTTATTTCTTTGATGAATAATTTTTTGTGTGTTGACCAACGATAGTCTATCCACAAAGAATAACCCGCTTGCAGCAGATTCAACTGTGTTGAAATGGAATGGAACTGGAAGGAAGTTGTTGTTTACCAGTTAAATGGCAAGTGAGGATAAAGAACTCATTATAGTTTAATTCTGTTAAACTAGACAATACAACATTTGTATCATGAAAAACTCTGGTAAGAAGACTTGTATTTCATGTTTATGCTGTGTCATTCTCGGAAATGTTGTTATCCGGCGCGTAGGAATACCTATGTATGGTATGTCGCAGTCACGTGATCTACTGCCGGATATCAACAAGTTTATACGGTCGCCGCTTTATGAGGTCACTCTTTGGGTTAGTAGCAGGATAAAAAGAAATAACTACCAACCTACGCAACCTAGTTTGAAATGCATGAATATATACACACTAACTAAAAGGCGAATTAAGCCCGCACATGGGCCAGAATTAATGAATAAAACAAGATTCAATTCACAATCAAGTTCCATTAAATTATAAACGTAAACATTGGTGTCCATTTAACAAGAAATATAGCACCAAATACTGTCATAAGGATAAATGAAATACTATGCATATTAAATGTTACGATTTTATATTTTACGGCAAAACTCATAGTACGAGCACTGCTAGAACATTTGTATATGAAACTTGTCCAATACCTTTATATAGACAGTCGAGGACAAACATTTAACTACAGCTTTACAATACTGAAGAAATGTTGAGGTATACTTGCGCAGCATTAGTTCTTTGTGAAATCAAGGTAAGTGTTAACTTGCACTTTACATTGATTTTAATGTTTCCGTTGAACAGATCATTAATAGACTGTTAATTGTTAATAGCTAAATCTTTTCAATATTCTTGTTAATCGATTTGCTATGGACTTGTATTACGTTCATGTATTTCATTGTACATATCTTGGCAATCGTGTTATGCATAATAACCATAATACGTATAATTAAACTTCAATATTTTATGATAGTACATAAATTGTCTGTAGTACAACTCTCAAAGTTTTATAATCTTAATCTCAAAACCGTTCTACACGCGTCTTTGATGCCAAAATTTGAACTAAATATTGTGCAATGAAAATCAGTAGTCAATGTAACTAAACACTTTTTGGTCATGTTTTCCAGATGGTGAACATTACGATCTTTTCCTAAATTAATTGAAGATGAACAATGAACAGACTAAGAGCATGCACTGTTTATAACAAATTGACCGTTAAAAACATTGGTAGTTTTAGAGAGATAGATAGAGAAACAGCGCATTTCAATATGGGCAAGTTATCGCGGTATTTATCGCGATATATTTCGATATGATTCAGTGATATCGTTATACCCTTAATTCAAAGACACAACAGCAAGCCAGGAAGTTAAATAATTCTTTCAATAAAACACTGAATTGTATTAACAAATTAAAACACATGGAAATGCAAACATTAAGTAACAACATTATATTTAGACCGTTTAAATCAGCAAGGTGCAAACAGTAAAATGAAGTAAAGTGTTTGTTTACTATAGTGTCACCCCTCGCGATTCAGGGCCAACCAATTTTGAATTATGAGCCACCTTTAATGACGAACATCCTTACTCCCGATTTCTATCCTATATGCCGGGCGCATGGCAGGAAGTCAATTGGTACCCCTCGATTTAACTAGCAGTTGGGCAAGCAAGCAGCCATAACATAACAAGCCCCTTTCGGGACTCGAGCCTTCGACGCCCTCCCCACCCGCTCCGTAGGCGTACGCCATAACCACAAGGCAGTGATGATATAATGAAGTGTAATATCGCTTCATTGATATGAACGAAATTAAAGTAATTGAAATTGTAAAATATCACTAAATGCCTTTTTCCTGAGATGTTTGAATCAGGAACATTTCTACTTTTGAACGATTTTTTAAATGTTACAATGTACTAGACATTCATATAAGACGTATGTACTAAATTTACCAATGACTTGAAATTAAATCCACACCAGGCTCTTGAGTTTGAGTTTGTAAACTATTGATTTGATTGGTTATTCTTCAACAAAACAAAAGTACGCAATTACATATTTGTATTCATGAGGTTTAGATTTATTACTTAAAATATATCTTATCAAATTTAGAAACACACCATATACGCAAGTGTTTCAGCGTATCGGTTATTACAATATTTAAATAAACAATCTAATAACATTTAATTGTAAAAGTAAATGTTAATACCAACCGTACAATGTATGAATTAAAAAAAATCTGTAAAAAATAATTTTAAAAATCAAACCATTTTCACCACAGTTACATTAGTTGTTTTATTAAAATGCTATCTCTCTGTTTCAACTTGTTTAGTCGCCTAGGGGTATATCCTTATATGAATGCATTACACTATCAAAAGATCTACGTCCAATAACGCCGCCAAATACCATAATTACTGGTTTCAATGAATGTTCTATTGACTTTCGGACGGACGGACAAAGCCGCGACAATATGCTCCCCTGAACATTTTTCGGGGAGCATAATAAAACCCCAGAGACTACATGTGAGAAACGTTTTATTATTTATTTAAGACAACTGAAACAGCACACAACATAAAACTGATTCAAACATTGGATAGGTCAATGCAAACCATGGGCGATTTCAAGCGTTTAAAACAAAACATTGTTTGCAAAATACAAATTAATACACACTATATGAATGCGAAATCTAGCCCGAGCACGGACTGGAAATAAAGTATAGAAGAATATTGCATTCTACATCCAGGTCCATAAAAGTATCAAAAGTAATGTTTGTGGCAATAAAACAAAAATATAGCATCTATTACATGTGCAAGCTTTTAATAAGTTAATGTAATTGATCCAAATTACCAATATTCAAACTGTTTGGACCGACTTCACGCTTGATCTGATTTAAGTTAGTATAGCAATTCAACATTTTGACCATGTTGCAAATCTGAATAAGCAGTACCATTAATGACATTTCAATAAAAATAACAAATAGCACCAAAATACACAGTAGTTCGTAGTACGAGTACTGCTATAAAATTTGCATAAATTGTATGTAATTTATCCAATACAAATGTAAACATAATTGTTTGCAATCTATTCTGTTATTTGCCTTCTGCTTAGCTAAAAATCGAAATAACGTTCGAGATTTTGTTGCTATGAATCCTCCGAACCTTCAGCTACAACGATATATCTATATTAATTCTGTCGGGTAAAACGTGATACCACATCTGGAAAAAAATGAAGGAATATAATGTGCAATTGCTCTGCATTAGGACTTAACAAAATCAAAGTAATATTATTATGTTAAAAAGCACTTAACGCTGCTTTTAAGAGTTTTTGTTTCAAATCAAGTATGATCTTCACTTTTCAAGAATATTTATACTATAATTCTAAGCGTTTATATCAAGTATGTGTTTTAATTTCAAATAACTTGGGAAACTTATGATGCATAATTTAAACACTAATATAGATTTATATTTAACAATAGAATCCTGAGTTCAAAGATAGAGATAAGCAATAAATAATTGTAATAAAACAGTAAATTTGATCATCAAATTCAAACAATTCAAATACAAATATTATGTTAACACATATTCAGACTGTACAAATCCACATACTAGTAGGGCAAATATTTATCTGCATCTGTTATACACTGATGTCTTATTGAAGTGTAAAGTCGCTGTATTCATACTACAAGAAATCAAACTAATTAAAATTAAATCGCACCAAATGCATTTCAACCATTACTGGAAAATTTCCATATCGGACTCTAAACCAGGAAATATTTCATTCTTGCAAAGGACTTTAAGGTGCATTATTTTAATTTAACAATTACTTGAAACATGTCTGCAGGACGCGACTTGGTGTCAATCATCACATAACTATTTGAGTTCTAAAGTAAAAAGCAATTATTTAAAATCAATATAGAAACAGAGAAAAAACAGATGTACTATAGTGTTCGCAAATTTTGCTCAAGTTGTTCTCCATGAAACTATGTTGAACAGAAGTCAATTGTCTTATGTACGAAACTTACATGCACGGACACGGGATTGTTTGACGGCGAATGGCAAAAATCGACACTATCAACGTTCAAAACCTATTTTGCAATATATGAATGGATACACGCGAATAAAGCACGCATATGGACAAGAAATAATAAATAAAACAACATAATCGACATATAGATTGATAAAATTATAAACGGTACTGTGATGGACATTTAATATGAATTATAGCACCAAATATTGCTATACGGATTCTTAAGCTCACGTACCGAATACGAATCATTTACAGCCAAGCCTTTTTGACCAAATTTTTGCATGATCTGGATATAAATTTAATAGCAATTAAACATTTTAAATCGAATTTCATACAAGAATAAGCGGAAAGATTTCTAACCTTTGAAGAAAACACAATATTTAGAACCAATGTCTGTTTTAAAGTAATGATAAACTAAGGTTGTATATTATTTTAATTTACATATGCACCTTTTTGCAAAATACAAACATTGTTTAACCACTTAAGATGTGAGGTTAGTAACTTACGTACCAACGATAAGAATTATTGCTTTTACGTAAAGGTAATCCACATAAAATACAATTTCAATATAACACAAGTTATAGCACCATCTACTGTTATAAAGTATTAATCGACTCATGTTATATATCAGTATTATTAACATTTTAACTCTATGCGCAAAAGATCCGTAATTAAACCAATTAAGCTGTGATGTAAATACGAATCGTTCCGTCGGTAACATTTATTGATTTTTATATTAAGATAAGATACCGGAAAAAGAATTGAGCAACGAAAACAAGTAAAAATATCACCATGTTCTCCTTATTTTATTAACACATATACTGAACATCAGTAACAATAACTAACATTCGAAATGTATGCTTTTAATATTTTATCGATAATTTCTTTGTATGAGCACTGCAACAAAATGTTTATATGAAACGTAACCAAGATATATGTGCAGAAAAGTGTTCCCAAACATGGCAATTATCTGCCTTCAGATCAGCTTGGAACCAAAAAAAAAATCGTTGACGTTTCGGAATGAATGGTTTATCAAAAACTACAGCTACAACGTATATCTAATGTATTAAGTAAGCCGGGATGGGGTATTTACTTGATGTGTACAATACAAAGCATGTGTGTGTGAATAAATATGCTATATTCGTACTTCGTAACATAAACGTAATGTACTTATGTTAAATTGCACTTTTCGCTGCTTTGAAGAGTTTCGGTTTTAAAGATCCATAATGAGCACTTAATCGTGAATGTCTTCCAAAGACACCATTAGGGGAAATTATTTTTTCATATCCACAGATTCTTTATTTAATGCAATTTATCAGTTGCGTAGATAATACAAGGCAATACCCTAAACACATCACAAAACATAAACATAATTAAAAATGGTGTTACCGCATTGTGATGGTCAATATCAAGCATTTAAACCGCTTTAAATAAAACGTGTGTTGCAATTTATAAACGAATACCCTTTAAAGGCAAATCTAGCTCTGCATGGACCGAAAGTAATGGTTAGAACAAGATTGCATTCTCCATCGAGCTCCATAAAAGTATCAACGGCAATTTTTGCGGCAAGTGAACAAAAACAGCATGCAATGTTGTTATAAGGATTAGTAAGCTCACGTAGTGGATCCGAATCATCAACAATTAGATCGTTTTGGAGCAAATTCACGGGTGCTCGGGATTTAATTAGTATAGTTTTTTAACATTTCAGATCTAGTTGCAAACAAGAATAATCAGTACGATGAGTGATATTACAATATAAAACAAAATATAGTACAATATACTGCTTTAAAGTAATAATGAACTCAAGCACTATAACAATTTAATTAAGAGATGTTCCCTTTGCACAATGACTAAACAGTTAAACCAGGTACGAGTATCGTCAAGATATGTCAGCAGCAAACGTAAAAACAATAACATTTATTGTTTTTACATGACATTGAGCTACAGGAAATAAATTTTGGGTAACGAAAACCAGTTGAAAATGGCACCAAGCACTGTTGTCATTTTTTATTGCAATACACTATACATCCATAACATTAATACGGTACATTTTAAATGGCAGCATTTAATAGTTTATGACAAAATTCATAGAACAAGCACTAGACAATGTGTATATGCAACTTTTCCATTGAAATCACGTTCGAGGTTTGGGTTCAATGATTTTTTTTAAATGTACCGCTACAACTGTATATCGTTATGCAGTCAGTCGGGGCAAATATTTATTTGCAACTGTGAACTACTAATGATATATTAAGGTTTAATTGATCAATATTAGTACTCCGTGAAATCAAAGTAATGTTTTAATGTTTTAGTTTATGACAAAATTCATAGAACAAGCACTAGACAATGTGTATATGCAACTTTTCCATTGAAATCACGTTCGAGGTTTGGGTTCAATGATTTTTTTTAAATGTACCGCTACAACTGTATATCGTTATGCAGTCAGTCGGGGCAAATATTTATTTGCAACTGTGAACTACTAATGATATATTAAGGTTTAATTGACCATTATTAGTACTCCGTGAAATCAAAGTAATGTTTTAATGTTTTATTGCCCTTAACGCTGATTATGAGATTTTCAGTTGAACATCCATAATGAGATATAAAAGACTTAGTTTAAGGAATATCTGGACTCTCCATGGAGTATTCAACTCTGTATATTTATCCACCAAAATATTTCTTAACATTAACTGCAATCTGCCCTCTCCGCTGACTGAGCAACGGCTAAGTGCACTGTTACAATGTATCTCTTTTACTGCAGCAGTGAATTGATCTCAGCTGATAAGACTCACCACACTGTATGCTCACTGTGACCACATCTTGTGTTAATACCCAGGAAAACAATTCCTTGATTTGGGTGCGGAGAAGGGGGGTGTCAAATCAAGAAAGATTAAAGTAGGTATATGCCTTTAATTGTGAATACCTTTATTTTGGTAAGGAAGCTATAGAAGTTATAGAAAATCAATAATTCAACAGAGAAACCATGCAATTATATCGAACAGAAGCCACGTGTGTTATGTTCGAAATTGACAGGGGCTGTTATGGTCATTTGCGTCGAGGGATGGAAAAAAAGAAATAACTGCGAACCGACAAAACCTAGTATGGAATGCATTAATATATACACACTTATTAAATGGCGAATAAATCTCGCACATGGGCCAGAAGTAATGAATAAAACAAGATTCTATTCACCATCAAGTTTCATAAAATTATTAACGGAAACATTGGTGGCCATTACACAATAAATATAGCACCAAATACTGTCATGGTGCAAACAGTACAGTGAAGTAAAGTGTTTGTTTACTACAGCGAACGCCGTACCCATTAGGCAGTGATGATATAATGAAGTGTAATATCGCTGCATTGATATGAACAAAATTAAAGTAATTTAATTTAAAATGGCACCAAATGCTGTTTTTATGAGTTGTGTTGAATCAGGAACATATCGAAACTCTTCATTGTCAATGTATTTCCACGTTCGAAAGATTTGTTTTTAAACTTTACATTGTACTAGGCATTTCTATTAGGCGTATGTACTAAATTTAACAATTACTTGAAAAAATCCACATAAGGCCCTTGAGTTTAAGTTTGTAAACAATTGATTTGATTGACTATTCTTTAACAAAACAAAAAAACGATATTACATATTTGTATTCATTAGGTTTATATTTATTAGTTCAGATACATTACATCAATATTAGAGACACGCCACATACGCAATCGTTTCAGCGTATCTGTTATTATAATATTTAATACCAACCGTAGAATGTATGAATTACCAAAAATATGTTAAAAATAATTTAAAAAAATCAAACCATTTTCGTCACAGTTACATCGTTCATTTTATAAAAATGCTATCTCTCTGTTTCAAGTTGTTTAGTCGCCTAGGGGTATGTCCATATATGAATTCATAACAATATAAAACGTACTACGACGAATAACGCCGCCAAATATTATAATTACTGGTTTGAATGAATGTTCTATTAAATTTCTCATTTGAATAAACACATATCAGGATATATTAATGAGAACAATAAATATTTGGCACGACATGCTACAACAATGAGTACGAGTTATTTTAGTACACGTGTTAGACAGCAGCAACATCTACACTATTAACTAATTTATATAAAAAACGACTGCTTAGATTCAAATGTGTACCATAAAATGCTTGTCAATACAACTATAACTAGCGCAATACGTTACTATTTTAACTGAATTAAACAAATATACTTTTTATCTTGAAATATTCGATTCGATAAGTAATTAATTTCACTTCTTAAGGTAAGATTTTAACAAAATAATTATTCCAGATTTTGTTGAAGATTTTTGCGAATATAGCACCACCTACCTGTATAAATCTATTTTAAAAACACGTGCACCAAACACGTATATAAATGGAAAATATTTTCTCGCCTGTCATACTTCCGGTTTGATATATTTAGAAAGGATGTATTGTGCTAATTTTAGCACCTGTAAATCTTCTGTAAATATGAACAACAAAAACGACGAATCTGTTATAATTGGCAAGTTTGTACATATTAATAAAAAACAATCTGACATCTTAAGAATAAAAAAACATTAAATGTAGAGAAATAATAAATCACAAGTATTGCACCAACCGCTTTAGATGTATACACTTAAGTTTCTATAAATTGGCAGCGCATTAGGGCGAGTGTGCATAAGGGCAAGGAAATTATTTTGTATTTTTCAAAAAAACTGCTTTAAATGAGACAATGCCGTCTATTTGTAACGTTTAGATATGCATCAAAGATTGTTCACGGGAAATTTTGTGCACGAATAATGCTTCGGGAAGAAAACGATAAACTCGCCCAAGTACTGGAAAATTAAGCACATGGCCCATACGCCGTAGACGTAATAATATATATATATATATATATATATATATATATATATATACTTAGAGAATCGCCTGATACGTGGTGTTTTCCAATATAAGACCATTTTTGTGGGGTGTCCAAAAATTGTGGGGTGTTTATAACACCACACAATTTAGGACACCTATTTTTCGATAATATACCATAAATATATGTTTGTGGTGAAATATGGCAACAACTAGGTTTTATATTGAAATCATATATATACAGTAAAACACAGTTATTTCCCTTGTGTTAATACGCTAGAATGCTATTAAAATTGCATGCGGAGATTAAACCACCTGATAGCATAATGAGGCACACACCAAGCAGCTGGATACTTTACGCTTTGTTAATTTTTGAGTAAAATTCTAGAATATCATTCAACCTGATTTTAAACCTAACTTTGTTGAATGTGAAAATATTAAATTACTGTTGATGAAATGTTTGAACTAATTAGAAACAAAAAAATAGTAGTGTTTTCATTTTTATCGCAAGAACAATATTTAAGACTGCCTAGCGTATTAAGCAATTAGTATTAATATCCGGTAAATAAACTAATAAATACAGTTAATAATAAATGTATTGTGTTTTTAAAAGGTCTGAGGCTTATTTTATTGTAGCAATTATTATGATTGTCTTTGTTTATTAAGCTTAAATGTTGACTTGCCATCATTATGGACTATTGTGATGCATCATTTTGCAAAAGACCAACATTACCTTAGTATGTCATTAAGATAATTAACCTATTTATTATAATTTTTATCATCTTTTTTTCTCAATGTGCTGAACTTTTATTTACTGAACTTGTAAATGTCCTGTCCATTATAATCGCATGTGGTTAAAAAAAACACATATTGTTTCCATTTATTAACAAACATTAGTATGTGAGTAACTAACAAACTAATGGCAACACTGTTTTGAAACGTTAATCTCACACATTTTGCCTTTAACATGTAAGCAAAGTAAGAAAACAAAGTACATTTACTTACTTGTCTCCTACAATATATATTTTTACTTGTCTCCTACAATATATATTTTTATTCAAAGAGTGCATGCTAAGTATGCAAGGAAAACACTTTCAAGATCTCCAGTCAGTTTTATAACTACTGTGTTAATTAGGTATTTAAACACAAAGAAATTCACGTTTTAACATCTTGCTCAAATTTACCGCTCAGATAGTGCCAACATGCCAAGGCTTGATACATGACCATTAATGACCGCAAAGGAATCATTAAATTTGGCTGCAGTAGCTGTTCTAATGAAGGCTAACGGCACTTGAAAGCAATACACACCAAAATAACATCCACTTGCTACAGCTACTTAAACTACCGCTATAATTATTTTTACTACTGAATTAATTCTTCAAATTCTATAACAACATAAATATCTACTACTTCTACAACAACAACAACAACTACAACTACACTAATATTTATACTACTACTAGTAATGCTTCTACTACTACTGCTGCTGCTGCTGCTGCTGCTAATACTACTACTGGTACGGCTACTACTACTACTACTACTACTACTACTACTGCTACTACTAATACAAATTTTACTAAATAGTTATATTTATAATTGTGCTGCTGCTGCTGCTGCTACCACTACTACTATTACTACTACTACTACTACTACTATTACTACTACTACTACTACTACTATTACTACTGCTACTACTACTACTACTACTACTACTACTGCTACTGCTGCTGCTGCTACCACTACTACTACTATTACTACTACTACTACCACTACTACTACTACAACTACTACTACTACTACTAATACAAATTTCACTATATAGGTATAGTTATAATTGTACTACACTACTACACTACCGTCACCACTACTACTACTACTCCCAATACCACTACCATTACTACTCCTTCGACTCCTACTAACACCATCACTACAATAACTCCTCTGATTACTACTAACACAATTACCGCTATAATTATTTTTACTGCTGCAGTACTTCTTCAAATTCTATAACAACATCAACATCTACTACTACTTCAACAACAACAACTACAACAACATTAACAACTACTACTACTACTAATACAACTATTTCCTACTACTAATACTACAACCTCTGCTCCTGCTGCTGCTGCTGCTGCTGCTGCTGCTACTACTACTACTACTACTACTACTACTACTACTACTACTACTACTGCTGCTACTACTACTACAACAACTAATTTTACTATATATTTATAGTTCTAATTATGCTACACTACTACACTACCGTCGCCACTACTACTACTCCTCCCAATATTACTAAAACTAACTCCACTACCATTTCTACTCCTTCGACTACTATAACTACTCCTCCGATTACTACTAGCACGATCACTGCCAATACTACTACTGCTACTACTACTACTACTACTACTACTATTGCTGCTTCTAATTATACTACTACTAATACTGTTTTTGCTGCTGCTGCTTCCACTACTTCTACTTCTACTTCTACTTCTACTTCTACTTCTACTTCTACTTCTACTTCTACTTCTACTTCTACTTCTACTACTACTACTACTACTTCTACTACTACTACTACTACTACTACTACTAATTGTACTATATAGTTATAGTAATGAGTAAACTACACCACTACTACTATTACTAAAACTAACACCACTACCACTACTACCATCATTATAATTACTCCTCCGATAACTACTAACACAGTCACTGCCAATACTACTACTACTACTACTGCTACTACTACTACTACTACCACTACTACTACCACCACTACTACTACTATTGCTACTACTGCTACTACTACTACTACTACTACCATTAACACCACCACTACTTCTACTCCTTCCATTGCTGCTAGCACTACCATCATCTCTACAACTATTCGCCCGACCATAACTAAAACTCCCAACACCACTAATACTGCTGCTCCGACTACTACTAACAACAATACTACCACCACAACGTCTACTGTTCTGACTTCTTATAACACATCCACACCCACTATTACCGGTACTATTATTTGGCATACTACTGACAGTAGTACACTAATAACAATAATAATAATAATAATAATAATAATAATATTATTATTATTATTATTATTATTATTATTAATAGTAATAAATAAACACCACCAGAACCATCACCACCACTCCTACTCCTGGTGATGGTGGTGGTAGTGTTAGTAATTGTCGGAGATGTGCCAGTTGTGGTTGTGTTCATATTAGTCGGAGTAGCAGTAGTGATAGTTGTTGTGGTGTAAGTAGGAGTCGGATGAGTAGCAGATGTTGTGGTGGTGATGAAATTGTTATAAGTAGTCGGATGCGAAGTAGTGGTGGTGGTGGTGGTGGTGGTGTTAATTGTAGCCGTAGGAGTAGAAGGAGTGATGGTGTTAATAGTAATCGGAGGAGTAGTAGTGGAGGCGGTTGTATTGTTCGTACTAGTAGGAGTAGTAGTAGTAGTGGAGGTGGTGGTGGTGTTAGTAGTAGTCGGGGTATACATGGCAGTTGTGTTAGTAGTCGTCGGAGGAATGGTAGTGGTGGTGGTGATGTTAGTAGTAGTCTTTGGAGTAGTAGTGGCAGTGGGGATGGTGTTAGAAGTAGTCATAGGAGTTGTAGTGGTGGTATAAGTAGTAGTAGTAGTAGACGTAGTATTGGTGGTGGTGAATGTGTTAGTGGTAGCAGTAGGAGTAGTAGTGGTAGTGGTGGTGGTGTTAGTAGTAGTCGGAGTATTAGTAGTGGCGGTGGTGTTCGTAGTTGTAGTCGTAGAAATCCTAGTTGTAGTGGTTGTGTTATCAGTAGTAGTCGTATGAGTAGTAGTGTTGGTTCTGGTGGTGTTAGTAGTATGAATAATAGTGGTGGTGGTGATTGTGGGGGTGGTATTAGTAATAGCAGTAGGAGTAGTAGTGGTTGTGGTGTTAGTAGTAGTCAGAGTATTTGTAGTGCTGGTTCTGCTTCTGTTTATGCGATATTATATGGATTGTATATAGAAATGTTGCTTAAAATTGTAATGAATTAATGTTGTAAATGATGATGATATGTATAATGTTGTATTATTTTTATCACAAAACAAAATTATTTTCAATGAATTCTTAAATATGAACTGCTAACAAACCAGTACCAACTGAAGTTAAACACATTATTTTAATTTTAGGCTGTCTTGACGCCCATATATCAACTTTGCCATTACTGGCGCCCGTAAAACCATCGTGTTAATATATTTTTACGGGTGATTCTTTCAACAGATTAGAATCATAATTGTACTTTATCATGTTGCAACGAGTATTTTATAGAAATAATTCTGTATAATTTTGTAGAAGAGAATATTCAAGTTCTATTTTGTGGGTCCTTTGAAACATGTTGTTGATAATATTTGTTTAGCCCAAAGTTTCAAACCTGGTCATGATACAAAATACTTTAAACATATCGTGATCTTAAATAATTGGCTAATTTCTAATTATTCAAAAACATAAGAAGTACATGTAATTAAAGAATTTTATGAAGAAGAAGAAGTTAAAATAATTATGACAATACGTCAGATAGTAGAAGTGGTACTAGTAATTGTAGTAGTAGTAGTAGTAGTAGATGTAGTAGTAGTAGTAGTAGTAGTAGTAGTAGTAGTAGTAGTAGTGGTGGTAGTGGTGGTAGTAGTAGAAGTAGTGGTGTTAGTAGTAGTAGTTGTTGTAGGTGTAGTAGTAGTAGTAGTAGTAGTAGTAGTAGTAGTAGTAGTGGTGGTAGAGGTGGTAGTAGTAGTAGTTGTAGTAGTAGTAGTAGTAGTAGTAGTAGTAGTAGTAGTAGTAGTAGTAGTAGTAGTAGTAGTAGTAGTAGTAGTAGTAGTAGTAGTTGTAGTAGTAGTAGTAGTATAGTAGTAATATAGTAGTAGTAGTAGTAGTGGTAATAGAAGTAATATAACTACTACTACTACTACTACTACTACTACTACTACTACTACTGCTGCTACTACCGGTAGTAGTTGATTTAGTTGTAGATGTTGTTGTTGTTGTAGCAGTAATAGTTGTAGTAGTAGTAGTACAGCTATTAATAACAGTAGAATAGTAGTTGCAGTATTAACACCATAGTTGCATTTTCAGTAGGATACTGTTTTATTGATTTATATCGAGTCCTGTTCGGAAAACTAATAACTAATATTTTCATCGTAACAGATTTGTTATAAATTCGTGCATTAAGGTCAGGTTAAATTGTCCGAACTATACTACTGTATGTTTCGTCCGAGATTATTGCGTCCAAAGTTTCTTTCTGGACAGTAAACATATCAGATTGCAAATTAAATGCAAACGACTTGAAACATTTAAAAAAAAAGTCTTATGTATTATGAGTTGCATCCTTGTGGTCTGTAATCACATCTACATGCTACAGGTATAGTCTATTTACATTTATTTGATAGTGTCTACATGTGTTCCATTTCCTTGCAGATTGGGGAAATCGTGATTTTCGTTTTATAAGCACACTGCAGTCGCCTGTATTTAAATAGTCTGATTTACCCGTATTGATCCGTCCATGTTTATAACGATTCTTTCGGACAATGCTATCAGGAAATGTAACCCGAGAAATTGCTAACCTGATAATGCCATTGTTGCAAAATGTGTTATTTTTAAAACGCAGTAACATAATGTATAATCAAAAACAGTAGTAGTAATAATTTATTCTGAAATCTACAGATATTTACTATATCAGTACAATACTTATTTGTAATTAGTTTTGTACTGACGGTATTATTTTTAACATAACCCCTGTAATAGGAGGCGCATCGTGGATGTGTATACATGTAGATGCTCCTACAAGTGCACTCTTGAGCGAATATCTTTATTTTATACAAATATATTTACAGATCCATGTAAACAATGTACTTTATATAGAAATGCCAACAGTAGCAGCAGTAGAAGTAGTAGTAGTAGTAGAAGTAGTAGTAGTGGTAGTGGTGGTGGTGGTGGTGATGATGGTGGTCGTAGTAGTAGTATAAAAAAATGTAGTGGAAGTAGTAGTGGTATAAGTAGTAGAAGTAATAGTAGTACTATAACTCTCACCACCCCCTATACTACTCCTCTGACTACTACTTACACTATCCACAAACACAACCTCTATTCATCTTAGTATTGCTATCACTCCCAACACCATTACTACTACTCATCAGACTACTACTAACACCACCACCACTTCTCCGACTGCTATTTATTGCTACTACGAGTAAGACAACGACTACTACTACTACTACTACTTCTACTTTTGCACTATTCACCACAACTGGTACTACCCCACTAACACCACTAAAAGTAGAAACGTGTAATGGTAAAATGAGTTGTTGTGGCAGTGGTGTGTCTTAATTGCAGTCGAAGGAGTAGAAGTGGTGGTGGTAGTGTATGTTTTAGCCAGAGTGTAGTAGCAGAGGCGTTTGTTGGAGGAGTAAAGGTGGTGACGATGTTATTGCTATTAGCAGTCGCAGAAGTAGGTGGTTATGGCGGTAGTATTAGTAATAGTAGTAATTACGGTGTTGGGAGTGTTAGTCATTGTCTGAGAAGGTAGAAGTGGTGGTGGTGCTAGTGTCAGTAAATGTCGGAGGATTAGCAGAGGTGGTGATGTTAGTTTGTAGTAGTCAGAGGAGAAGTTATGGTGGTGGTTTGAGTAGCAATCAGTGGAGTACTAATAGCAGCGCTGTTAGTGCTAGTAGTAGTGGCAGGAGTAGAAGTAGTGGCAGTGTAAGGATACATATTGGTCGTGCTGGTAGTGTTAGTAGTCGGAGGAGGAGTAGTAGTGGTGGTGGCATTAGTATTATTACCAGTCGAGTGAGTAGTAATAGTGGTGGTATTAGTGTAAGTAGTAGTAGTAGTAGGAGTAGTAGTATGCGTAGGGGTAGTAATAATGGTTGTGATAGTGTTAGTAGCAGTCGGAGGAGTAGCAGTAGTGTGGTGGTGGAGTAAATCTTAGTTGGAGGAATTGCAGAAGTGGTTACGCTTGTGTTAGTAGTAGTAGTGGTGATGAAAGTGTTAGTATTCGTCGGAGGAGTAGAAGTGATGGTTGTGTTCGTGTCAATAGCAGTCGAAAAAGAAGTGTTGGTGGTGGTGGTAGTGATATAAGTAGTTCTACCGTAGTTGTAGTAGTAGTAGCTGTTGCTATAAAATAGTATTAGTGAAAGTTACTGTTGTCCTGGTAAAGGAGTAGCAGTAGAATTAGCAGTTGAATTAGACATAGTACTATAACATACTGTTATGTACGGTGTCCTGTTACTGCCATCGTAGCTTCGCGATTTCGACCTAGGCTTATGAAATGGCGCCGACGCGCCGACACGATACGCCGAGGCACCGACACAATACACAGAAGCGCCGACACGATACGCAGAAGCGATATAAACGTCGCAATCTCATGTGTTTTTTTTTCATATGTGGCTATCTAATTGGGCGAAGATACGAGGATTCTACGTTCATATTGCTTCGGCGCATCGTGTCAGCGTGCCAGCACATCGTGTTGGCGCGTCTGCGCATCATCTCGGCGCTTTGGCGTATCGTGTTGGCGCCTCGGCCTATCGTGTCGGCGCATCGGCGTATCGTCTCGGCGCGTCGGTGTATCGTCTCAGCGCGTCGGCGTATCGTCTCGGCGCGTCGACGTATCGTGTCGGCCCGTCGGCGACCTCAGAAAAGAAAGTGGGCCGAGGCGCCGAGACGATACGCCGACGCGCCGACACGATGCGCCAAAGCGCCGAGACAATGCGCCGACACGATGCGCCGAGGCGCTGAGAAAATGCGCCGACGTGCCGACACGATTCGTCGAAGCGCCGAGACAATGCACCGACACGATGCGCCAAGGCGCCGACACGATGCGCCGACACGATGTACCGACGCGATTTGAACGTCTTTATCTTCGTATCTTCGCCCAATTTTATAGCAACATATGAAAACACACACTAGATTGCGATGTTTATATCGCTTCGGCGTATCGTGTCGGCTCTTCGGCGCTTCGTCTCGGCTCTTCGGCGTATCGTGTCGTGCCCTCGGCGTATCTTGTCGCCCTTTCATAGGCACAGGTCAAAACTACGATGGCAGTAACAGGACACCGTAGTTATGTGACAAACTGAGTGTGATTGTTTATGTCGCTTTTTTAAATGACAGTCAGAGACATTCAGATATACGACTGAAACGGTTTACAAATTTGACACTGCATCAGCAGCATAAACAGAATCAAATTTAGAAGTAGTAGCAGAAGAACTAATGGAAAGGAACATTTGTTGTTGTTTTGAAAATATGTTGTAGCAGTAATAGGAGGCGGAGGAGGAGAAGTAGCAGCAGCAGTACCATCAGCATTATTATTATTATTATTATTATTATTACTATTATTATAATTATTATTTTTATTATGATTATTATTATTAGTAGTAGTAGTAATGGTAGTAATCGTAGTAGTAGTAGTAGTAGTAGTAGTAGTAGTAGTAGTAGTAGTAGTAGTAGTAGTAGTAGTAGTAGTAGTGGTAGAAGTAGTCGTAGTAGTAGTACTAGGAGGAGGAGCTGAAAAAATAGGTGGAGGAGCAGTAGTTGTAGTAGTAGAAGTAGAAGAAGTAGTAGTAGGTGGAGAAGTATGAGAAGTAGTAGTAATAGTATCAGTAGTAGCTAAAGGTGTTTGTTGTTTTCTTGTTATAGTAGTTGTAGAAACCATAGTAGTTGTTGTAGTAGTAGTAGTAGCATATGTAGTAGTAGTAGCAGTGGTGGTAGTTGTAGTAGTAGTAGTCGTAGTAGTAGTAGTAGTAGTAGTAGTAGTAGTAGTAGTAGTAGTAGTAGTAGTAGTAGTAGTAGTAGAAGTAGTAGTAGTAGTAGTAGTAGTAGTAGTAACAGTAGTAGTAATAGAGTAGTTTAAAACGCTAAAGCCAATCAAGACATACTATTTTGTGCTCGTACCACCGTATCACGTTTCGTTATATTTTATTATAATTGTGAGGTGTATATATAGAGGATATTTTTTATTGCGTTGTAAGATCGTATTTTATTTCACGAGTGCTAATGGAAAATGATATTTTCACGAGTAGCGTAGCTACGATGTAATTTCACAAAATATGTTATACCATTAATAAAACCCAATGTTTTAAACGCTAAAGCCAATCAAATCATACTATTTTGTACTGGTACCACAGTGGTTTTATATTATAATTGTGTTTGTATATATAACACCCCGCATTTCCGGTTCATTACAGCTTGAGCATTTGTGTTCTCATTTTCAATTAGTATTATGAAGAATAATAATAATAATAATAATAATAATAATATAATTATTATATATAATAATTGGGTATATAATTAATTGATTAAATTAATTATATTAATTAATGATAATTATATAATAAATAATAAATAATTAATAATATTATTATTATTATCAAAAGCAGCATAAACATCAGCAGTTGTATGAGTAATAGTAATTGCAGTTATAGTATCAGTAGTAATAATAGTAGAAGTTCTTGTTTTCAAGTAGTAGAAGTAGTTGATGTAGTAGGTGTGTAAGTAGCAGTAGTAGAAGTCCTTGTCACACCGGTTGTAGCAATAAATAGACAGACAAATGTTGAGGTAGTGGTGGTAGTGCTAGTGGTTGTGGCTGAGGTGGTGAAAGTAGTAGTTGGAAAAGAAACAGTGGTCTTGGTAGGGTGAGTAACAGTCGAAGGAGTATTATTAACGACCAGGAAAAGAAGTACCACATTGTCCCATCGTTTAAAAGAAGCCTGTGAATGAATTATGTCATTTATTTATTTCAGAACACCATAGTAGTACAGAACTACTACTACTATGTACAGAAAAATATGTCTTACATATACATCATTAACAGTAGGTATTGTACAATACAGCTATAGATCAACATTTTAGTGAGCAGGAATGTCAAATTCAACGGGTACTACTGCTAATACTATGTACTCCTACAATTACTACTGCTAATACTACTACTACTACTACTAATACTACAACTACTTCTACTGCTTCTACTACTACTACTACTACTACTACTACTACTACTACTACTACTACTACTACTACTACTACTACTACTACTACTACTACTACTACTACTACTACTACTACTACTACTTTTACAACTACTACTATTGCCATTACTACTACTACTACTACTACTACTACTACTACTACTACTACTACTACTACTACTACTACTACTACTACTACTTTTACAACTACTACTATTACTATTACTACTACTACTACTACTACTACTACTACTACTACTACTACTACTACTACTACTACTACTACTACTACTACTACTACTACTGCGTCTGTAGGACACGATGTTTTGTATATATACGACTGATAAATGTCTGGTTGGGATGTTGCATAATAAACATTAATAGGATTATTGGGATTACATATGTTATGCTATACTTTTTTACTACAATATAAATTATTAATGTTTAAGACGTTTTTGATAGTTTACATCCAGTCGAGGCGTCTTTTTTAAATTTCATTTATATGTAATTTGATGGAATTTTATAATAATTATTAATGTCTACTACATTCATAATTTATTTTGAAAACCTTTAAATGTATACATAAATGCCAACCGAAACCTGCGGTCCAATGTGAACTGACGACAGTAAGTTATACCCGTATGGGTATAATTATTTATACATTTATAAAATGTACTGAAAACGGGTAATGGATATTATGGTCAATACGCACGTTGTTTTAACCACATTTATTAGAATAATAATTACGCATGAAAACCGTGATTATACATTTCATTAAATAGTTTGAATGATAAAGAGAGTAAAAAGTTTCAAAAATTTTAAAATAATTATGAAAAGATGTTTGTGTTTACACAGAGTCTTACGTATTTTTCATGATAACACGCCGACATTTCAAATTCAAATCTATTATGTTTTCAGAGGCAAATTTGAAGTTTGCTTAAATACTTTTTCATACATGTCGAGCACTTATGGATAAAATAAAATTGAAATATGTTTTAATATTATGCAGTATATCGTATTTTGTTTGTGCCATATAAGATCTATTTAATAAGCATTATCATGTAATCCCGAGTTACTGTAAACTTTTAAAAATGTGCGTAATTTTAAAAATTGTGTAACTTCAAAACGAATTTGGTGGTATGTACATGAACTTGTTATCACACTTTGATTATTTTGATCAACAAAACATAACACCACCAGCAGTATTAACAGTATTATTAACAACAGTATAAGCAGTAGCATTATAAGCAGTAATAGTAATTGTTGAACTAGAAAACTCTCGAAAAGTGCAGACTTCTGTCGAGGCAGATCATTTCATACTATATGTGCTGTGTAACTACTAAGTTATACAGCGTTATAAGGTGGAAAGATGCCTTTTATCATATCGAAAAAGAATTTATAAAACATATTGGATCCAGAATATGTTTTGGACCATCAACAAAATGCATGCATTAGTAGCCCCTAAATAGGGCTTAGTTTCTCATAGTGATGACAACTGATGATGACCTTAACGATGATGATGATGATGATGATGATGCTGATGATGACGATGGTGATGATGGTAATTCTGATGATGGCAATGATGATGATGATGATGATGATAATGATGATGATGATTATGACGATGATGGTGATTACTATGTAATTATGCTCCAAATAATGAGTTCATCGATTGTCGCGATACAATTTTACCATAAAATATGTGAACAATGTGATACGTATGCATACCCCCTTTTTGGCCAATCACATTATTCACACTTATAAATGTAACAAATGATATCCTATTCTTCACAGGCGTGTGAAAAATATGATTCGTAAAAAATATGATCCTACAGAGCTTTAACATGTTAAACATTAGGTTGCTATATTTGGATGACATAGTTTGTGTTATCCTTCTTTGCTACTTGCTTGACTATAATATTAAAATACGATATTTTACGGGATATTTGTCAGTCTGTTGGAAACTAACAAGTCAAAAATGAAACATGTACTCCTAATACTACTACTGCTACTACTACTACTACTACTGCTGCTACTACTACTGCTGCTGCTGCTGCTGCTGCTGCTGCTCCTGCTCCTGCTACTACTACTACTACTACTACTACTACTACTACTACTACTACTACTACTACTACTACTACTACTACTACTACTACTACTACTACTACTACTACTACTACTACTACTACTACTACTTCTACTATAACTACTACACTACTACTAATACTACTACTACTACTACTACTACTACTAGTAGTACTACTACTTCTACTAATTCTACTAATTCTACTACTGCTGCTGCTACTGTTGGTGCTTTAATCATCAGAAAAGCATGAATAAAAACAACAACAACTGCTGATGCTACTACAACTAATGCTATTACTACTTTTAATTATCATAATTATATACTTTTGAAATAGTTCAAGCAAAGTATGTAACAGGTTTATGCCACAGTGTGACTCCCAAAATTAAAATACAAACTCTACAACCACATAACTCTACTTCATTAGCATCGTTCTTCCTATAGTAGACTATATAGCATATCGTGAACAAACATTTATATAGCATAAACTTATCATTCTTGTAAAACATTACAAACATTTGTATAATACAACGTTATCTTTGTTATAAAACGCATATTTTATATGTTTATTGGAAATGTCTGAAGATATACAATATCTTGGTTATGCATTTTCAAGAGAAACTTTAACTCTTGGTGATCAAATATTGACTCTCTTGCACATTGCAGATAGAAAGTCGTTGAAAATATATATTAAATGTATCTTATTTTTTTAGATGCGTCTACAACAGAGAGAAAATAACAAAACCAACACAAACGTGTGAACTATGCATATAGGATTTTCAACATTAACACATAGCGCCATGTTGACAATGGACACTTCCATGGTATATCACTTCATGACATACTAAGCTTGATGTACCAGTATACAAATATACATATCATTACTTATCTGCCAATAAACTAAATAAATAATTATTACAAAACAACCATTTGTAGAATGTACAGATATCATATGGCCGCAGAAAACCTTAGGAGGGGATCCATATAGCCTTGTGATACTCATCTCCAGTATATATTTCTTATAATGCATTAAAAGGGTTAACTTGCACATGTAATCAAAATACATTTTAGCAAAGTGCGTTTTATAGACCAGTCGCACGTTATTCGTTCCTGGTAGCGTAACACGACGTTGCGTCACTATGTCAAGCTGCCTATTAACGTTTTAATAAGAAACGTTTTAAGTTTATTGTCTTATATACGAACAGATTATATATTACTTCGGATGCTTAAATCAATTAGGAATACACCGTATTTTTAAGTATTTATTACACTTAAGAAGACAAAATCTTAAATTCAATTTCCTACTGTCGAAAACGTATCATCAATATATCAGCTCTTATACTGAGCAGCAAACAACTATGTGTATTCATGAATAGTTGTCAGTGGATACAACTTACTCTTCAGATATTCATGTCAGAGGATATGATAATACGGCAAGTCAACTGCCGTGATTAGTTTGTTCCGAGCACCTCACTTCCGCTTCCGGTCCCTTTCATATTGCATATTAAGTAGCCTTGGCGCGTTCTCCACTCCTCCGACACTTTTGTAGATTTGACTTTGTATTCTCGCTCAGAATTGATGATTCATTTTAATAAGTATTTCCCATTTTAAATTTATACTATTTACTATTTATACATTTTATTACACATAATTTGTCCATTTTTGTCGGAAACACCCTCCCCCCCCCCCATCTCACCCCACCACCCAAAAAACTTCTTTATAATAGCATTAAAATAATCTCTATAAATATGTTAATATAATATCCATAGTTGTTGAGCATTACATAGTTGACCGCATTCGTATTATAAATGCAACTATAAAAAAAAAACGTTCCTGGCGGAAACAACGCTAGAATGACGTCTACCCAAAATAACGTTTATATTCTGTATAGGGGACATTTATCATGGCGCAATACATGAAGAAATCCAAATCATAATTTAATGAAATTTGTACACGTGACAAAAACACTATTTACTGTTGCATTATAAGATTAAAAAAATAAAAAATAAAAGGTGATAGGAAAAAAAAAAAATTGCAATTATTACAAAAAATATAGATATGATTATTAAAAAACAAGCATACTTTTCAAGAATAGGGGACATTCTAAAGAACATAAAAAACACCAAAAACATTTAGTTTCATTTTTATTGTTGCGCATTACGTTTTTCCAATATTTTTACTTATGGAATGTATATCTTATAAAGCATTTCTGAAACATGTTTGTATATTATTTGCGCGATAACAGAGGAATTAAAAACGTATCAGATAAATCGGGCGGATATTGTTAGATTTTTAGTAAAACTGTAATAATTCATGTATATAATGCAACGACTGTGGCAATATTTTGCAGTCGTTTACCCTGGCATGTCTTGTTGTGAATTATATGTTGAAGTTTAAAAATAAATAACATCAAAAAATAATGATACGAACTTGATCTCCGCCGTGTTCTTGCAATTTACAATAAAATGACGTTTCGGACATCGTTAAAGGAAATACACGCATGCTGTAAAAGGTATCTAATTATAATCTGAATAATTGCAAATCCGCCATATTTTTAAAATAATGTACATTCAACAATTTGACCAAAATTCCGTACCTTTATTCTACATCTTCACTTTATTATCAAAGCATTTGTGAACACCCTAATGTCCCCTATGTTGGCCGGGACAATTCAACCGACTTTCTTTTTTGCAAATTTTTTACCTTATATAAATTTTACTAATCACCTTTTTTTTTTCGCAGTTGAAAACGGAAATGAGGTCTCGGTCTAATATTGAAAAAGTAGACATGTATCTTTTAGTGCCGTGGAAATACAGACATTTCGTTTCAAACAGAAATTAACTGTTACGCGGGACATTGCACAATTTGACGTTTGACGGTGACTTCTGCTTTTCTTGCAATAAATTTACAAAATAATGTATGTTATGAGACTAATCAAAATTGTATGTGGATTAATTTGGTATAATTGATAGCAAATTCTTTAAATATTTCGCGTTTTTATGAAGTTTTAAAGATAGTCCGATAGGCGTATTTTCAAACTGACGTCATTAACGTGCGACTGGTCATATACATGTGTGAACAAATTCCCATTATATATACACATAATACACATTACATTTAAAAAAGGGAAATATACAATAACAAATCAACATTTTGATGAAAACAAGTAACCTATTTTAGCAAGTTGATAGTAAAATTTATCTACACGTATAAACCACATCAGCAATCTCTGTTCTTTAAGCAAAAGATACTTAGCTTTTTTTTTTACCACACACTGTTGCTTTTACAACAGTTACCGCTAACGCATGTTGTGCTTCTGCCGCAATTACTACTTATTATTATAATTGTGTATTTATTGCTACTTCGACCAAGACAACTACTACTACTACTACTACTATTACTGCTGCTACTGCTCGTCCTCCTTCTCCTCCTCCTACTACAATTTCTACTACTGCTGCTGCTGCTACTAGTGCTTTAAATACTATTACTACTTCTTCTTCTTCTTCTTCTTCTACTACTTCTTCTTCTTCTACTACTATGACAACAACATCATCAACAACAACAACAACATCAGCAACTACAACCTCTACATATTATATTACCACTACTGCTACTACATCTACCGATGCTGCTGATTCTATTGTTGATGATGATGATAATAATAATAATAATAATAATAATAATAATAATAATAATAATAATAATAATAATGGATGTGTTAAATTTATGGCATGACATATCGTGCAATAATACACAAGACGTAATTTCAAATGTACTTTATTTAAAATCAACATTTGCTGCTGCTACTACTACTAATACTGCTACTACACATTATATTACTACTACTGCTTCTACAGCTACAAGTGTTGCTGATTCTATTTATAATACATGTCATAATAATAATAATAATAATAATAATAATAACAATAATAATAATAAAAGAAGTGGTAGTAGTAATAGTAGTTGTAGCAGCAGCAGCAGTAGTATTAGTAGTAGTTGTTGTTGTAGTAGTAGCAGTAGTAATTGTAGTAGTTGTTGTTGTAGAAGGAGTAGAAGTAGTAAAAGTAGTAGTAGTAGTCGTAGTAGAAGTAGTAAAAGTAGTAGTAGTAGTAGTAGTAGTAGTAGTAGTAGTAGTAGTAGTAGTAGTAGTAGTAAAAGTTGTAATAGTAGTAGTAGTAGTAGCACTATTTGTTGTTCTTGCTGGAGTAGTAGCAGTAGTTGTTGTTGTTGTTGTTGTGTTGTTGTTTTTGATTATTTTTTTTATTGTTTATTTGTTTCTGAGCGTGCAATTATCGAAGTAAATAGTATAACTAGTATAAGTTCTATTATTCAGTGTTCGCAATAGTGAATTTAAATCAACCCATCTAATCGCAATTTTATAGGGAACTCTTTTTAACATGGTACATTTCATGGATGGTTCAAATTGAAAGAAGGCATCTCCTGTGAAAATGAAATTAGCACGCCCGTATAACGGGCATCAGTTATTCTGTTTTGTTGTGTAACAAGTCAGCTGCTACGATCATGCCATGGTTGATATATGGGTATGTGATTGGCAGTATGGCCATTTAATTGACAGATTAATGTGTTTATCCACTTTGCGGTTTAGTTACTGAATTTAAGAATTCGCTGAAACTTTTTTTTTGTTATTTAACTTATATTGAACACGAAATATTTTAGATAAATATTAGTATATACATTACATTTCAATAATTTTAGCAGCGTTAATGAAGACAATATAATGTACCGCTAAAATAACATCTACACCCAGCAAAATAAATAACAATACGTTTGCTGCTACTTGTCACATTACTTCTAAACTTCTAAACCTACAACCACCACTGCTTCTGTTCCTCCGAAAAATACTTACATTACCACAACCACTACTACCATTCCTCCGAATAATACTAACACTACCACCGCCACGCATACTTTGCCTATGAATAATATCAACACTACCACCATTACCACTACTACGACTCTGAATGCTACTTACACTACCAACATCATTTATACAACTTTTCCTATCAAAACTAATGCTACCACCACCAACACTACAATTCCTCCGACTTCTTTTAACACCGAAATTACCACCACTACTACTTACACAATGGCTACCACTAATACTTCTTGCACTATTAATAATACTAATGCTACTAGTGCAACTACTGTAACTACAAAAACTGCTGCTGTTTCTAACAAAAATGCTAAGGCTGTAATGAACCGAAAATGCGGGGTGTTATATATAAATATATACACCCCACAATTATAATATAAGACCACAAAGCATGACATGGTGGTACAAGTACAACATAATATGCTTCGTTTGGCTTTATCGTTTAAAACATTGGGTTATATTAATGGTCACATATTTAGTGAAATTATATTGTGAAGAATTTATTATATTTTCTTATATGTTACAAGAACTAAAAATTCTAACAATTACTACTACTACTACTACTACTACTACTACTACTACTACTACTACTGCTACTACTACTACTACTACTACTACTGTTACTACGACTACTTCTACTACTATTACTACTACCACTACTACTACTACTACTACTACTGCTACTACTTATTCCGGTACTACTGAAGCTGCTGCTGCTTCTACTACTATTTTTACTATTAATGCTACTACTACTCCTAATTCTACTACTACTACTACTACTACTACTACTACTACTACTACTACTACTACTACTACTACTACTACTACTACTACTACTACTACTACTAATCTACTACTACTACTACTACTACTACTACTACAATTACTACTACTACTACTACTAATTCTACTACTACTACTACTACTACTACTAGTACTACTACTACTACTCTTACTACTACTACTACTACTACTACTACTACTACTACTACTACTACTACTACTATACTACTATAACTACTCATACAACTACTACTTAACCACAACAACTTGTACTATTATTTCTACTAATACTATTAGTAAAACTACGGCTAGTGCTTCAACTGCTGCTGTTTCTACTTCTTATAATAACATAATATTAATAAAATAATACTTATAATAATAATAATAATAAAAATAATAATACATGAAGATGAGAACAAACAAGAAATGTCTTTAAAAATGACAATCGGCGTTGACATTAATATTGAGATATTATTTTTACCCTAAACATAATACAAGAGGGCCAAGATGATCGGTTACATGGCTTCTCGGACCCCAGATTTTTCGGTCCTAAACTATATAAGAAGACTTCTCGGACTCCAGCTATTTCGGACACCATACGAAAACTCGGATCCCCAAATTAATTTGTGATTCATTCAATAATTATTAATATTTGTACCTTGAATAAACCGATCATACCGCCCCATGTTTTCACCAGTTATACATGAATAACCTAAATAATTTAGGTTAACATCATTATTATATAAATTTGTCAGCCGAATATAACACATTAACAATGTACGAAAATAATTGCCGTTTTTCCTAACACTGCTACTACTCCTACCACTACTACTACTACTGTTACTACAACAACAATAACAACTACTACTACTATTACTACTACTATTACTATTTCCACAGCCACTAATTTTCCTTTTACCATGACACTCATATGCAGTGTCAAATATGTAAACCATATCAGTCGAATGCCTGGAATTGTTATTTAAAAGCAGCGACATAAACAATTACAATCAGTTTGTCACATGCTCGTACGAGTATGTTACCGTACTATGTCTAATTCAACTACTACTTCTACTGCTCCTCCTTTACCAAGACAACAATAACTTTCACTAATACTATTTTACCGCAACAACTATCACCACTACAACTACGGTAGAACTACTACCACTACCACCACTACTACTCTTCCGACTACTATTAACACTATTAACACTAACACAACCACCACTTCTACTCCTCCGACTAATATTAACACTTTCACCACCACCACTACTACTAACACAGGCATAACCACTTCTGCAATTCCTCCAACTACTATTTACTCCACCACCACACTACTGCTTATCCTCCGACTACTACTAACAATACCACAACCATTACTAGTAGTAGTAGTAGTAGTAGTAGTAGTAGTAGTAGTAGTAGTAGTAGTAGCAGTAGCAGTAGCAGTAGCAGTAGCAGTAGCAGTAGCAGTAGCAGTAGCAGTAGCAGTAGTAGTAGTAGTAGTAGTAGTAGTAGTAGTAGTAGTAGTAGTAGTAGTAGTAGTCGTCGTCGTTGTCGTACTCATAATAGTCTGGGGGCTTGAGTAAGAAATGCAACCTGTATCAAAGACGTATATCACTGTCCAGTATAACAAAGTCAGTGTTGTTCATTGTATGTATAATCTACTTTAAAATGATAAAAACAACAGACGTTTGAAGGAGAGTACGAACATAAATTGATAAAGACGGCGAAATATTTATATATCAATATGTATTAGTAATAATATTTTTATCCTGTTTCTACCTGCAACAGTGACCTAATAAAGTGTTGACTGGATAAATGTTCCTTTATCCAGTCAACAGGAAGTGGCAAGGTTTATCCAGTTAGTAGTGTATTCCTACGCGCCGAATAACAACATTGTCCAGAATAACATGGCATGAAAATGAAATACACATACACACCGAGTTCCTCATCGATGAAAACGTAGTGTTGTCTAGTTTTACAGAATTTCCTAGCTTCCATAATGAGTTGTTCATCCGCACATGTATGGCATAATCGGCAAAGGTGTAAACAACATATTCCTTCCATTCCATTTCAACACACTTGATGTAAGCGGGCAATTCTTTGCCCTTCGTTGCCGTCTGCGCAGCCCGTGCTCCCTGATTCTGTAATTACTCTGACAACCTGTCGTGCCTCAAGCCTACGACAATTATATTCGAATAAGTTCATTGTGTTACCCTATAAATGGGCAGTTTTCTTCCAGATGGGACAAGTCTGTAATAAAGGCATATACATTTTCATGTTTATTTAGCACTCTGTTGCTGAGTTTCGCCCTTTCAAATATGATGGGTTTTTTTCACGAAGTTGCATAAAACGCCGTGACACTATGTCTCACGATTAGCACTCATCGTTTTTTAAAGCCAAATGAAGAAACTATTTCTTCCGATTCCGGAACCATTGAATACAGTAGCGTATTAACTTGTACTTCCTCAGGTGTTTCCATTAACTTAAATCCCGATGTCATGCGAAAACGTTCGAATCTTTAAACCACTTTTCCCATTTTGCCGGTTAATATAACTAAAAATTATCCGGATTAGTAAAACTAAAACACGCCATTTTTCTGTCACTCAATAAATGCACTAATACATTACAATCTGTTTTGGGTTCACTGACACTTTGCCACCATGTAGTATTAATGAAGATATACGATGCAGAGATTTAACGTCTTTATTGTACAAAGGCTAGTCGCCGAATGCCCAGCGTAGCCGCTACGCGCTGGTCGCTCATACATGCTGGTATATCAAGTTACAAAACTACAGCAACTTGTTTGAGATACGATAAATGTTTGGATATTTTTTATTTAGTTTATGTAACTTCAGATACTAGAAGCATATGTTATATGTATATGGTTGTCAGTGTCACACATTCATATGCGTGGAATAAAACTCTTAGACTATCGTAGACGATGTATTTGAATATATATGTAATGCGTCACATTCCAAATGTTCGTAGTCAATATCTCCGAAGGAAGCAGAGCAAACGAAGCAAGAAATGTGTGTAGTATTACGCATACTCTCCATTTCTACCATCAAATACAAATACAAAACAACATACTGCACACGTAAAACCAAGTAATATAAAATATAACGCTTCCTATGGAGAATGATTAATCGCTAGGATGGGGGGGGGGGGGGTAAGTTGTCAATGGAACATTGCACAAAGCTGATAGTATTTTTTTTTAAGGCTTCATTGCAATCAAAAACTGCAAAAAGAAATTTGACTCAAATACAATATAACGAAAGCAAGCAAAAGGTTGTGTCTCATGCGGGATTAACAGTGATAAACGTGCTCCAAACGTGCCGCAACTGGAGTTTCGCTTTGTTTATATTTCAATTGTTTTCAGAAAAAAAACTATTCCACTACTTCAATCGTTTTTGGTTACAAATACTATAATGTTACCTGCAAGGGTCTTATTCTAGTACATTTTACCATGAATTGCTGCTGCAGGTTTAACAGTCTAACAGTGGGTAGATTAACCAATCTCATTAAAATTATATCCAGTCTAACGCTACTATATTATCCGCTGACTTGATCTGATGACTTCGCATTAGGGGTCACGTTTTGGTGACCCTTTTAGGAGCAAATCAAACGGTTGCCTTCGAAATCTAACGGTATAAATTTATGTATAAACCACAAATGCTATGCACGCAATTAACGTGAATGCTTACTCGCCTAAGGTACCACTAGATCCATTGTTATCCCCGTGAAAATTAATTGTAAATGATTTATTCCCGAGGATCTGCTTGAAATAAACCACTTTTCAAAAACCGTCGCCAAACATTTATGTGCAAAACGCAATGTCATGGGGCGCAGCAGGGCTGTATTATTGTACCCGATCTCTAGGTACTTCGTGGTAAAGGTCTGGTATCACCCAAATATCCTATGGTAGCACCGGTTAAATTCAAGATGGCTGAAGTACGTTACATTCTAGCTTGAAAATTAAGTACTTCATTACCTGTAGCTGTAATATCGTTCCGCCTTTTATTCAACCTTAGTCTTGTCTGTTTATATGCATGCTTGCCATTGCAGTATAAATTGTAGTTTTGTTAAAAAGCTCAACCAAATTAACTAGATGACTTTTTCGGATATCTGGATAAGTGTTCAGGGACTAATTCAGTGTAAGCAGTTAATGCGTCTTGGTAGTTAATTTGATTTATAATAAAAGACCAATCACATTATTGTATATTAAGTTTTTGTTAAAGTAAAAAGTATTACAGCAAAATGAAATTTGTATTGCATCACCATTTTATAAGTATTGCATTTGGAAATGCACTAACAATGTAGCAAATATCTATCAAAAAACAGAGATCTATTAACAATTGATAGATCTTTGTTTTTTAATAGATCTCTGAAATGTAGATCTAGTTAGTAGTAGTTGGTGCTAGAAAAACTTAAAGTAAAATTCTCGTTTTGTATTTATTTTCAGGTTGCTGGTTCATTAAAAAAAATGTGGATTAATTGTGTGTGCATGGCTGGCCAACTGTACTGGCAATTCAAAAGATCTTGAAATTTACTGTTATATATTAAAAAACGTTAAAAAAATAAGTTCTTCTACACAAGTGTTTTTTTTATATTTATGTCTCATTATTACCAGTATTAATTAAAAATCAAATACACCTTAGGTATTATGATTAATTAGGTGAAAACGTAGACATGCCTTACAGAGAAAGGAAATTGCAATCAATTTATACAATTAATGAAAATGCCTTGAAACTTATTGCTGAACCATTGTATATCTCACTCTTATTACAGTGATAATGACTGGAAATATTGACTAAATCATTTAATGTATACTTATGCCAGCTTATAAGTGATATTATTTGGGCATACAGATAATTAACACATTTTGATTATACTGTTTAAACCTTTATTTAATTTATAATTTCAAATCAAACAAATAATAACACAGTTAATTCGCACTTAGATTTTTATTTCTTTTCTAGACCAAAACATCCACATATATTTCTGGTTAATAATGACACAATGCTAACGCACATAAATGGATGTTTTTCAGTGAAATCATTGTCAATTTATTGCATACAATATATTTTAATACCTGAACATGTTTACTTTCACAATAAATGTATACATGTGAAGTATATTATAATTACTTATATATATATTTGCAAATCAACCATTTCAACTGTAAACAAATACTGGGCATATTCCTAAAGTAAAATATATACATTAACATATTTAATGAAATACTTTGATTCAGTATAGGCTTAGGCAATTCATACCATCAATCAAATCAGTACTACATAATTGAACATATTTAAATGTAATTGCTCAATGTTCTTTAAAGCTACATATAAACGTTATTAACTTATCATTTTAAACATAGAATAAGTTTTATTTCAAATGGACAACAAATGCTTGGAGTACGTCGCAAAGTTTGTAACATGTCCTCATTATTGCTTTGTTTGCTACACACTGTGAATATTCACATTTTATAACTTACTCATAGAAAATTCTTATTGTAGAAAGTTGTTTTTTCGGCGTATCTGTTTAAGATCACTTTTGACATAGATTTCTTGCGATAATTATGCGGCGGGAAAATTGAATACCATTAGAATGAGACAAATTCCAAATTTTTAGGGAATGCAAACTGACAAACATGGTTTAATGTATACCAACAACTGTTGCATACTTTGGGGGATTAAACTGTACATGATTGTTTACATAAGCCGTTAACATAATGTTATAATCATTTTTTTGACATGTACTATAGAACTGAACATAATTATGAACATATTTTCTCATTTTATGTCAAGAACAGAATATTATATTCGATCTCAAAATTGTTTACCCTAGCGGCTAGCTCTATACATAACAATTGATTCTAGAGAGTTCAACACACTCACCTGACACGACCATGCTAAATTTAGCGCGCGTTTAGCTGCCGGTGTATAGCTGTTATAATATACATGCATCAATTAGAATCCAGATAATTATAAGAGCGAATATTTCAATAAATAGGGAATTTACGTTTATAACTTTACTGTGCATTTTTATTTGAAATTGAATGGAAGTTGCGTTCTATTAAGAATTAAATAGAATTGCACATTTCTATCAACTTCTCCAGTAGATGTTGATCAACCAATAAAAAAGTATCCTTCAATAAATAATATGTGGTAAAATAAGTCTCGGAAAACGTCGAAATGTCATTCATGTTACTTTTACTTCATTTGCGTAGCATTAATACATTATTTGCAATGCCAATTATACAAAGACACGCTTGAAACATCATATTCCTACCGAATATAATTTTTAATCGCCATAGTGTAATGAAATTTTGTGTTTATGTTAACACAAATGGAAGCTATCATTATTTCAAATGCGCTGAATGTTCTCTGAAGATTGCTTTTCATTAGAATACACAGTATAAATTATTAATTGACTTCGAAAGGCGTATGTATTATGCATAGATAACTTCCAATATGAAGGTAGGGTATATTATTTAAAACCTGCATAACTATACGCATCTGATACAACATAATTTTCATTCATTCCCGCAATTATTTGTGTACATTGTTAATTTGTTAAATTTATTGAACAAATTTATATACTTATGATGTTAACGTGAAGTATTTAGGTCATGAATGTATCAATGGTGAAAACATGGTGCGGTATGAATTTTTCACGGTACAAATATAAATAATTATGGAATTAATCACACATACATTTTGGGATCTGAGAAGTTTTATTATGGTGCTCAAACACTCTGGGGTCCGATAATTCGCCTTGTCTAGGTGGGGACCGAAAAATCTGTGATCCGAGAAGCCACGTAACCGATCATATTGGCCCTCTTATATTATGTTTAGGGTAAACATGTTATTTCAATATTAATGTCAACGCCGATTGTCTTATTTTAAGACATTTATTTTACATTTTACATTTTATAATCTCATAATAAATTCACTAGATTTTCAAAAGTAATCGCACAGATGGACAGTGAAATTTATGTTTATGAACTTTGTTGTATTGTGAAGTTGGAAGAGAACAGTATCACACATGTTGTGGCTTTTTTTCTTCTTTCTATCTTCTTACCGTTGTACTGATGCATAGGAGTGGAAACTGCATGCTGAAAAAATTATAACATTCTAAATAAATTATTAATATCAATAAATTATGGAATTAATCACACATACAGTTTGGGATCTGAGAACTTTTATTATGGTGCTCAAACACTTTGGGGTCCGATAATTCGCCTTGTCTAGGTGGGGACCGAAAAATCTGTGATCCGAGAAGCCACGTAACCGATCATATTGGCCCTCTTATATTATGTTTAGGGTAAACATGTTATCTCAATATTAATGTCAACGCCGATTGTCTTATTTTAAGACATTTCTTATTACATTTTACATTTTATAATCTCATAATAAATCCACTAGATTTTCAAAAGTAATCGCACAGATGGACAGTGAAATTTATGTTTATGAACTTTCTTGTATTGTGAAGTTGGAAGAGAACAGTATCACACATGTTGTGGCTTTTTTTCTTCTTTCTATCTTCTTACCGTTGTACTGATGCATAGGAGTGGAAACTGCATGCTGTAAAAAATATAACATTTTAAATAAATTATTAATATCAATAAATTAATCATTTATTTATTTATTTATTTTTAGGTTGTTGGACCGATATTTTTATGTGTGACATGCAGTTAGTCCGCTATATTGTTTTGTCCTTGAGTAATCGGCCATGGATTGGTTGACGTCAGACTAAGCAGGGCTGATGTGTTATTGTTCAGAAGGTCACTTGAACGTGACCTGTTATACGATGTATTCAGATTCTAAGAATGTTAGGATTTGATTTGAATGAGATTGGTAGATTAACCACATTAAATTTATTACCTAACGACTTATGACCAACAACATTAGTAAAATATGTTCGTTTTGTAACGCAGATGCGTTATTATCATAATAAAATAACGGGCACACTTCAGTTTCACACTCGTTCGAGTAATAATCAGATATTTAAATTTTCAACAATTGCACAGAGATATGGCATAAACCATTTGTATGGAGTAGTTAGTAGGTCGCCAAGAGTGGTGTGTTATAAACGATGTTCCACGTAATGGAATCTAACATATTTGTAGTTACATTTATATTATTTGGAGGAGTCTATGTCGAAATTGCAGCAACTAGCCCCGAATCAACCGGTACGTGCCATGTATGATTTTATTGTCATTAAAACAGCGTTTATGTTGTATATAAAAACATCTGATTGTTTGCTAGACGGGACAACATTTTATAATTATGTCTCCAATCTTATCTTCTTCAAACATGTATACAATACTAGAATGGTGTATATTTGGAAATGTATATACATTTATATGCACAACTTTGAAATAAAATATATTTGAAGGCGCATATGTAAATGGTCTTAATGCCTGCACCATTTTGTATGTAAAACACAAAAGACTACTTTTAGTAGTAGAAATTACCAACAACCAACGGCTATTTGACATTGATTTCATGATCTGTATGGTCGTCTATTATCCACACGCTTTTTCATTAAGTGTTCATAGAAGGCTAATATTTAAATATAATTACATCCAACGCACTGCACGTCTCCAAAGACGAGTAAAGAATCTTTTGATACTCTTTAATCTTTTAATAATCTTTAATTATGCTTACACACAAACAAACGCTGGCATAAACAACCTGCTTGGCAGATTTTCCCAACTAATATGTTTAAGTGTGCGGATACATATTTGGATAATATTTCCGAGCAATGAGGCAACACGCATTGCATCGTATGTTTGATGGTTCCGCTTTAAATCTCTATACAGTTGACTGCATGGTATCCATGGGTGTAAGGAATGCATATAGAATCAAAACAGTTCTAAGAAATGTACATGTTCAATTGTACGTTTCAGGTTGCATCAATCGGACCCAATATTCAGAACATCAAGTACGTATCAAGTACCTTTCGTGCCACTTAGTTTCCATACGGTTCTTCACAGTATATCCAATAAACGAATGTGTGTTCAAATGTGTATCACCAATCAATAGGGATTTTTTCAAGACGTAGTGTCTGTCATTATATTTACGAAAAGTTATATCCAAAAATAAATAAAAACTTTATTTTTACGATAAACGCATCAAGTACTATTACAGACACATCACCAGCTGCTACAAATGTCGCGACAACGACATCGATTTCAACAATGCCCATTCAATTAACCACAGAAACTGACACTACGACAACGTCATCGCCTACTACGTCAAGCGCTCATTCGACAAAGAGAATTTCTTGGACTATCAATACACAGACGGCTGCACGCGCGTAAACTGTTTCGAAAACCACACTACATCATTTCCTATGACAGTCATTCCAGCTTCTACAGCATCGCAAACTATAATAACCACCACACCATCTATCAACACCTCAAACAACAATCAAAACAGAAATGAAAACGTTTTCAAGTATCTTAACTACTGAAATGTATAATTAAAAAAATAAATCACCATATATTGTACATTGCATATTGCAGCGTGTTCATCATGTAAATTCCGTAGTAAAATGGCAAACATACTGAAGTAAGTATATGCATGTGTTGCTAATAGTTCCGCTGATTAACATAATTTGCGCGAAATTTATTATCATAATAATTATGATTATTATGATATATTGTTATGATAAACAGTAGGATAACACTCATATTAAGCACATCATTATTATTATGTGCTTAATATGAGTGTTATCCTACTGTTTATTTATGGTATGCATAATGTAAGAATACGTTATATTTAACATAATTGAAAACAAATCGGTATCTAAATAATTGCGCAATTAATTGTACATGTACAATCCACATTTATTTTACTTTGATGTTTTTACTAGAGTCACAAAGCACAATAAAATAACATAAATACTGAAGTACATTGAGGCAGCAATGTTGTGAATGCCTTCTGGATTGTCCAGACCAACATATAAAAGAGAATATGGATCTTATTGGACCGAACATACAAACTGTTACGAACATCTCCATTTCTGATCTTGCGGTGGTCTATTGTCAGTCTGGAAAAAACGCGTACCTTTCAATTCCTCGTGTGTATGCAGATCACTTCCTAATTACATGCGTGAATGGTTCTTGAAGAACCGATTCCGTGTGTAAAGAAAAAAGTAGCTTAAGCATATACAGTGCAATATAGTAGTATTCTGTTATATTTAAAACAAAAATGTAAATAGCGATACAAATTAAATACTTGAGAGCTGACTATTATGAAAATATTATTCCGAAATTACCTTCCGGTTTGATACGATCTCGATATCACAGGCAATTTGGCAATATATTGGACCCAATATTGACAATATCCAATTACTATCAAACCCCGATCGGGCGGTGGTATACTGTAAACCTAGTTACAACGCATATTTCCTTATATCTAGGATGTAATCAGATCACTGTAACATTACATGCACCAATGGTTCTTGGATCGATAACGTCCGTCATGAAACCACAACGGTAAAGCAAACAGTATCAAATACCCTGCCAACAATAGCACTTACTGCGATTACAAGTCATCCTGCTATGAAAACCACGCTACTTACTACAACAACCACAGCAACTACTATTAAAGCTACGGTATTAAATACGGCGATAATTTTCACGACCCTCGAATCAACTGTAATAGACAGCTATACTACTGAGACAAACAACCAACATAATACCACACCAAACTCAATGGACACATTGATAACAAGTTATCCAGGTATGTAAAGAAACAGATAAAATTCGGCGATGCAATTTTCCCCAAAAATGTCTGTTTTCAGGTAAATTAATTGACAAACCAATGAAATACAATTGATGGTCCAAAATAATAACTGTTTGATGTTGTTTATAATTCATTCCAGCATAGCACACGCCTACCTTCATATACACAAAGAAGAAAATAAAGTATAGGTTTTTCTGCAACAAATATGGGCGGGGTAAACTGTCTAAGAATGCGCTACCAAATAAACAGTTCCCCGACAAATGCGACGATATATTTACCCCTAGTGTGATAATAGCTTTTTTATCGATGAAAGTCATGCGACGAAATACCACGCTTTGTTGTTCTAATAGACTACCGGTGATTTGACAAAATTATACACTGTTCACTTTACATAGTGTTGGTGTTGTTTTTGTACTATGTTACGACACCTAGTATAAACAGAACAGCCGTAGCTAATGGTTCTGGGCGGAGCTTCATAAACCAAATAGCACGTAATAACTTATTATAACTATATTAAAGGACTTATTCGATTAAATATTTAGTAAAAATCCGTGTTAGTATCGAAATAATACTTACGTTTACTTAGGTAATACTTACGTTATAAATTTGTGTCGCAAAACCAAAGGCCTGAGGTTTAGATGCGAGGTATCTAATTACATGGCACTCGTGATTTAATCCCTAAGGCATCTAAACTTTTGGCCGTGGGATATTCGACAACAAAATATGACGATAAAGTATTATTTTTTCAAATAAATGAACTTCTTTAAAATAGTTAGTTATTCACCTTATCCATTCGCTAATATAGCCATGGTGACCACTAAGAGAAGAGCGTCATGAATTTGCCAATTTATTTAATTAAATAAGGGTACATGCTAGATGAAATAATTATACTAACTTCATTAAATTCGGATATATTGTAAGATAAACATACAATTACATCATAGCAGGTAATGGCCTCATTTGAACATTTCATATCAATAAAACAATATTTAGATGGTGGTGGTACAGAACGTCAACTAAGAAACAATGTCATGATGCTAAACATTGGGTGGTAATGCAAATTGGTAAGGATTTTATAAAACTGCAATGTTTTGACTTTATCAACAAGGCACATAGAACACATTTTGACCAGAGCTCCTGTGTTCACATAGTACAAAAAATTTTGGAAGGCCAGGTTTGCATCATGAAGCATTAAAGGCATTAACGGATAATTGAAAAAATGACGAGAAGTAATTCAGCTAAATGGTTGACCAGCAAGGACAGTCGACAGTCAGCCAAAAGTTTTGAAATGTGTGACATGGTATATTGCAAATTTTATGTAAACAAAGTGATGAGCAGTGAATGTCAATAGCAAATTATATACTTTTTACATTGTCTGCACGCGACCCAAATGTGCATGTGCTTGATTACAATTATGGCCTGTACAATGTAGTTATTATTTGTAATTTCTTAAAATAATACAAACATGTACAACCATTTATGTATAACATGTGTTAAAGTATTCAAAGCATAATATCAAAAGCCAAACGTTAGTGTATTACAATAATAGCGGTTAAGACTCCTATTGCACGAATGCGCCAACCTCAGCATACACAAAATTGGGAAACTTTCGGGTCAAATATTCAACATATAAATATCCTGTCTAATTGCGATCATGCGATGGTCTACTGTCAGCCTGGTCATCACGCATATCTGCCTGAGAGACAGATATATTCAGATCACATCCCAATCTCATGCAGAGATCGCTCCTGGCGGGTCCAATCCGTTTGTCAGCAGATAGGCTAATATACATACTTATACGACCGAGTTCATTCTACTAACAATGGCGACGATCCAAATGTAAATATGTACACTACTATTGTGTGAAGTAAAATCACTGTTTATAAAGCTCAATATTACACGATTACTAGTTCTATCACAGTTGCTACACAATGAAAAATAAATGTACATAAACACCTCGTAACTTTTATTCGAATTTGAATTGATAACACAAATAACACTCAGCGCATGTAAAATACTGCAACGTCAATGACTAAGCATTACGGCTGCGACACGGGAAATGCCTTTAGAAGCAACTGAATGATTTACGCAAAGTGTTCGTTTTCCAAAAACTCAAAGAAAAGTATGTGTGCTATTTATATTGCTCCTCGGTTGATTGTCATAATCACTGTACGCATGGTTAAAAAGTGAACATAATTTACAAATTGTTTTCATTAATGAATGTTACAGATACTACGTCAAGTCCAATCATGACAACACCAATCTCATTTTCTACGGAGTAAACTGACTCATCAACCACATCGGCACCGACAATACCAGCTACTGCGGCGATCAGAACAACACCAAGTTATTATACCACGATATCCGAACAACACATTGCAACAACCGCATCATCTCTTTCTGTACCAGGTACCCCGAAAATACAAATCACATATCGTGTTCAGCAACAAATGTTAAGGCGACACCAATAGTACGACAGGCATCAACTCAGTCAACTTCCACAAGCGTCACAATAACTACCAACAGACACTCTTCTATGATATTCACACAACCTACTACCAACGATGATAACACATGTTTAGGAATGTAATAGCTAAAATAATGCATGCTTTATTTAACGAATCTCAAGGGTTTAAAAGTGACATTATAGTAATTCAATTATGCAAACACAGTAACATGACCTTAAAGCAGAAAACCATGCCTGAACATGATGTACCTGCATTTCAAATTAAACATGTGCTTGAATTAACATCAGCTTTTAAGACTTAGAAAGCGGCAAATACACTCTTTGTTACTTCATTAACTGACATTAATAATGATTTTTTGCATGAACGAAACACACAATAGCAGCATATATATCCGTTTGTCAGCAGATAGGTAAATATACATAACAAAATAAAACTATTGGGGATATTATTTACTTTCAAAACCGCGACATCTTAAGTAAAAGGCTCACTGTGTGCGTCGTACGTTACAAGAATACCTTGTGCTCAGCATTTCACATTTTCAGGGTTGTTTCTTACTGTTTACATGGTTTTATATTTTTGCTTTCCAAAATAGGCATATTACAATGACATGTAAAGGTATTTAAACGAACAATGTGTTCGATTAAAGCCGGTTCTGTAAAAATATTTTAACACTGTTGACATTAGGACTGAATTAAGCGACGAATGCAAACTACGTGCAGACGGTATAAACACAGACCTTATGGCGAATGGAAAATACTGCTGATACAATTTGTACTGCTTTTTGAAAACTTAAGAAAAATAATGTGTGGTGTTATATGTATTAGCATTTTCTTGGTATACAAAAATACGATATTGGCTCAATTAAATTCATTTAAGGCATTTTAGTTGAACTCCTTTTCCATAAGGTGAAAATCGCGATTTTTTTATCAGAAAATATTAGAATGACCCATTGTAAGCAATGTGTACAGCAATAAAACACGTTTAACGGTTTTCATGCAGAAAAAGCTACAACACGAATTTAAGCATGACACAAGCAATTCAGTTGTACTAATTTACATTTCAGGCTGCTCAGACCTCAAAATACACAGAAACTGAGACACTATCGGACACAATATTCAAAATATCAAGATCCTGTTACAACCGTCACAACCGTGTCGTGGTCTTCTGAGAACCTGGCCATAATGCATACCTACCTATTGTAAACATGTATTCAGATCACTTTCCAATCACAAGCATCAATGGCACTTGGGTGGTCAACGCATTTTGTCAGGAAATTGGTAAATTTACAAATGAAATAAAAATGAAACTGTCTATATATATAATGCTTAATATTTTATGTAATAATATTAATGTAAATAGTGGTCGTTGTCGTTTTTTTACGCTAATCATAACGATTTAACGTTCACAGATAATTATGTGTTGGGTAAACCGCCATCCACTTATTACAAAAAAAAGCAAATGCTGTACCGTGATCACTATGATATTTCAGTACTTCGCGTTATATATATTACAACAATACTTTTTTTTCACTTTTAAACATAATCTCATCTAAATCTAACCCCTCCAAATCAACGGTCTCTGAATTTCTGAATCTCTAAAAATCTTAATCTAAGATGTTCTGAAAAACTCAGTATATAAAGCAATTACTAAGGTTGACCGACATTCCCGCAGTAATTCCAAACATTTCCCAAAAATTTAATAGTTTGTGCAAAGTACCAATCATGCTACAATTAATAAATATATATCTAAGTGCATACATTCTAATCAAATGCTAATTTACAGTTCTTCAGTGCTTTGCACATAAATATCGACAATAACAAATACTATTTTACCAGTCAAATTGAATTTTCCCTAAACAACACGGTGTTTACTTACAATCAAAGACGTTAGTAGCGTTACACATACCATGAAGTTCAATACTTGACATTGCACCTATCTGGTTTTGAATACATGCCAGTAATAAACAATCACATACATCCCCATTATGTGCATAGTTTAAGAACGTAATATTTCATCTTTTTGCAGCTAGAATGTTTGTACAACATTACACAAATTGATATACAAATTATATAAAAAATAATTATTAATTTATTACATATCATAACACATACATATAGCCGAATAAGGCTACTACGTTACAACGCTTTAAATGGACGTATTCACAAACGTTCGTATTTTTTAAGCAGCAGTAGTCGTAGAGTAGTAGTTGTAGTAGTAGTAGCTGTTGTAGCTGTAGAAGTAGTTGCAGCAGCAGCAGTAGTAGTAGTAGTAGTAGTAGTAAGGACGTAAGAACGGACAAGATAACATCTAAATGCCCCCCATCCTATTTTGGAGAGCACACAAGGAATCAGTATTACAAGCTGCCAAATCTAATATTATAAACCTGATTCATCTGACACACGTAGTCGCTGGTGAAAACGTCATCCTGCGATAACCGGTTTGTCCTGATACGTGTGTTATAGCATTTTGCACGATGCGAATTAACTGTTACAATTTATCACTCCGTCGTCCCAAGACTGATACCAAAATCTGGGTTTCTTTTTTAAAGTATTGTGCTAATTTGTTTTGATCAAAATTCTCATAATGTGGTAAATTATTCATATATTATTTGTTGTGTACGCCTTTGTTTTGCTATTTTCTATAACATAATAACATAACATTGCCAAATAAAATTAATTCTTTGTACACAAAGTCGCTTTAACCTGAATATATGCGTAAATATATTAAAAATCCGTTATGAGGAATATATATTATTGTCCGTGCTGGAATCGATGTTAGTGTACTTAACTGTAATCGTATTAGTAAACACGTGAAACACGTGCACGAACAAAACCGAGTATAAATTGAGGAAATAATTTAAGCGCGCAATATATGATAATTCATTTAACGAATGTCTGGTTAATGTCTCCAAGCTATATATGAGCAATAAATGTACATATTTCGAAAAGACTATGCCAACGAACAGGGCCTCAATAGGCGACATCACAAAATATTTCAAATTCAGAATCCTTTATAGGAACCACAAAGTACCATTCCACTGCCATATAAATGTGCAACCGTGGTTATCTAATGCTTGGAAAGAACTCCATCACCTGCCTCAAATCTGGGAATTAGAGTGCACTTGAGCCCAAATCCAGCATTAAAGGTAAGATTCCAGATCATCGTTAGTTAAAAAAGCAATTCAGTCAAGAATCATCATTGATAAAAAAAGATGAAATTTTACACTATTATCATTTTCAATGAATAAACTGATCAGTATCATCTTATCTTAAATTAAATAAATAAAGATTTTCTAACAAATGCAGATCAAAATATCATCAATGAGAAGGTCATAAAATGTCAAGCTCATTCAAGATCAAATTCTAAAAATTGATTTAAAATATATTTTATTATTCGTAAAGACATATGATAAAACGTACATCATGTTATGTGTCTACAATTCGTCATCAATTTCCATCAAGACAATGTCATTTAGAGTTCTGTGTCAGTCTTGGAAACATTTCTAGCGCACTAGAATTGACCAGATCATTTTTAAACAAAAGATCGATTATGTTAATAAGTATCATTATTAAAACACGTACTTCGACATATAGTCCGTTATCAAGTAACAAAAATGATTAGTGTTATCAAATGTACATTGCATGTTTATTTTCTGACAAATGCAAACCTGAGGATCATCAATGTCAAAGTCATCGAAGGTCAAGATCAAGATAAAAATTGTTATTCCAAACAAACTATTTAAAAAGCTCTTTAATAAGAAAGTATGCCATAGTTTGGATCAACAAAGGAGTGCAGGCGCATTCAAAGAAATACGTCTATTATATTTCATGATATTTTACAAGAAAAAAAAACAGTTGATGTTGAATACTGTTCATTTTTAAATGACTAAACCGGACCAAGGCAATTTTTAGCAGAAATAAATCCAGCAGAATTCACCGGTAAATATAGTGCATAATGAAACTCCAAAGACATCACCAGGAGTGAAACCCTTATTAACATCCGCTAGGCCTTTATTTAAGGCAAGTAACCAATTACCTATACAATGCAGGACAATACGCACAACACAACACAAAACATAAAAATTATTACGACTGGGGTCACCGCCTTATAACGATCAATTTAAACAAAACTATAAATATTGTTTGGAAAAAATACACAGCATATGATTTCATTGTCATGAAACTTAATAACAGTGCCATAATATTTAATGGTCGAGTTCCGAAAATGTTTTAAAATGGCTTATTTACAGTAATCCTTCTGGTGTTTGTGTATGCATAGTCCTGGAATATAAAATATGATACTGTATTTCATCAGCAATAAAGCTGTTTGTGGTTTTAACGAATTCATGTTACAATGTCTACAGCTCAGATTTACCAGACACTCGTTTAACACATGCCATATTTAAACAAGGAGACAGGTTAAAGATAAAATTCTTGTTTAACATTACATTGCTTCAGTTTCAGGTC
>CM051024.1:13221414-13481414 GCA_027627225.1 Congeria kusceri
TGCAACTGAATATGGAAGCGTCGTAGTGCCACAGTATGTATTCATTTTGGTTTTCAGTATGCAATAATTAGGAGATCCTATTAAAGTTCGAGATAGGAGATTCCCAGACCTTACTATTGTACAAACATAGTTTGCATACATATATATGTACGTACATGCAATTGTGCCTCTGTCTGTCCGTTTGTCAATCCGTCTAAACGTACATGCTGATATTAAGATAATACTGAGTTGACGTCATATTTAACAGACTGTAAGAATATATGCACCCGTTTGTTTGTTCGCACGTACTTTTTCGCCAAAAACCATACATACGTGTATATCCGTCCGTCCGGACGTGTGTGCCTTCATTCATATGAACGTACGTACTTATGTACAGACGGATGGAGTCATCATTATTATCTCTGCATTAAGAGGGACCTACGATTGTATATAAGCACATACTGACAAAATACGCTCGATTGTCCACACGTACGCTTGTATTTTAGCATGCACCACTGTCTTCTAAAAAAACCGTACGCACGTATGGACGGAGGCAAGCGTGCATGTACTTTAAAATTTCGATAAGTACCTCCCAGTCCTCCCTATGAACCGATGAACGGACGCACGCCCATGTGCATTTTTATCTTCAAACTATTACTTCGTAATTTCCGACATACAGCCGGGTGCACGGGCAAACAAACACACCCACAACACACACACGATCACACACGCGCACGCACACGCACGCACGCGGATACTTGAATGAACGACACATACGTATGTATGCATGAATATGCTACTTGTAACATTACATTGTTTATTTATTAGGACATACTATCTCATAATTAGGTCTTAGTATATCGTAATTTGTTTTTACTAATTCATTTTTGTACTTATTATTGCCTAACTAGTTAATTATGTCCAAATTAGGACTTATGATTTCCTAGGTAGGAACTATTAACACGTAACAAGGAATTAGTATCTCCAAATTAACATGTAGTATGTCTCAATTTGTGTTTCCTAATTACGAGTTGATACAATGCAATATTAATACGTACTCTGGCACTAGAACGTTTGTGACAATTGATAGACCGTTAATTTGCTGTAAAGCAGGCGCATATTGAGTCATTGGACTGATTTATTATTGTGAGTAAATGGTAACACATTCGCTAGCCTTGCATTGTTAGTTCTACCTTGATCAAAGGCACATGGTTTAAACACAAGTTTAATACAAATGCACTACGATGCATAATTAACATCTAATTCTCGACCTTCAAAAGTTTGTATATGCGAAGTAAGCACATAAACAGTTTTTCGGCAAAACAACTGCACCAGCTGTTATTAGGAATCCATGTCCTGTTATAATTATGAACGTTCTTCTGTACTTAAAACCTTGAGCCTCTGCCAACGAGCAGATTCGTGTTACCGCGTATTTACCATTAAATTTATCTGGATATTAAGATAGCGTTTGCTAATAGTTTTTTTCTGCACGACATATTATTATAATTAAGTGCCCAGAACTGACATTTGATATATTGTATTGGGGTTGCGAGGTCTTCCGCATTATCTCAACATAAATGTTTTAATTATAATGATCGTACAACGCAAATCTTAACTAGTTAATAATCATGATACCATTTAATTTGTGCGCGAGGTCTTCCGCATTATCTTACTTACACTAATATTATCATGATAATTATCTTGCAATGTAAATCTTATCCAGTTATTATTCGTGACACCACATAAGTTTTTATTCACTGTATAGCATACTTATAATGCGGTTTTAGGCAGACGGCAGTCGTAAATTAGAAATTGTCAAATGAACGAATGATACGTTTTGGTGGGGATCGAGATCACCGTCTGGATCCTGGATGTTTAAAAGATACGTTATAATTGGGAGATGTGGGAATTGCTACACAATGCAGTACAAGGCAATAACGCATGGAGAATGGGATTCTTTAGCGTAGGACTGCCCTGTCCAATTTCATGTTATGTCTCTAAGGCACTTTCTTCAGCAGTAGTAACAGCGAAAGTAGAAGTCTATGTTTATCCTGATGTATATGTGTCGACAGTAGTAACAGCAACACCAACACAGGAAGTGGAAATCGATTAATTAAGTACAGGACTATATAATCCTAACACGTTTTCTCTCCTGCTGACACTACTGGAATTTCACATACACATGTTTTATATTTAGTAATTGTATTTTGTTTTAGTTACACTAACAGCAGTATGATCACTAGCAGCAACGCAGTTGTATTAGATTATAATACTATGGTGGCAAAGAACTTCCATACGATAAATGGCGTTGGCGAACAGATTCGTGTTACCGTGTGTTTATTATTATATATATCTGGATATTAAGATAGCGTTTGCTAATATTTTTTCTGCAAGACATCTTATTATTATACTCAAGTGCTCAGAACTGACATTTGATATATTTTCGTGGGGTTGCGAGGTCTTCCGCATTATCTCAACATGAATATTTTAATTATAATTATCGTACAACGCAAATCTTACTTACACAAATATCATCATGATAATTATATTGCAATGTAAATCCTATCTAGTTATTATTTGTGATACCATTTTTATTAACTGAATTTTTGATGTCAGTTCTGTGCACTTTTAGACCTTTTTTGCGTTAAGCATATACATTTATTAAGAAAAAAATTGCAAACGCTATTATGTATTGGATAAATAACACGAACGTAAAATGGTAACACGAATGTGTTCGCGAACCGTAAATCGTTTTCGTATGGCAGTTCCATGCCACCATATAATACAACAGCATTTGATTATATCGAGAATTAATTGTAAAATTACCAGCTATATTAGTCGGAGCTGTAATAATAGCAGCATAGCATTAGTGGTAGTGTTTATATATTAAGTTAGTTGGAGAGATAGAGCAGCAGTAGAAGTAATAGCAGCTAAAGATATGCATGTTTTACTTTTAGTATTACCAACAATGTAAGCAGTAGCAGCAACAGTAGAGAAATGTGTAGATGCATTTGTATTAATAGCAGAAATACAGTATATTGATGTCATAGTTGATGCATTAATATTTGACAATGAAGCACTAGCAGAACACCATGAGGCTTATTAGTAGATACATTAGTTTTAGGATCTTTAGCAGTAGCAGCAATAACAATAGTAACATTAATAGCATAAACAGTAGATCTATGGGTCGATGATTAAGCATTAGACGCAGTACCAGTAGAAGTAGCTGCAGCAGCAGCAACAACAGAAGTAGAAAATCAATCGATTCAACTATGAATAGAAGAATCAGTAACAGTTACTAAATTATCTGTCAAAGTATATATTTGTTACATTAGCAGAATTAGAAGCAACGAAAACAGTGAGCGTTACAGTCGATGTATTAGTAATTACAAATGCATAAATTTAGCAGTACGAGAGGTTAAGTATTATTTATTAGTAAAACTATACAGTTACTGAAACAACATTACAGCTAACATTATTTTTAAAATACAGCAGTCGTATTTGATGTACAAGAACAAATAATATGCATATTTGCCCTATTATATTCTATCAAATTATAAAATAATGATTTGTGTTTAACCTTTTTATTATGCTAGCGCGCCTTTTGTAGTTGAATATACATTCAGTTTTTCGTTTGAGGTGTTTGTCAAAAGCGTCTAATTGAAGGCCATTGTTCGCTTAACGTTGCTTTTAGCTACTGGACTTATGCCATCTGATTCAAATAGGTTAGCGTGTTACAAAATCCTGCATCATGTACACACTGGTTTTATACGACTTGCACATACGCACTTGCCCTAATAACCGTTATGGTTATGTATTCAGTTATCAAATCTGTGTTTGACCTTCGGTGCTGATAAGAACAAAACAAAGATCATTTCAAAACATATATTTTCTAAAGCGGAGTCTGATAACACACCCTGACCCTCGACTTCAAACGTTTCCAGAATCAGACTTAAACCTTAACATCTAAATTCTAGTTAAGTCAAATTTCGAGTCTCGAAAATTAACAGTAGTATATGATTTAAGCGATTTTATTTTTATTTTTCCATCATGTTTCCTAAACTGAACCCTTCGGGCTCGGTTAGTTTGTCGTAAACCTTATTGGGCTTATTCTGTTCATTACATTGTATTATTCCATTAAAATCAGTAAGTTATGTTTTATTTCAAATAACAAAATGTGTACAGTATCATTAATTAGTGATAAAAGTCATGGTATTATTAACTTTGAGAAGCAGCTTTAGTTTACAAAAAGTTTCACAAATAGGCACCTCTATAATGAGTTTAGTCAACACCCAGCAGTCTATTGTTTTGCATTTATAACTACAATTTAGTTTTTGATGTACATAGTAATGGAGCTATAAATGACATTACAAATCTATCACAAGCAAAATAGCATCCAACTGACAACGATTAAACTGTTTCCTTGTTGAACTAATGGAATATCGACAGAAGGCTTTATAACCGCTTAACCTAACATCCCAACGTCAAAAGTTTAGTCGTGTCATTTCATTATTTGTTTGACATCTTTGTCAATGACCTGTTTTAGGGGCAGGACAAATATTCATGAACATATTGATGAACATATTAAGTAACGGAGTTTAAAAGATTCATAATTTGTACAATGTTTTGTTTACATTGTTTATCATTATAAAAAAAAGCAAAGTCATCAAGCGTTAAACGGTTAACATTTAATGAAAGCATGTACAAATATAAATATTGTATTACTCATTTAGCAATTTGTAGTAATAATTATTATGCATTTTAAACATAATTTTCTCTATCCTTCAACACGGTCAAGGTCTCCCACATCTATCGTAATACTATTTCAATTGAAATTGGTAATTGCTCCGCGAGACATTTATTTAAAACAATCAACGTTACGGTGTTCCGTTAGTGCCACTCGTTGTTTCGCATTCTCGACCCTTGGATTACAAGCGCGAAAACGCGATAACACGATACGAAGTAGCGAAATCACGATGCGAGATTGCGAGGTTACGATGCGAGAAATTAATATCGCGATCTCGCATCGTAATCTCGCGCCCTCGCATCGTGTTTTGCGTTCTCGCCCTTGTATATCCAAAAGTCGAGAATGCGAAAACACGATGCGAGGTTGCGAAATTAATATCGCGATCTCGTATCGTAATCTCGCAATTTCGCATCGTATTCTCGCTATCTCGCATCGTAGCCTCGCTACCTCGCATCGTAGTCTCGCGATTTCGCATCGTGGTTTCGCAATCTCGATCTGTGGATTACAAGCGCGAGAACGCGAGAACACGATACGTAGTAGCGAAATCACGATGCGAGGTTGCGAGATAACGATGCGAGACCGCGAAATTAATATCGCGATCTCGCATCGTGTTTTTCGCGTTTTAGTTTGAGCATAGTTCGAAATCGCGAAACAACGATAGCCACATCGTACTCTCGCCTTCCGGTTGCATATGTGCAGGCAAGTCATTTTGGAGGCAAGGAATCAAATGGAGGACGAATTAGATGCCACAATAAAAGACATTTGGCAAATTTAACAATAACATTTGAGGAAAATATTAAAATGCAAGACTTTTTATCCTTTTATAATGCTCAATTTATACATTAAAAAACACAACATTTTATTACTTAAAACATTGCCTGTATACATATATTTTTTAACACGTGTATGACTTTGAAATAAATGAAATGACAATAATGTGTTCAACCCATTGCAATACTTCATACGCATGATGTAGTTGAATATGCTCATGACATTTAAGTATTTAAACATTGATCAACATAATTATGTCCCCAGCCACACTCACTGCACTGTACAAGGGAAATCCAACATGTTAGGATACTGCTTCTCAAATGTTAATGGCCCTCTACAGGTAAACCTTGTTTTATAAAGCTTGATTTATAAATCAAAGTGTTCCGTGTATATTTGTCTACTACACTGCTTTATAAACGTTTCTGAAGGTGTACGACACATTCTTGGGATAGAGCATGTTCCATTTCTGTAAACCTTGGAGTACAGGCCCCACACAGAGATGTGATTACAAATATGATCTTGTTTGATTACATTTTAGCAGTTTATATGAGTTTATACTGGTCATCATTTATTAGAATAAAGTTTTTGAATGGCACACGGTCTTGCTTAATAAAATCATAACAATGCATTATATGCTTCTCATTTATTCAATCTGGCTATTCAGCAAATCGCCCATTATTTCTTCTAATTTGGTTAACAATAACACAATCATTATTCTAACATGATACTCTCTAAATTGTCTATAGGCAAAGAACACAATTATTGTTGTTAAACTACCTATGCTCAAGCGAAAACCCGAAAACACGATGCGAGATCGCGATATTAATTTCGCGATCTCGCATCGTTATCTTGCAAACTCGCATCGTGATTTCGCTACTTCGTATCGTGTTTTCGCGTTCTCGCGCTTGTAATCCACAGGTCGAGATTGCGAAGACACGATGCGAAATCGCGAGATTACGATTCGAGATCGCGAGACTACGATGCGAGATCGCGAGAATACGATGCGAAATTGCGAGAATTCGATGCGAGATCTCGATATTAATTTCGCAACATCGCATCGTGTTTTTGCATTCTCGACCTTTGGACATACAAGGGCGAGAACGCAAAAACACGATTCGAGGGCGCGAGATTACGATGCGAGATCGCGATATTAATTTCGCGATCTCGCATCGTAATCTCGCCATCTCGCATCGTGATTTCGCTATTTCGCTATCGTGTTCTCGCGTTCTCGCGCTTGTAAATCATAGGTCGAAAGTGCGAAATAACGAGTGGCCCTAACGGAAAACCGTTCAACATCAATACAAAATATCTATGCATGCTTTTAAATTTTAATCTTTCAAGTTTTTGTTCTCATTTGTCACAATGATGCGATTCAGAAGAGGTAATGGTTATCATTGACGAGTGTGTGGTAAAGGTGGTGATTGTTGTGGAGGTAGAGGTGGTTGTTGGTGGTGGAAGTCCTTGTAAGGTTTAAGGTTGAGTTTAATGTGGGGGTGGAGGTGATGTTTATGTGAGGGTGGAAGTCAAGGTTCTGCTTGAGTTCGCGTTCCTTGTGATGGTGGTTGTTGTGAAGTTGGAGGTTGTGGTTTTGTTGGAGATGGAGGTTCTTATGAGATTTAAGGTGGAGTTTATCGTGGTGGTGAAGGTGGTATTTGTGTTGGAGGTGTGGAGGTGTATAAGAGGTTTAAGATGGAGGTTGTGGTCGGGGTGGAGGAAGTGGTTGTTGTGAGATGGAGGTTGGGGTTGTGTTGGAGAAGAAGGTTCTTGTGAAGAGTGTTTTGGGCTGGAGGTAGAGCTTGTTAAGAGGGAAGAAAAGGTAGAGGTTGAGTTATTGTGCGGAAAGGAGGTGAAGGTTTGTGTGAGGATTGAGGCTGTTATGACGGAGGTGTTTTGGTGGATGGGTTTGTGGTCCTGAAATGTGAAGCTAGTGGTGGTCGCGGAGGTGGTGTTGTGGAGATGATGGTGATTGTGGAGATGGTGGTTGTGGTGGCGATATTGAAGTTAGTGATGGAGATGGTTATTGAAGTAGAGCTGGTTGAGGTGATGGTGGTAGAAGTGTCGGAGATGGTGGTAGTTTGTGTTGTGGAGGCAACAGTAGTGGTTGTGATGGAGCTGCTGAAGTCGGAAGGAGAGGTGGTTGTGATGGTACTTGTTTTGGTGGTTGAGGAAGTTTGTGATTGTTGTGTTGGTAGTGGTGGTGAAGGTGGTGGTTGTGACTGTGGTGTTTGTTATTGTGCTGGTTGTGTTGGAGTCGGTGGTTGAAGTGGTGGATGTTGTGGACGTAGTGGAAGAGGTTCTGCTGGTGCCTGGTGGTGTAGTTGCTGATCGTGTAGTTGGTGCTTTTAGTGGTGTAGGTGTTGGTAGCGGTAGTTTTGGAAGGAGTGGTAGAAGAGGCGGTGATGTTGGTAGTGAAGGTGGTTGTGGTGGTGGAGATTGTGTAGGAGATTATGGCAGTGTAGTTAGTCTTGGTGGAGATGGCGAAAAAAGGATGGTGGTGTTGGTGGTGGTGGAGTGGTGTTGGTAGAGGTGGTGTTGATGGTGAAGGTGATGACGGTGGTTTGTGATTGCGGGGGGCGGGCTGGTTGTGGTATTGGAGATTGTTGTAGTAGAGGCGTCTTGTATAGAGATGGCGTTGATGATGATGGTGGTGTTGGTGTTGGATGTGGTTGCAAAAGTAAACGTGGTGAAAGTACTGATTGAGATGGTGGAGATAGTGGAGATTAAGTATGTGGATGTGGTCGTGGAGGTGGAGATTTTTAAGGCGGTGTTGGCGGTGGAGATATTGAGGGGTGCAGATGGATGTGGTAGTGGCGGTATCTTTAGTTGGGATTTTTGTGGTGGTGGAAATTGTGGTAGTGTAGATGACGATGGTGGGGATGAGGGGAGTGGTGGTGATGGTGAAAGTGACGGTAAATTAGTAGATATTTTGGACAGGCTGGTGGAAGTGGCCGATGTTGAGGAACATGGAATAGGTTTTTACGGTGATGCAGTTGATGGTGGTGAAGTTGGTGGTTGTGTGGGTGTTTGTAGCAGTAATGGTGGTGAAGTGTAGCGGTGGTGGTGGACATTGTGGTGGAGATTTGGGAGGTGGTTGTTTCGGGTGGTGGAGGTGGTAGATGTGGTCGTCGGGTGGTGGACGTGGTGGATGTGGTCGTGGTGGGGTACATATAGCTTGAGGTGGTGGTTGAGGAGTTGAATGTAGTGGTGAAGGTGGAGGTAATGGTGGAGGTGGTTGTGGTAGAGGTGGTCCTGTTTTTGTTTGTATTTGAGTATTAAAAATATATTAAGAATAGAATCACAATATGACATGACATATAAGAATGTATTGTGTAATACATTAAATCTACTATTTACAACAACACCAAACATTTTGTTAGACACATTTGTCATTTATCAATGTCCAATATATTTGTATACATTAATGTTTGCATTGTAGACATATCCAAATCAAAGCTCCACAAAAAAAAAAAAAAAAAATCTACAGTAAACGTACGTACTAGATCTGTTGGAACAAATGATATCGCTAAACAAGTGATGACATGTATTATCTACGTGCATGTCCTTGATAGCACGCTCACGGGCGTATCTAAGCTATTTGGTTTGCTTCGGCACTACTTGTCCTATACATGAATAATATTGGAATACAAATCTACAACTGTATTTTTTCTATTGTAAAAAGTATCATCATATTTAACTGTGATACAGATATGTATAAATCCGCAATAAATTAGATCTATATGTATGTAGATATATCAATGTAAAACCAAATCCATTTTAAAGCTACTTTTATCCATGTTGCGTCATAAAAATTGTTTGTTGCGGCTTTTAACAAATATTATGCTTACTTGAAATGCCATGACGTGTACAGGTTTTAATTTAAGATGCGAATAAAGCGTGAAAACTCTTTCCTTTAACTTATTTTTTTAACAATATTTAAATATGTTATAAATTGGATGAAAACATTAATTTCAAAAGTAACAAATATGAATGCTAATAAACAACATAATTTTGTATAAAACAGGTCAATAAAAATGGCAGCGCGGAGGCATTGCTCGATATTAGCCTCGGCAAGTCTCAAATGGCCCCCTCGCGCCACCGTTTACTAACCTCTAAAGTATATCCATCCATAACAGGAACGTAAACGTTTACCCGAGTCTCTGTTTAATGTTAACGGATATTCCCCTCATTATCAGCAAACTTTAATTCGACTATAACAATTGTATACCTGTTTTTAATCAAAACTATAAAAAAAATCTAACTAACAAGTCCAAATGTAGATGACTTGGTCGGTAAGGAATTCTACAGCATTAACTCTTACCATTCACACCTGTCAGAAGGCAACGTGACTTGGGTATTTACAATTGGCTCTAAATGGCAAGATCACGTGAAATGGAAAGAGGCATATATCGGTAATTTATATTTTGGAACTTCAGAACACGGTTCAGACGTTCCCAATTTTACAGAATAAAATCGGTATGCTTAGCATTGTATACACAACCATTATACTGAGTGCGCATTTGAAATATACTTCTCGTTAAAGTATTGTGGGTAATTAAAAACAAATCCTAACTTACCATGTATTATCTTTTTACTACCAATCAACTTCCATAACTAACACTGCTTTGGAAAGTTCTATTACTACAAACTACAACTGCTACTAAAAATGTTGTGTTTTGTAATGAAGTTGATAATTATAAATGTAATTATTATAATTATCATAAGTATTAATAATAATAATAATAATAATAATAATAATAATAATAATAATAATAATAATATTTAAAAAAAAACAATAATAATAATATATTTGTAGTGCTTAGCTTAGCAGTGCTTACAGAAAACACGGACGCGTAATTACTGGTATAGACATTTACGTAGTGCTCTAAATAATAACATTTAATGAATATAACTGTGAGGATGCAGAAGAACATGGGATGATGACTGTCATGGGGGGAGGTCGCGGTTCAGAGTTGACATGGCTACAGTGGTTGTGGTTATGAACCTAGCAGCCATTGAACGCCCCCATTCATTCATTCATTCATTCATTCATTCCTTCATTCATTTATTCATTCAATCATTCATTCATTCATTCACTCATTCATTCATCAATCCATCCATCAATCTATTAATTTATTAATTCATTCATTCATTCGTTCATTCTTTCATTCATTCATGTATTTGTTCATTCGTTCATTCATTCATGTATTCATTCATTCATTCACTAAATTATCCAATTATTCATTCTCTCACAATCTGCTGCTTGGGTAGCACACTCGCTTTTCACCTAGGCGACCCCCGTTCGATAATGACCAACGCATGAGAGGGTACCATACCGGACAGGTGGTCTTCCACCGATCACTCATGCTCCTCTCACCCCCCCCCTCCCTCTCTCTCTCATCATCTCTCAAATGTAAACAAGTTAAACACAGTTCATATATAGCTGGAATCTTCAGCTATGATTCAAAATGTGTTCCTACTAAATGTGTCTCAAAAACTAAAGTAGAATACAAACAGGATGCACACATTAAGAAAGACTTCGTAAATAACACAGTAGATACATGTGGAATAGTTGCAAAACACATATGATGCAATGTTTGCAACTTTCATGAATCTTCAGAAAGCCATGTTTAAGCGAATAGCCCATAAAGCATAGTTGATAAATAGACGACTACTCGATACCAAATTAATAACTAATTCATAACCGTTAAAGGAAAACGGGGGCTATTTTGATTTTTACACGAGTTAGACTTTTGTGAGAATTAGTATGTGTATTTCGAAGTTTATAATGTCCTTCCGCGCCGAAGCCTCATTATGTGAGTATTCGGGGGGTTTCCCAGAACCCATTCCTAATTTACTTTTATAGACACATTGAAAGTTGGGACGACGCGAATGTTGAATCATGTTGAATCATAACTGCAATTTCCAGCTATTAACGAGAACTCTTTGAACGGTTCACTTATCCTAAAAAATATAGCGGTTAAACATACTGTCATAAAATTTGGCTGACGTGCAAAGTAATTTATTGTGCAATTTTTGTTAATAAACCACAAAATCTAAACGTTTAACTGTTTCAAATAGTATCTAAGACGTTCATATTACATTCTTCATAAACAATGACAACAAACGTCGAATATCATTTTAAAGACCTGTTTTAATTAAGTTCATTATCACGTTGCATGGGTGACAACATTTTCGTTTAGTTTAAATGAATCATATGAGTAAATTTTAGTAGGGAATGTTTATTACTCATTTTATTATTTACGTGGCCATCATTATAACGATAGAGTACTGTTTAGCGGTTATTCCGCAGTAGCGGTCGATTTTTACGGATCATTCCGGATATAGTCGATGTATCACGATTGAGGTCGGATACACTAATCATATCAGAAGCTACACCAGGCAGAAGTTTAAACGCTGAAAGTCGTCGCGACAATCGCCTAGTAGTTAGCATGTTTTTATATATAAATTTTTGACAGTTTTGCTACTCCAGATGCATTATTAGTTGAAAGGAAATACATTTTAAGACACTTCCAAAGAAACCAACACTATTTTGATAGTATCTCCCTTTAAGGAACTTAAAACACTTGCTAATACGGTTGAAATGCTTGTAACACAGTGTTTGCATTCATGTAATAATTAATATTTTAATATTCAGCTCTTTGTTGTTTCAGGTTAATATTGAGTTTTGTTCAACACAACATCTTTTGATCTTCGACAGCGTAATCATCTGTCTCTTTACAGAGTGTCCGATTATGAAACTCATAATGGTCGTTTTTTACTCTATACATGTATATCCAGATAATGTGTGTTAGTAATGAATATTTAATGTTGGAATGTCGAGTAGGACTGATATATTTGTGTAGCCCAAAGAAAGAGAATGCAATTGAAAATAGAACAAAGAATTTCTCTCATGAGGTTTCTTGCCCGACATTTTCTTCCTTTTAAATGGAATTTTTCGAAAGGCTTTAAATATATTTTACTCGTACAGAGTTTCAAGCTGCTGAAAGTTACTTCATCTATATAGTGTCTACACCTGATGGCGTTTTTATTAGTGGCGTACGTTTTACAATGAACCTAAATTAATCAGCTACGCATTTGACACAATAAATATATTCAATTCAAAACTGCCTGATTAAGATAAAACAATAACATAATTACACAATGATGATATATTTATTTAAAAATTTGATTTACATGTTTACGAGGCAATATTGTATTTAAACTTACCATTTTGAATAATACAAATTGCTTAGCAATGTTCAAGTCATATTTATAATATTGAACACATGTTATAGTAAATACGTACATAAATATTTTCGTTTAAACATTTACAACCACTGTATTTAAGGTGACGTATATCATCCCTATCTAATTGCCCAGACTGTCCGTGATATGCCCAGTGTTACGCAATCAACTACAGTGCCTTCGGCGTTGTGATTTAAATTCAGATTTTACAAATCGGTAACAGTGAATCTCACTACAACACGCCCGTAATTAATAATTAATTTCTTAGTTGGTGTAAGGTGACGTTTCATTAAACTGATTAATTTATGAGCAAACTCTTGCAGAACGAACTTAAGTAACTAAATGTAATTCTACTACAAAAACGTAGGGATCACAAGAGCAAACACGCCGCTAATTCAGGACAGTGCGTGTAAAAAACCTTCTACTGAAGACTGTGCGCATACTTCTACCTTCCAATGAGGACAGCATTTAATCCCTAGTTTAATATTTCTTTATTTGACCTCCACCCCTAAATCTGGGGTATTGCACTATTTTGTACTGGCGCCCTGCTGTGGTCACAGTGCGAGCACGGTGTGGTGATCCTTATCATTTGAAATCAATTCACTGGTGCAGAGGTGTAGAATTGAATTACCATCCATTTGACTGATTGCATTCATAGGATTTTGTGTTGCATTCTTTGTTGGATACATCGTGTCACCCATTCAGGGTCTTATGCACTGGAAATAATGACATGTCAAAACTGATAAGTATTATATCATTTTGTTGTTAGTACAACTAATCCATGTCATTGTGCAGTCGAGTGCTGTAAAATAATAATCCGATGAAATATATGAAAAAATAAAATTTGAATCACTCAATTAAAATTTACAAAACTTTTTTGCTAAATCAAGAGAGTATAATAGTAACAATATTTTAATAATTGCCTGATATTGCAAAGTATTTTAAGTGAATTAAAATTGAGCATTAACTTTATAAGTGCGCATAGCCATTGCTCAGTCAGCTTAGAGAAATAATGCAGATAATTATAAGAGATTTTTTGGTGGCCCAATATACAGATAGGAGTACCCATAGGGAGGGGCCAGATATTCCTTAAACTAAGCCTTTGAATACCTGACAAAGCATATTGTTTTAATACTTTTTATCAGTTGGCTCAAATGTTTCTAAGTGAAATACATTATAATACACCATAAATGTTGACACATGGATTTATAGACACAGCTATTAATAGTAACAACTGCATGTACTGTTTGACCAACCAAGAATTATGAATAAAATCCCGCTCAAAGCAGTATCAAAATACATCATCTACGTGTATAATAAATCGTAATACATGTAGATGATGTATATTGCTATGAAATCGATTTTACCCGTGGTTGCTTAATAATTATGTGCACAATTACAACCAATTGGAAAACCGACAATTTGTTTTATACAGTTTACCATTGAGTTCAACAAATAAATTATCTAGAAGAAAGTTAAAAGCTGCACACATCTAGCAATGACATCAGTTTGATAGTAATTTAGATATAAAATGCCAGCTGCTGTACATAAGACAAAGAACATGTATAAACATTTGTCTCTTGCTAATTTTGTTTCTAATGTTATATACATCATATTATTAGTTACACAGTAACCTAATGTTCACTTAACAACATATGCATTATGAGTTAGACAGTCTCAACCAGAATGTAATCGAGTAAGAACTAGATACTCGAACCCCGTTTGGGGGTGTCACCTTCTCAGTCAGTTGAAGTTGTCATGTGAATATTATATACTAAACTGTTCAGGAAATTTTTAGAATACAAACATTAAGAAAAAGAAAGAAACCTGTATAAAAAAACATTTGGAAAATAATACATAAACTATTTCAGTGTGTTGCGCTATGCTACGCATCATCATCATCTTCGTCATCATCATAGTTCTTAAAATTATTTGTCATCAAAAATCAAGTTCAACCAATTAATTAATATCAATACCAAATAGGCTTATGAGTTTATGGGTAGGTACGTTGTTTATTTCCAGCAAGCAAACCCATATGGGCCCAATATGGGCTATAGCTGGGCAAAAAAAATACAATATGGGCTCCATGTGGGTCCAATGGTATTTGTTTGTCCATATCAGAACATATGTGTCCCAGCAAGGAAGCCCATGTGGGTTCACTGCAAGTATGCCCATATGGGTCCCAGTAAGCTATCCCATGTGGGCACGATATGGGTTTTACCAGGGCTAATATATCTCATGGGCCCAGTGTGGGACCCATATGCATTATCTTGCAACTATAAAACCCAAATGGGTCCAAGTAAAGTAAAACCATTTGGGTCCTTATTAGAAAGCTTATATGGGTCCCAGAAAGCAAGCCCAATGTTGGCTATAGCTGGGCAAAAATACAATCTGGGCCCCATGTGGGTCCTATGTGCATTATCTTGCCACTATACAACCCACGATATGGGTTTTACCTGCGCTAATATACCTGATGGGTCCAGCGTGGGCCAAAACTGCATTATCTTGCCACTATAAAACCCAGATGGGTTCAAGTAAAGTAGACCAATTTGGGTCCCTACTAGAAAGCCTATATGGGGCCCAGAAAGCATGTCCATATGGGCCCAATATGGGTTATAGCTGGTCAAAAAATACAATATGGGTCTCATGTGGGTCCCAAATGATATTTTTGCCCATATCAGACCCATATGGGTCCAAGACAGGAAGCTCATGTGGGTCCACTGCAAGTTAACCCATATAGGTCCAAGAAAGCCACCCCATGTGGGCTATAGCTGGGCAAAAACTACAATATGGGCCCCGTGTGGGTCCCATATGCATTATCTTGCCACTATACCACCCCTGATATGGGTTTTACCTGGGCTAATCTACCTCATGGGCATATGAGGAAACTGCACTGCATACAAAACGTTGTTATTGAGGTACGCCAGTATGACCAATATGTAATTAGAGCTGATGGTTCCAGACGTGTAACCCTGCGTAACCAGATAATTCTACGTAAATACATCCCAATGTATGTAGATTGTCCAGACTGATTGTTGATGCCGACTTCACAGGTCTATGCCTACCCAACTCGAGGCTCCTACTCCAACTTGTAGGCCTAGAACACTGACACTGCGCGTTACCGTCTGTTACGATAACACCTAGGCAGCCCGAGCCAATACAGACACCTGTCGCAACACGTGGCATATCCGTTTCTGATGTACCTTTCAACCTAGACGATCAACCAGATTAAGGCGTGCTCCTACATTGCAGAACGACAATGACATGGAATTGTCTCTGAATCTTGCCATAATGCTATGTTGTGGTTGTTTATATTGTGTAGTCTCTTTTCCCTCATATAGTCGCATTTAAACATTTGAGTTATTTTACCAGAACAAGAGTTATTCTATGCATAACATAGTAAATGACAATTATGTGAAAAAATGAGACTACTGTGTTTTCACTTTACGTGCACATATTTACTTGTAATGTTTACGACTGTGCTTGATATTATGCAACGTTAATTTCATTATGTTTGCAATAGATAGAGTTGTCAATTATATTTAATATTATGTTACTGTAGTGTTTGATATTTTAGTGACTTGAGGACTACATTGTAAGTAAATTTCTTTCACATTCCATCATGCACATGTTCATTTGTAATAGGTTTTCATATGTTCAGCTGTTTCATACTGTTATACGGTACATGTACAATGTTTTATTAAATTAACCTAGTTCTTCCATTAGAAAGGTCTTTTTTTACATACTTACTACCCAAAGTGAGGGGGAGAGATAGAGGATTTTAAATTTTAAATAAAACATTAGTTTAATCTTTGTCTTTTTTTGTCAAACCTTGATCATTGTTGGTAGATGCCATTAAAGTATACAGCAAATAGACCCTTTTGATCTTTGGAAATAATTAAATGTCATCATGCATTAATACATTTCAACATATACTCTTTAATAAATATGAAAGTAGGGCGAACGGACCCAGGGCGAGCGGAATATAGGGCGAACGGAACAAAGGGCGAAGATATTTTTGGGCGAACGGACTCAAGAAACATGTTAGGCGTTTTTTATATTAAAACAGACAGGTAAGTTATACAAAGTGTTAATAATTTTGCTATTGTGCATTCAACATATTGCATTGCTATAATTATAATATTATAATATGCACAATATCTCATTGTTTGCTGCTTTGGCGGTACCAGGGTAGAAGAGAGAGCAACTAAGGAAATGAAGAACATATCTAATTAAGTCCCTCATACAATCCTTGCCCTTGGTCGGAATGCAAACTGCTTTTCAGCAACCATCCACATCCAACAATGGGCTTTCTTTTCGATGAGTTAAATTGCTCTGTAATTTATAATAATTGGTAAAACTGTAATGTAGAAACAAGTTCCAATGATAACCTACATATCCCTTGCCTTATATACCTAAATTTTGCGATGTATCTTGATTCGCATGCATATCATAGACATTATATTGCCAGACCTGGTCTCACGTAAAATATCAAATATTTTGGCTTTTGTAATCAAAATAAATATTAACATTATTGTAACATTTTCTCTGTCAACTTTTCTTATGTATGGTTTAAACAGAAATTGGATGGTGTTCTGCAAAATGAGGTTGGTGTAAAACGCGTGCGAATCACCATTCAACTAACTAATCAAATTTGGTACTGGTATGTGTCTTTGTATTATTGCGAAATGCTAAACATTTTCAATTCCCAATACAAACAGCCGTTTAAATATGTATGTCTATATAGGATTATTTTGCAAACTGATATGGCTGTTGTTGTTTTTTTAACTTAAAATTGTAGACCTGATGTTTAGTATAAATAACAATTAAGCATTTATAGTTTTACAAAAATATGCGTGTATTAAGTTCACTTAATGTACATGTAAAGCAGCTGCAGGAAATTTTGTCTGAAATAAATTTAGTTTTTTCGTTCAGAAGCAGTCAACGAAATGTGTTCGCTACAAGTCGAGGATTGCTAAAATTAATATAGATTGAAGGAAAGAAATGGAGTTTGAGGTATTAAATTAATGACTATATTGTTGTCACCTACCGAGATAAATTAAGGGCATAAGTTAAATGTGGTAATGGTGAAGTTCATGAAAAATACAACAGTGCAAGAACAACAATGCGGGCTTTCCAGAGGTGAAAGGACTTTCAGTCTATTCGTAATGATCACATATAGCATGAAGCGTTGTGCCAGACTGTGTGAAATCGGGATTTAAAAAAATACTCTAGCTGTGCTACTATTATGACCTTATTTCTAATGATAACGCTTTCAGTAATTACTTGAATTAGTTTACAGAAGAATGTGATAGCAAAAAAGAAAGGAAACAAAGGACCTTGTAACAATACAACATGTATTGAGAAGCTTCCACCCCAGCAGATTTGCAAAATAATAGTGATCATTCTGATTTGTATGGGGAAACATTTGTGAGATATCTAAATAATTTCTATTTGCCTGTAAATTACTTTCGCCAATTTAGGATAAAACCAGTTCTCTGAACGAGGTCAAAATGTTCAATATTTTATGAAATTTGCTTACTTTCTGTATCAATGGATATAACCATGTTTGATTTCTAGCTCGACTGTTAGATGAAAAGGTGAGCTTTCCTACTACCCCTGGCGACGGCGTCCGCGTCTGAATTTGGTTAAAGTTTTTATTCCAAAGTTGTTAACTGCAAAACTACATAAGTTATTTACTTGAACATTGGAATATACCTATGTCATCAACTCCAGGGTCATCGGCAACATTCTGAAAAACTGTTTTGTATTTTGACAGAGATATGCCCCCTTTTTGTATAGATTTTCTGGTTAAAGTATATATTCAGAAGTTTTATAGCTTGAAACTAAATAAGTTATTCACTTGAAACTTCAGATGTACTTTTGTCATCGACTCCAATATCAAGAGCTACATTCCCCATTGTATTTTGCAAGAGTTTTGCCCTTTTTCACATATATTTTCGGAATAACTTTTTTTATTCCAATGTCTAGTAACTTCCAAACTTGATAGGTTCAACAATCCCCAATAACATAAGGTTGTCACTTGAAACTTGGATTAATTTGATGAAGTAATTGCCCCACTATAAACTCAGTTTTGTATTTCAACAAATGTATGGCCCTTCCACTTTCCAAAATATATACGAACTGAAGTACTTCGAAAAGTCGATTGCGCTGTCCTCTGACAGCTCTTGTTTATATATAAGTCAGTGTAATATACTTTACCAGAATAATTAACAAATGCATTATAGTTATAAGTTGTTCCTTGTGGATAAATAAATACAAAATGAACAGAACTGGTTACTGTTCTGAATATGATATTGAAAGAACTATTTCAGCAGCTGCATATATAACTTCCTGCTAAGGCCAAAAAATGTGTTTTTCGGGGTACGGTCTCAAAAAAGTTAGGTACGGTCGGGATTGATTTTTTTTTAAAGACACATTTCGGTCAAAACCATCGAAAACAAACTAAAGTCTGACAAATATGGCTTTCATGGAAAAAGAGTGTCGCTAAAAACTTTAGGGTCGAGGGTTTGTCGTTAAGTAGGGTCGGGTTGCCCGAAACACATACTTTTGTTTCTTTTGGCCTAACGATTTTAAACGCTAGTGTAGTACTAACAAGAATCGACATATTTTATGTTGTTTTTCTTCAAGTTGAGAATGCGTTGACTGTTTGTGTCGTTCAAGATAATATTATTAAAATCATATGTAATCATTTACATATGCGCAATAAAGCAATTTGGTAATAATTGTATATTGAACATGTTTTGAAAATTGCAAGTTTCATTTTTGCTGTACAAAATTGTTTAAATTTACATGCATGATTCAATTCATAAATTAAAATGTTTGCCTAATCAGCCAAAGGATTCTACGGGCCAAAAAAATAATTGTTTAACATTTGGTGTTCAGCTGGGCTTTTTCTCATAATAACAGGAATGGGTACTGACTTTTAACTGTTATTGTTGTTGTTGTTTGTTAATTAAAGGGACCTGTTCACAGATTGACGAATTGACAATTTGTCAACTTTTTGTTACCGATTCCAAAAATATAAGAAGAGTGTACAAACGGGAGCAATATAACACTACGGACCAAGAAATACACTGTAAAAACCGTTTCGTTTATGACTAATCATCAGTTAAAATTGATACAATTATAAAGCATTTGTAACGCTAAATGATGGAATAATTTGGAGTGTTTCTGTTGATTTCGTTGAAACTGTTGACATCACGTGGAACACTTACATAAAGTAAATAATTCACGATGAAATACAGACTTCGGAATGGCCGAGTGGTTAAGGCGATAGCCTTATTTATACGCAGGTCCCGGGTGCGAACCACGGTGAGACCAATTTCGAATTTTCTTTTTTTTTTCTAAACACTTTTCTTGTTATTATACTTAATTTTTTTAGTTGCGATGTTTAAATCTGTCAAGTTAATACTTTAAATGGCATACTTCAAAAAATGAGAAAATCTGTGAACAAGTTCCTTTAAAACTTCAGGGAATACCAGCTGGATCTAGACAATGTTGTTAGCCAGTTTAGTTGTTGTCGCAAATCCTTTTTGTAATGTTTCAAAACCGGATTGAGGTATGTTTATAAACAAACTTAAAAGTAATGTTCACTTGCAGTTAATATTTATAAGGCAATGCTCTATAGATAACTTACTATGCACACTTTCATGTTGATTTTAACATTATATTAGATACAATAATACATAATTATTTGTTTTTCGTAATTTGCCATTACTTAAGTTTTGTATTAAACTCTATCTTTATTTTAATACGCACCCTTTTTAATCACAAATGAGGACATATATATAATAATTACAAGTACATTATGCAAGGTACATTAAACATAATTGTAGATATCGATATGCTTATTTGAACATCTGTCTTACATGATGCATTTTGTGTTCTTGTGTACTATTATTAAAATATTATGTTTTGTCAAGTTTACCGAATAGGAAAAATAGCATGTTTTACAACATGATGTTAAGTGTTTTATTATCAATACATTAATAACTTACCCCAACTTAAAGCATTGATGATATGGACAAAATTATACTCCAAATAATATGTCATTTGTTAAGTGTTGGTTTTTGTAAAGCTGCATCTGACAGACATGTGATCGTTAATAACAATACATTGTTAGCAGGACTACAGACTTGAAAGGTACTTGTGGCCATTAACAGCCTATATTTATATTGTCCTGTTCCTGAAGTTGGACAACCATAGAATGTTACAAACAGCTTCGCAACAATTACCTCTGTATAAGTGACAGATTATGCAGATAATCATGTTTGGACTTTTTCAGGAAACCTTTTATTCCGGTTTTCCCTTAGGAGCAATCTCTGTTGCAACCAAAATGGGACCCATGCAATTCCCGGTTGTACTTTCTGCGATGGGGCCCATGTGGGGCTCCCATCAAGGTCCCATTTGTGTTTGCCCATAAACCATGTTGAGACCACACACGGGTCCAATGGTAGACCCATATTGTAACCCATATCGGACCCACGTAAATCCCGGTTGCACTTTCTGGGGTGGGGCCCGTGTGGGTCTCCCATCAAGGTCTCAACTGTATTTGCCCATAATGGTCCTATGTTGAGACCACATGGGTCCCATGGTGGACCCATATTGTAAACCATATGGGACCCACGTAAATCCCGGTTGCTCTTACTGGGGTGGGGCCCATGTGTGTATCCCATCAAGGTCCCATCTGTGTTTGCCCATTATGGTCCCATGTGGAGACCACATGGGTCCCATTTTAGACCCATATTGTAACACATATGGGACCCACGTAAATCCCGGTTGCACTTTGTGGGGTGGGGCCCACGTGGGTTTCCAATCAAGGTCTCATCTGTGTTTGCCCATTATGGTCCTATGTTGAGACGTATTGCATGTGTCTGTTCTGAAGAGCCTCTTCTCTTGCCATTGCTGTGAAACACCACGTCTCATGAACATTGTACTTGCCGGGTGGGAAGGGTATAACATCCCTGATAGATTTGCCAAAATTACACAAAGCTGGGAAGAGTTTTGTGATCGGATCAGATGTGTGCATCGCACGTAGAAATCGTTGAAAAATATGATGGTTAAAAATAAACAAATCTGCATCAAAATAGTTGTGCCCACAACATGAATACCACAGCCCCCCCCCCCCCCTCTACGCATGTTAGAGGCTACGCATCTTATTAGCGTCTGCATCTATGCTATTTTTAGATTGATTTACACATATTTCCGGAATACGCAAGAATAGCCAGACGAGTAATAAATGTAATAACAGTTGAGTTCGTTGTTATTGACAAGTTTCGTCTGGTTACAACTAACATTCAAACACAAACAAGACAAAAAAAGAAATCTCAGCAAATAGCTTTCAGAAAAAACTTCTTTTCCAGGAAAAATCCAATTCATACTATGTAGAATACTTAATAAATTACTAATGAAAGCATATTTTTTACAGGTCTTACTATCACGAGGTTATACGCCGTGGTGACTATTGTAAAATTAACGTTTCCAAAAATCAAGGAAATAATCAGTCTGCACAAGAACCTATACAAATATATTGACGACAGTATTAATCAAAACGAGAATAACATCAGTTCTAATTGCTCGCATACAAAATGTTAGAATTTGTATTGTGCACGAAAAAGAATTCGCAATAAACCGACGCTTATATATAAAGTTGTATGACTTTTGATCTTAACGTTTAATTACCTACATTTAGAAATTTGTCAACATATAATTTTATTATATAGTAACACACTTATGTTTATGATAAACAGTAAATTTTCATGAAATTTAAACACATTTTCAAAAAACAAACAAACTGGGAAACAATTCGCGATATATTCTGGCAGCTTTCGTTAAAGTATTGTCAGGTTATCAAGAAAGTCAAATCATGGCCCTCTGTCGGGGCTGTTATGCTAAGTCTTTAACTTTTCGCGAAACCAAGGTTTTCACGAAAAGTCAAACTATTTTTTTAAAGAACATTTAAAAACTTTTACGAAAATAAGAAACATTTGCGAAACAGCTTGATATCAAGTTGCTGTCGTGTGCATTTGAGGGCACTAACGATGCATGTTCCATTTCCAATTGCGACCGTAAATAAAGTGGAGAAAACAAATCTGCTTATTTTCCTGAAATGTTGACAACTATTTTTGAATTGTCTTGCAAATTACACGAAACTTATCTGGTTGTCTTACGCAGAAGTTTGCTGCCTGTAGAATTGACCTCAAATTATATAATGTAAATTAATCTCTTATTAAATGTTGATCTTGAGAATGAGTATTTGCTTGGGCAACTGGGCCTGTCCTGTCCTGACACTGAATTATTACTGTATTATCAATGGATGTTAATTATAAAGCTAAAAAAAGCATCGGTCACAACCGCGTTGCGTCGACCTATCGTCGGGCTTTCGTCGAGGTTTTTGTCAAAAACGTGCGTCGGACCTACGGCGCCCGTGCGTGTTTTCCTCGATCGCAAAGGTGGCCGCAACAACAGCAACAGACATTAGCGAAAGCCCTTAAGTTGATGCGTCGGCCTTGCGTCGATCACACATTCTGCGGGCACCCTGCGAACATCGTGTGATGAACATACAGGCACTCTACGTATTTTGCTTCGAAATTTCCTGTAGCAAGCATGCAAGGTGCACTTGCGGACGTCGCACGACTTCCTTGTGTAGTACGTAGAGAGAGACAGAGAGAGGGTCGAGCTGCAACAACACTGGTCCTGCTTGGTCTGTCCGCAAGATTCTGCAGTAACTACCAGATCTTTTCAAGACTGTCAGATGCACTAACTTATACAAAGACCCTTCGCTGCTAATGTCCTCTCGGGATATCTTCTAAGCATTAACTGTAAGTTTCGTCAATTTAGACACATATGAAATCATCTATTTTAGTTCAACTGCTTAGTAAAAACAGGGCCTTCTACTTGTGATATGCGGTGAGATCTTGTTATATAATGGAATAAACCTTTCAAATGCGAGATACATTTTCTATGTGCAGTTTTAAAGGGACGTATTCACACATTTTCGTATTTTTGAAAAATATCTTTACTTCAAAAACCAAAGCGTCTGGAATAATCTAAAACAAATAAAAGTAAATTAAAAATATTGCCTTCGCCGGGATTCGCAAATAATGACGTAATTTCACAGTTTTGAGCCCGGCATCGATGGCGGAACGTTTCATTTACTGTATAAAATCGGGACCCCAAAAAGTAGTCTCTCACACTGAGTGATATAGGTATATGCATCACTGATATTTTTCTATATTTCACTACTTAGCATTAAAAAAATATCTTATTCATGAGTGTTATTTCTCTTGTTTGTAAAAAATGAAGAATTTCTTTTTAGGATCTATAACAAAATTTTTGAAAATTGTCGATCTGTTAATAGCTCCCTTTAAGGCGAAGTCAAACACACGTACTTTGTTTTTCGGCATTAAGACGAAATCCGTTTCTTAACTATTACACGGATGAAATGAAGATAAAAAGTATGTGTTCCTAACATTTATTAATGACTAATAACGTTTTGTTGTGAATTACATGTGTACGTTAATGGATTTAAATGTATCATAATGTAGTATTTAACTCGACGGCATTAACACGTATTATTATATGACCTATAAATAAACGGCTTCCCATTGGTCCACAGCATGACTGGCAACATTAAATATATCTCATATTCAATGGACTTTTCGGTTTTTCCCAGTCATATTCAATGGGCTAAAAATAGCTAGCGTCGGTACCCGTTTCCAGACGTTTCGATAATGTTTGCAAAAACGCAGCCTTGATACATTAAGTGACGTCACTTACAACAAACAGTTCGGTTTAACAATAACAACGACTCTATTTCGGAATTCACGTCATTTCAGTATAAGTGCTTTTGGCGCACATTTCACCGTTTTTAACGAAAAGTGCGTGTAACGTCAGTAAAAAAACAACTGATAATTTATAATGTAATAATAAAAAAGTTGTTGACTGGACGGCCATAGAATATGACTGATATTCACTGGCATAAACACATATTGACATCTGCTGCGCCTCGGTCAATATGACTTTCTACAAGTGAATAACATATATATTCAATGGCCCTCTAGTCAATAATTGTATATTGTTCTGCTGAACTGATTATGGAATACCTTTATTAATTTATACTAAATTGGTGAAATGATGACTGTGACATTTTTAGTGTTTTTATTCATTCGTAAACATGTACATTTTTTTCACTTTCTCACTATCCTTCCAATCGATATACTTTTTATACGGTATTCAAGCTTGTATGTTTAAGTTTGCTTCTTTTGCAGTATTAAGTCGACGTACACGATTTGTTATTATTCAGTATTAAAGAGAATTGCCTGTCTATTAACGTGCTTCTATTGAAGTATTAAGGCGACGTTCATGGCAAGATTCGTTATTTTTTAGTATTAAGGCGAAATGCCTGTCTGTTAACGTGTGGGTTAAATAATGTTATATACACAGTGCATACGTATTAGTTTCTGAAAAAAAAATCGAGAAGCTGAAAATACGAAGGGTATTTATTCTTTAATAATAAGAAATATTGGCCGGCTTCAACCTTATATTGGTGTTTCGGTCACTGATTCTATCTAACTCATATTAGTACGATCGTTTTAATGAATCCGATCGTGATAATATTTCCTCTTTTAGTGTTTAAATTTTGAACTGCAAATTAAAGAGGGGCATAGTTATTTTATGTCGCTTTAGTTACCCACTAATAAAAACCCGTTTTATATAACATAACTAAACGTCGACATCGACAAACACAATTTCTCTTATCGAATAATACAAATATATATGTTCTGCCAATACAAGATCCGTTTATCCTACAGCAACGGCTACATTTGGTTTTGAATGAGTCATCAGAAGATCTGTATAAACGCTGTGTAAGGATGTATATAATAGCTCGCTGCGCAGCGAAGAATTATATTAGTTTAAAATTTCTCTCTTTATACACATTTCTGAACATCTATTATTATCAACATTATTTATAATATTGTTTTTTAAATATACTGCCATCCTGAGAATCAATGGATGGTTTTACATTATAATTTTCGTACAAAATCGTGCAGTCTCAATTTAACAATTAACTTACTAATTAGACTTATTGTAGATATGCTCAGTAAGATGTCAATACCGTCATGACAAAACTAAAACAAACTATTAATCAGTTTGAATTGCATGTATGTACATTTAATAATAACAGGCAAAATGCAATTCATGACAATATACCCACGACGAGGTATTTATCAATTATATATATTTGACTAGAATTGTTTGATTGCTTGTCTTTCGTAGTTTTCTATAACGAAAATAAGTTGTTATGTGAATTACATATTTATGTTAATGGTTATTTTTCTTGCATGCAATATTAAGGGGAAGTCGAAGATATTGGGGTTTTTTCGGAATTAAGACGAAGTAAATGCAAGTAAACACACCATACAACCTCTGAGCTTGTATAAACTAGGAAACATTTAAAACTTTAAAATTATGTCACAAAAAATGTAGTTTGTTTATAATTCGTTAAATTGTGTATGTTTATGTTTAGAAAGATTCACTTCTATGAGCAAATTAGGCGGAAAGAGGGAACCTCAAGGCGAATTAAATTTGTCATGTAGTGTACTGGAAATTATATAAAAACACGAGCGACTTTTATTCACTTTGACAAAAAAACCTTCCTGACGTTAAACAATCGATACAGGTTGTGCAAAAATAACTGCGTAGTGTTATAATTATCATTTGTTACGTTTAAGTAAAAACCGACACTTTTTGTCAAAAAAGCGAATGGCGTTTCTTAACTATCACGCGGATAAAATGATAAATCATAACGGTCCCTAATATTTATCAACGACATATACGACATGTTTTGCTGTCATAAAATAACTATTTGGTGTACAGTACGAGGTTTGAGAATTATTTGTTTCATTATACAGTTAAAAACTCGAAACCGAAAGTTCATTTTTGCTGAGTTACGGCGTATTATGAATGCTACTTTTGCAGTATTAAGGCGAAGCACACGATTCGCTATATTTGCGTACTTAGGCAAAGCAACTTTCTTTTAACGTACATGTTAAATAATGTCATATACAAATTAGTTTTCGACAAATAATTTTGCCTTGAAATTTAGAACATTTTTATAATTGTCTCAACTTGAGATATTAAAGCATATGAACTGAAGCGCTTATTCCATCGTTTCGCGTTGCAAACGCTTCATATAAGCGTCACAAGATTATCAATAGTTCAGCGGTACATAGAAATGTATAGGTACAGATCTTTAACTAAGCATAACTTTATTATCGTTTAAAAGAATTATTAGGATGAACAGATGAATAAGATCTGTGTCCGTCTCAGGGATATTGATTTTTAGGGGTAATAAAACAAGGGCCATACAAGTAGAAACTGAGGGTTAATTAAGCCCGATTCCACATCAGAGTATTCGCAATGTAGTTTCTTACCAATTTCATAAATAGAAGATCACACAAACATTTAATTAAATTTCTTAACATGTTTAAATAATTATTTGGTGTACTTTCAAATACAACTAGGGTTCATGTTGTTAAAAATATCCACTTTGTCTGTTAAATCCAATTAAAGAATAAAATCTAGTCTTTATACGAGGATTTTTGTCACATGTCTTAAACTATCATCACAATCAAATAGGTAAATAAGTTGGATTGGCGTATATGCCTAAATATGTTTGATAAAATTGTAATATTAAAAATGTATTTATGAACATATTTATTTTGAACGTTGAACTCCATTGAAATGTGAAATGCACACTGTTTATTATATATTTTCCATTATAATGTTTCTCTGTATTTATTTTTTTTTCTTTAAATTTTCTTCAGATTTTACTATTTTGCTATACGGATTGTTTTTGTTTGATTTTCGAAGTTTTTATAATGACCATTTTCAAGATTAATTATCTTATGACATGCACTAAATATTCGTGTGTGCCTGTTAGCTGTAAGTGCTCTGAAGCCATTTTGAAGAAACATCATCTGCTGCAAGTTTGACTCTTTTTAAGCTATGGCCTTACATAATTCTGAATATTTTGACAAACATTGCTGCAATGTATTAATTTAAAACAGTAGTTTAGAAAATCGAGAGCACGCATCGTATCACCTTCTTTTGACTCAGTGGGCCACGAAGCACTAACAATCAATTAATTCTAACTATTACGCTTCGTCAGTTATTCTGCAGATTGACTTGTTAACTGGCATGTATATAATTCCGTTATATAAACAGCTTGAAAACATATTTGTTTGTTTCTTAAAAAATAACTTTTATTATGATGTCGTATACTATTGAATAAAAAGCAACATTATTAAGTTTAAAGGAGGGAAATTGAATTTACATTCAAACAAATGATTCCGTTTAAAAAAATGCACTCATGAAGTACATGTTTTACTTTCTTTTTTCGCCAACAACCTTTCTGCGCTGTCAGCGTTTTGCTTTTATAAATTCTGAAAAGCATGAATGTTGTATAACATAACATTACCTCTTCAAATGAAAAACATGTAAATAACAAATAGGCATGTCTACATTTCTCATTGAATTTTGCTGAAATGATTGCTTTTTTTAATCATTTTATTTTGAGTTTGGAGTTTCTTTCAGTTTAATCATAAAATATTTTGATGTACAGTTATCGTCAGGGAATCGGGCGGTGCCTGTATATATACCGACCGGCTCCCGTTTTGTCGGGCTGCGGCCGGCCGATTGACATTTACTTACTTTGACTGTTTACCTTTTGTCAATACATTTTAGTTGCAGTCATCTACAATCCTACGCGGCTACCGTCCAATTCACATATTCACCGCACGGGCGCTGCCCGTTGCTCAAACTGCTTGTTCCCCATGTCAGCCAACGAAAAATGTTTGAGTTTGAGACCACGCGAGGCAAAAAATATATAAATCGCGAGGCGCCTTTCAGATTCATAAATTGCCGATGCTTTATCGTTCGTGACCTACGCATTAGTTTTGTCATCTGTGACAGAATGTGTGAAAATTGTCAGTTCGTCAAGCTGTGAAAAGGTCCCTTTGAGTTGACTCTTTAGTTTGATTCTTTTGGTGATTAACAGCCGAAAAAACGTTGTTTGCGGACATAAGGCGAAACAAGTTTTTTTTTCCAATATCAACAAAAATTGTGAAACTTCTTCAAAATCCCCTTTATCTGGTCTTTTAGCATTGTTTTTCTAAAATGGCTGTTATACTACATTTTGTACTGTTTTTTATATTCAACAATGTCAAGTTGTTCATTAGAACTGCATTTGTATATTCATGCTTGTTTTGCTTTTATGCAGTATTGAAGCGAAGTAAAAACTAGGTTTTGGACGGAATTAAGGCGATTTAAGTTTCTTCATAGAAAATGTAACGGTTGTAGCATACTTTTACCGAAACATGTTAGTTATTTATCGAGCCCGCAATGTGACCGACCGTTGGTATGAGGCTGATTTGCATTTACACTTTTATTTTCTTGCATTGCAACTCTTTAAATTGTGCTTTGTCCACAACTCGTAAAATATATATGTTCATGTGAATTATTTAGATTAATCAATATCATTCATAACAAGCATGAGGCGGTCAGATCGTGTTTATTGTACGGACATTACAGAATGATGGAACTAAAAATGGATTTCCATCGTTTCGTGTTTTTTTAATGATCTTAATTTTATAATTAGAACCGCAGTATAATAGGAGTTTACGATTTTATTAATTGTATCATACATACTTACTTTTATTTAATGTAGGGTCTCTTTCCTTCTTTTACACAATTATATGGCGCCCTACGGTGCTTTGCATCATTGTTTTTCTTGTACCATATTTACCCATAACGTGGCAACTTTCCACAATGCTGATGCCATGGAAGTTTCTTAGACGTCACGTGATACTTGTTTAGCGTGTATGTCGTTTGAACTTTAGCGCTTTCATATTTTTCTTGTGCGCGATCCAAATTTGCAAGCTTAATGTGCAATGAGTAGCGTGTGTATAAATTAAAACTAAATTTCAATATTTACCTACTTACTATTTATTATACTTTTTATTCAATATTTACTTATTTACTATTTATTTTTACGTTACTTATTGCACGGTAACCTTTCATATTAGATTATGCCCACCAGTTACCGTTATATTTTATTTAGTTAATACCGCAAAAAAATAAAACTCTCCGAAATATGGTATAAGAACAAAATGATAACATACACATGCAACATGTGTGCTTGTATCAACTTGGAGTTCGTATCAGCTCGGACACATTAGGCCTAAAATGAAATATTGTTTGATTCCCCTCCCGCGACCCATGCTAATGAAGGGTGGGTCGGTAGGTCGGAAAAAATATTTTATTTGTATACACAATAAGTCATTTTCATTCATGTTTTCCTTATGTTCGAAATGTTACGTTAAATTATTAATTCTTAATAATTTCGTTGTAGTAGATTCATAACGTTCTTTACGTAATACTATGTTCTAAATACGTTACTAACAGCGCTCTGCTTTGGATGCCCGGCAAATTGCAACGTCACGCTATTACTCCTTAGTTTTAACAGGTTTTTATTCCTAACGTGCTTGTTTTTAACGTATGTTATTGTTTGTTAAATTTTGATAAATTATTGTTAGGTATTTAGAACATAGTACTACGTAAATAAGCAGAATGTTATGAATCTGCTACAACGAAAACATTAAGAATTAATACTTTAACGTAACATTTCGAACATTACGAAAACATAAATGAAAATGACTTATTGTGCATACAAATACAATATTTTTCCGACCTACGGACCCACCCTTCATTAGCATGGGTCGCGGTAGGGGAAACAAACAATATTTTATTTTCGGCCTAGAAGGTTGACTAATCAATATTATGAATACAAGTGAAAATTATATGATGCTTCATTTTTATCATATTTTTGACAAGTTAATCGTTGTATGGTGACATTTTTTGGTTTGTCACCAGTTATTTTGTAATTACCGCAACAACCCGTAATAACATTGAACATTCTAGAAACGATGGCGTATATAGACACAAACATACTGCGTCATCATCAGGAATATAAGCTGAAATATTTTAAACCGGATAATAGCAGAGCTGATACTTTAGTTATCATTTCAAATCGATGGAAAGTTGTCATGTGTACTGCGTATACTTTCTAATTGTCATTACCGTATGTGCTGAGAAATAAAACTGTTGTTACATAGTTATTGCTCATTGAAGCCACTCACCTTCATGCATGGTCCTATCTAATATGAAAGGTTTTTAATGCTTGTAAAACAATATTTCTTGCATTTTACCACAAACCTTCTCGACTGGACTGTGGTCTGCACTCTTTGGAACGCGGCTGTTATGAAGCATGTGGCGTGTCTCGTGACACAGAGTAGTGTTGTTTGCGGAAATCATACTCCGATTTCCGGTGTTATTGGTACGTTTGGTCTCCAAACATTAACATGTTCAGGAGCCGTATTCCAGAGAAATCTTGAGTAAATCGTATCCTTGTCTTAAACACCGTGTAAACATTTTAAGATAAACATAAGATGCTTCTGTAATATGGACACCGTGTTACTATGTAGGGATATACTGCCCAAAACCATCAAGGACCCACCTCTTTACGGTCACTCTCGTGCATGTAATATTGTTGACGTAGCGCCGTGTCGCTGATGATGCGTGCCTATGGAACAGTATTAGTTTAAAAATTACATGATGCATTATGACGTTTTTCATTCGTTAAATTCTTGCTCTACCTTGCTCCACTTCTTGCCATTTTTGCTTTTCTTCCTGTCATTCATGTGAACGATGTACGCGTTTTCCATCTCACTGGGCATTGTTCATATGACTTTATATGCATTGTTTCAGACAAACGCAAATACAAGATTGGTATGGTATAAATAGTGGGTGGAAAGGTGCCTTGACCCATGTGATCTTTTCACTAAGTGTTGATAACTTCAGTACATGACTTCAAATGGGTACATAATTTTCTATGGATATCTCTTTAATAAAGTCGTCATCATCATCATCATATCCATCATCATCATCAGCAGCAGCATCACCATCGTCATCACCACAATCATAATCATCATCGCCATCAGTATAATCATAATCATCATCAATATCATCATCACCATTAGCATCATATTTCACTTATTTCCAATCATGTTTGTGACTGCGTGGTGGTGTGTTTGATTGTTCATTGCTTTGTCTGTTACTTATTTCACAAGTGGTTCGAGAGGTTAAAATATTTCAACCACTTTAAAATGCCGACACTCCGGCACACTGTAGATTCTTCCACTCCAAACTGTTTGTAGCAGGTATATTGTTATAGTGATTGTGAATATGAAGAAATTTATCGTGGTGACTTAATTATTCTTATAAGAAAATTGTTATTTAGATTAAGTACCTACATGTTTTAATTTGACTGCACCATGTAAAACAGGTGCAGTTATATGAAGAGGCAAGTATGTCATTTACTGACTTCTGTCCGATGAAGTGATTTGAAAATATGTTTTATTATTTAAACCATTAAATTGAAACATATACTGGTATGCAAAATGGAAACGCACGAAAATCTCAAGGCACACAACGTTTTGAGCAGTTATAATTATATTATCTGATCTGGGCACGTATTCCGAAAGCTGCGTATTAAACACTTACGAGGATTTTAGATAAAAATGGTATACTTCAGAAAAAAAATGACACAAGCTTCTATTTTTTTTAAAAAAAAGTCATTTTCACAAAAAAACTGGATCTAAAAAAATTCACCAAAGTATAAACCTTTCTCATAATTATTTATCAATTTCGACCCGGCTTCTCGATATTCAACATTACATTATTTGTAAATATTAAAAGCACGCGTTTCACGGTTTCCTCGTGAGGGTGGCGTGACCGATCGATGCAGGAAACTTACGCTAAATGTACATGTACGCTGTGCACGAGAATATCGTGAATTTCATTGATGTTCTATTAAAAGATGTCGCGTCACAATCTTGTATCCAACGTCGGATCACAAACAAAATTTATCTACATACTCAGCGGTAAATATAATTATGAAAATAGTACAATAAATATGCATACTTGTTAATGAAAGCCTTATCGAGCGTACGTGGCCCGATGTTAAGGTATAAATGCCAAGCAGGTTTTACTCTCTTTTTTTAAAGCGGTAGTCGCTGATAATGTCAACACATTGTTCCACAAATGTCAATGCACTGCAAATTGTATCACGAAAACAAACACGTTCATGTACGAATAAGTTTATAAGCATGAAAGTAAACTTGTTTATCTTCTACAACATGTACAAACTATTTGGTAATATGTTGACCAAATGCAATGGAGCTGTCTATATGTTTATAATTAAGTATATAATGATATACAATGATTTAGATTATCCGATTCCCACACATGCAGTAGTCTCGATGTGCTTAACAATCGAGAAACACATTCAAGAACTTCTACCTTTGCAGTTTACACATCATTATACCCCCACAAACGAAGTTTGGGGGGGAAGGTATATAGGAGTGAGCTTGTCGGTCCTTCGGTCTGTTGGTTTTTGGTTTCCGGATGATAACTCAAGAAAGGCTTGACATATTCAAATAATTTTTGGTACACATGTGTAACATCATAGGATAAGTTTCAAGTTTGATGTTGGTTACTAACCACTAAAGTTTGACAGAGTTATGGCCCCTTTTCTACTTAAAATTCCCTAAAAACATGATTTCCAGATGATAACTCAAGAATGGCTTGACATATTGAAATAATTCTTGGCATATATATGTGTAGCATCATAAAATACGGGTCAAGTTCGACTTTGGTTACAAACCACTAAATTTTGACAGAGTTATTGCCCTTTATTTGACTTAAATTCCCTAAAACATGGTTTCCTGACGATAACTCAACAATGGCTTGACATATTTAAATAATTATTGGTACACATGTTTGACTTTGGTTGCAAACCACTAAATTTTGACACATGTATGGCCCCTTTTTGACTTAAATTCCCGAAAACCATGGACCATAACTCATGAACTGCTTCTCATATTTAAATTATTTTTGGTGCATAGGTGTAACATCATAAAATACAGATCAAGTTCATCTATGATTACAAACCACTAAATGTTGACAGAGTTTTGGCTGCTATCGAAATTAAATTTTTCCAAATACACTGGTGACCATTCACAAATTAAATCATTCTCTCTCTGTCCATTTCTTTCGAATGGCTGTCGTAGTTTTGTGACAAGGCCATAATGTAGGGGTATGTCCGTCACTCATGTGACAATTCAAGTTGTTGTTGCTGATGTTTTTAAACGGTCAGATCTCAATGCGTCATTGAAAAAGACCAATACATAAAAATACCAAACACACTGTACTACACTAAGTATTTAAATAGCAGTAAGACGTCTAATTTCGGAATGTATGCTGTAAATAAGAAATAAACAGTTTCATTCCTTCAATCATTTCGAATATATTTTCAAACACTTAACTAATTACATGTAGTTATAAAAACAAAATCCAATATATGTTGGCTCAATCAACTATTCGATGTAATACATATTTCGTAGAAAAAAACAGCGTTTATTGGTATCTAAGTTAATAATTTATTTAGAATTCTAACATGATACTCACTAATTTTTCTATTGACAAAGAACAAAAATATCGTTGTTAGACTACCCAATAAACAAGGCAAAAAGAAGTCCCGATTCTGAGCGGAGAGTAAAATATATTTCTCATTATAATTGCAAACATATTTGTGAAATCATGTTAGAATCGTAATAATTTTCGCATTATCGTTGTTTATATTTGTCGTTCTATGCATGGTGTAATTCCTACGCCAAATCATTGTTTATTGGCCTATAAACAACGATAAATCGAAAATTATTTCTGAAATATATTGTCATGCACAGATGCTTAGTTTATTTAATTGCCTCCACAAAGGATATTGTTTTGATACAGTTGGTTTGTTTATCCGTTTGTTTGTCTTTTATAGCTTTAGCCTAAAACTCTGAACTATTGTGTATGAACGTGTTATGGGAAGGTTTAAAATAATCTAATAAACAAATGAGTAAATTTAGTTGGCGATCCGGATCACTGGCTTGATCCAGGAATCTTTTAAAGATTAAAGATTCCTTATTATTGTGAAATAAGAGTAAGGTGGATTACATGTCATTAGTTACATATGTATCTTGGCTGAGTTCTCCAAGCGATTTGTAGTTCAATAATAATACGATTTATTTACTTAATGTGCATTAAATACGCATTCAAGTTTATTGATTTTTAGCTCGACTATTCGAAGAATAGGTGAGCTTTCCTACTACCCCCGGCGTCGGCGTCCGCGTTTGAATTTGGTTAAAGTTTTTATTCAAACGTCTTGTAACTTCAAAACTACATAAGTTATTCATCTGAAACTTGGAATATACCTTTGTCATCAACTCCAGTGTCAGGGGCAACATTCACCCGTTTTGTATTTTGACAGAGTTATGCCCCTTTTTCACTTAGATTTTCTGGTTAAAGTTTATATTCAAAAAGTTTTGTAACTTCAAAACTACATGAGTTATTCACTTGAAACTTGGAACTAACCTTTGTCATCAACTCCAGTATCAGGGTGAACATTTCCCATAACTCTATTTTGTATTTGTACAGAGTTATGCCCCTTTTTTACATAGATTTTCTGGTTGAAGTTTGTATTGAACAGTTTTGTAACTTCAAAACTACATAAGTTATTCACTTGAAACTAGGAACTAACCTTTGTCATCAACTCTAATATCAGGGGCAACATTACCCATAACTATGTTTTGAATTTTGACAGAGTTAACCCACTTTTTACATAGACTTTGTGGTTAAAGTTTTTGTACCAAAATTTTTTTAACTATACAAGGCTTCACTTAAAAGTTTTGTATTTAAAAAATGTTTATGCCCCGTCCACTATCCAAAATATGTGCCAACTGAAATACTTCGAATAGTCGAGCGCGCTGTCCTCTTACAGCTCTTGTTCGACTCCTTTGTATTATTTTTTATCTTCAGTATAATACATTAAGAAGTGTCAAACATTATGATATGACTCGTATTGTACGTATTGTAGTTGCAACGAAAATAGAACGCTGTATGAAGTTTCGTTTCGATTATTTAAAGTATGCACATTCTTACATGTGGTCAGATTGAGCAAACTTTGTTGAGTTCAGAAATGTACATAGTCACGTGATAAAGTATTGACAGGAAACAACAGTAATAATGGTACGACATTTAACATGCATGTATACAGACACAGTAAGGATCCATTCTAACATGATACTTGCTTATTTTTCCATAGACAAAGAAAAACATTATCGTTGTTTAACTACCCAATAAACAACGCAAAAATTCGTCCCGATTCTGAGCGGAGCATAGTAAAATGTAGTTCTCATTACAATTGCAAAAATTATTTGTAAAAATAATGTTAGAATCGAAATAATTTTCGCATTATCGTTGTTTATCGACTAATAAACAACACTTTGTCGTTCTGATGCGTGGCTATTAAACCACTCGGACTAACGGCCTCGTGGTTTAATTACTACCCATCAGAACTCCAAATCGTTGTTTATTGGCCGATTAACAACGATATTGCAAAAATTATTCCTTTAATGAATTAATAAATAAATGTAATACTTACTTAACCAAATGTGTAGTTAGTGTTAATTGTCGTGCGGACTTGGCGTGCAGTAGCTTTTAAAGCAACGTGCAAATTCGGTCAGAACGGGAGACAACATGATGTTACAATTCAATCATGAAAAGCATACACAATATAGAAATAATGTTTCCACCGGGACTCGAACCTTCGACCGTCATTTTTATGACTATGTGGGCGATACACATGTTTTTAAGAAATATCGACGAACGACATACGTTTTATTATTTTACCTTTACAATAATTTTACCTTTTCAAAAACAACACACTATTTCCTGTATGTTTAAATCTCATTGCTGGCATCTCGCGTACCTAATTTTTGGGAATCCGTGACAAAAATGGTAATTGTTTATTTGACAATCTGTGAACAAGTCCCTTTTTATATCAGATTGATTTGGTGTGCAAGACTTTCACCAACAGTGAAATTCAAAATGTATTTCATTTTCACGAAAAGAAATGAAAATGAACGCCGTGAGACGTATGATATTTAGCGTAAGTCTGGTCTGTATAAGTCGTTCGGAACGTAAACACAAGCGCTTTGATCCCCATGCTGAGTTAACGTTTACTGATTAAGTATTATATGACTTTTCTTTCAGAGGAATTAAAAATTCTTTGCGAAAATTGTCTGCAATACATGAATAAAACATATTGATGACAACAATAGTTTCGTTAATTTTACTGACAATAAACTTTAACAGTATGTGTTTGCAACGCCGACTTATAATTGAATATAATTAAACAAATGAAATAATATTTTGAAAGAAAGTATTTGAGTTTTCTTTACGTTGCTTTGGCGAAGATAAAGGTTAATACATTATATAATTTTGACACAGTATATGCCTTTGTTGAATGTTTAACAGGTCTAAACTACGAGCTCTCGCTCGTGTAGAAAACATATTAGAATATTCAACGTGGTAAACATGCACCAAGAAAAATTTAACTTTCATCCAAGCATGTGTAGTAAACGCCCTGTCACACTGGCGAATTTCAGCTACGAGTTCTGGCGAGTTGTAACACACCACAACTCGCCTGTTGTCGTGTAGATCTTGTACACATGTCGTTCTATGTCGCAGTGATGTCTTCTTATGTCGCCAGAACTCGCCAAGTCGCGGCGAGAATTTTAAACCGTTTAAAATTTATACCCTTCTCGGCGACTTATTTCTCGTACACGTGTCGAAAACATGTCGATGGAATCTCGCGCACTCTCGAACACACTCGAACACATTCCGTAGACATGTCTTCCCTTTTCGTAGCGTTTCTCCGTATAGTATCGTTCTACGACATAACACGAGTTTGCTGCGAGTTTTGGAGACTTGCCAACGACATTTACTCGGGCACATGTCGTTACAAGTCGTACAGACTCGTCCACACTCGTATATTCTCGAACACCAGTATTCCATTGTCGAATAGATATCGTTCGCATATCGTACTAATATGTTAAAGTGAACTCGAACACGTGTCTTGAAACAATTCAGCGACCAACTCGTCCACTTTACGAGCTCGTACACAATTTTGAAGCTCAATTTCGCCAGAGTGTGACAGGGCCTTATGGGAGAATTGTTTAAAGGCGCTATTGTCTCATTAACGGCGGAGGTCTTGGCTAGCATTTTAACCTTGCCCATGCAAATGCGTGATTTTTAATGTATGTTGAATGTTGAGAATCATTACGATCTGGGGTCGTATTCTAGAAACATCTTATGTTAAATCTCACCCTTATTGAATTGATATTGTGCTATTAGTAAGTGATCACTTTACTATTAACTATTGTTTACGTAACTGTGCAGGGCTTAACAAATTGATATATAATTTAATAATGTAACATTACACAAATTGTTATATAAGTGAACATATTTTAAAATAAACTGAAGATGTTCCGGGTATACGGACCCAGAACAAATGTAACTGCATGCTATACCAGATCATCCTACGTTTACAAGTTCGCTTGGTCTATCATTCCTGCCTCGTTCTAAACACGTGGAATTGTCGTCTGCACGTCTGCAGAGCTCCGAATCACATGGTAGACTGCAAACACCGGGTTATGATGATTCGTGGACCGGAAGTTTACAAACCGGCAGCCAGTTATTCCTATGTACCGTCCTGACCTCTCCATCATCGTCCTCCGCCGTACAGACAGGCACACATACAAGGTGTTTCAGTTACATGACCGATGAACAAAAACCGTGAGTGTGTCCGCCCATGAACATGTATATGTCAATCGAGTTATATGTGTGTGCCCGCCGATGAACTTGTAAGTGTCTGTCCGCCGATAAGTGTGTGTGTGTTTCCGCTGTTGACAGTATATATGTGTCTGCTGATAAACGTGTGTGTGTCCGCAGATTAACATGTATGTGTCCTCCAAGGAACATATTTATGTCCGCCGATTAGTGTGTCTGTATCCCCCAATGAACGTGTGTGTGATCGCCAATAAGCGCGTGTGTCCCCCGATGAACGTGTGTGTGTCCGCCGATGTAAGTATGTGTGTCTGCCGATGTAAGTTTGTGTGTCCGCCGATGTAAGTATGTGTGTCTGCGAATGTAAGTATGTGTGTCCGCCGATGAAAGTATGTGTGTCTGCCGATTTAAGTATGTGTGTCCGCCGATATAAGTATGTGTGTCCGCAGATGTAAGTATGTGTGTTTGCCGATGAACGTTCCTGTGTTCTATTCTAGCCATTCAGATACACTCCCCTGGTCCGTGCAGTGGGGACACAAATAGCCACCGGACCGGCGAGCCGCAATCCCGTCATATGATGCCAGCAGGCAAAGACACGAACTTTAATACACGGAATTTCATTGTGAAGTGTTGTGCTTTGGGGCCAATTTCTGTCCGAAAACATCCATCGCCCATTTAATGAAGAGCCAGTATTTATTATCATCGCATTATATACACGAGTTGAGACTACATTTCTTGCATTACCAACATGCCCGTCTAGCATGTTTATGTTTATTGCTTTGATGTTATAACTACAAATGGAAGTTTATTAGTTATACATGCAAATGTAGAATGTTTGAGAGTGACAGTGATACATTCGATGCAGAACACTTTCGGAACAAACTTGAACATAACCTTTTTTTTCCTTAAATTTGTGAAAGCTCCAAATTATTGACGTCGGAATTTGTCCAACTCTGTTCATGTCTGTTCTTACTTTACGTTGCTAGGAGCGTGCCTAGACATACGCACGTGTATGCATAGGCTTATTAAAGCATTTTCGAGTCTGTTCCCTGGGAAGAATCGGTACTTGGTGTCTTAAGAGAAAGATTCTTCGCACGTTCCCCGAGTCGGGATCGAACTCACGACCTCCCGATCGCAAGGTGGTCTCAACACCACTGCCATCTAAACATCAAAAGCATTTCGAAAAAAAATTATTACTAACAAAAACTGGTGGGGATAGACACCATTTTAATTACAGCTTTGCCGTTCTAGAAATAGCATGCATGTCGCAGTTTAAGGCAAAGCAATGCCCGCTATATCGCCCCCCCCCGCCCCTCCAGCATATGTGCGTATGCAACCCATACACGCCCTTTACATATTGCATATTTAAATGTTCTGAGATTAAAGCAAGACGATGTTTTTGTTAAATGCGCAATTTAAAGTTTTTAGTTCTTAAGTGAATATTTTGTTGAAAAAGCGCAATGAGTATAAAGTTTCAATCGTTCATTTAACCGTTTGTACATGTAAAATTGTATATATTTTATTGATTACGAACTAGTACAGGTATAACAAAAACCTTAAGTAAAAAAAGTTGCATTAGCAAATTAAGAACAATCTTAAAATTCTGAAATTTTACAATTGGATTTTTGACAAAGAATCAGTATAATTATAAGTCTATTAAAATTTAGTATTTGTCATGCAGATGTTCGGAAGCATAGCGTTTCAAACGCAAATTTTAAGTTTGACTTATTTTCATCTTGAGTTAAGAATGACTTAAAACTCTTTATAAATATGGGCGCATGTGTCCTTTGTAAACATCATCTTTTAATGAAGGGATTTCTATGGCTGGTATTTACAACGAATCTTAGACCAAAATGATTTTAAAAAATCTGATTTGATTATTTTGACCTATAAAGTGCAATATTAGTTCAAGTGTATCAATTTTCTGTATTTGAAATGCTTATTTTCTTAAGCATAGAGTTTCAAACGCAAATTCTCATTTTGACTTATTTCTACTAAGGCCAAAAAGATAAAGTGTGTGTTTCAGGCAACGGTGTCAAAAATGTGAGGAAGGGTCGGGATTGAGTTTTTTTTTACCTTTTTTTAAAGACACATTTCGGTTAAAAAAAAAAGCATTGAACATTATGTAAAATCTGACGAATACGGATTTCACGGACAAAAAACTCGTCGCTAAAATATTTTAATGGGTTGGGTGTGGGGGTTCGCTAGGTAGGGTCGGGTTGCCCGAAACACACACTATTTTGTTTTCGCCTTACTTAAGAATGACCTACAAATCTGTATAAATAAGGACCCGTGAGTCATTTGTACACATTTTATTTTAATCAAGACACTACCTGCATCCAAAATTAGCTTCCCTATGTGACACGAATTTCATGATTTCCTCGTGCTTAGCTCTTATCGATCGAGCAGGCAACTTCCACCGAGTGTACATGTACACCGTGCACGACGAAATCGTGTAATGACAGGACGGTCTCTATTGCCACACCTTAGAGCCGGCTCCTGGTAGGCGAATGCACCAATAGTCAGCGAAGGCAATACAATAAACACCGCTTTGGGTTCTAATTGTTAGTATTTTGTTTTCTGTATAGTTTATATCCTATTGATGTCAGAGGCAATAGAGTGTGCAGTGAAAACTTTATCATAAATAACGTTTTACCTTTGCAATATATGTGAGTTAAAGTCAAAACTCGCGTCATATCATCAACAAATTTCGTGTTTAAACTTAATTTTCTCAATAATAAGGTTACGCATGCGCAAATAAATTCCTTCTTTGTTACATATAAAATATTCAAAGTTTGATCTCACTTTTCACCATGACCAAGCTACTTTCCAATATATCACCATACATTGTTGGAAAGATAAGGACATAACCTTTTGAAAAAAACAGCATGTCAAAAAATTCTGTGTTGTCACTCAAAATATTTACCTTAGAAAAAACACACCGGTTTTTTTCATGGAGGCTGCCATTTTGCGCATGCATACATGGGCCAAAATGTATGAAGCTGGGCACCACTAGACAAACGTACTGCACAAAACAGCCTTTTTTCATATTGCTTACATATATACCTTTAAAATGACACCAAAACATATCATTTAAACTGTATTTTACAAATTATATGCATCCGACACTCAACCATATGTGCTTATTATCTAATAGACCATAAGCATATTAAATCATGACCTTTTGTCCTAGGCGCCATCAATATTCACACCAAATTGCATCGTTAATTATTTGTATTTAAAGAAATCGTATACGCTTGATCCTGTCCATAACACCATCAATTGGGTACAACTTACGTTCTAACATATTCGCCATTTATGTAAGAAATAGTTTTTTGTCGTTTAGAGTTGTTTATCGGCTAATAAACAACTATTTGGAGTTCTGATGCGTATGAATTAAACCAACAGGGTGTTAGGTCGAGTGTTTTAATATACCGCATCAGACGACAAATCGGTGTTTATTAGCCGATAAACAACGATAATGCGAAAATTATTTCGATTCTAACATGACCTGACAACATTTTATGCAATTACAATGCGACCTATATTTTACACTGTGAAGACTACTTTTATGCCCCCGGCATCTGGATGCGGGAGGCATATAGTGATTGTCCTGTCCGTCCTTCCGTCCGTCCGTGACACGGTTAAGTAGATTTTACCGTTTCGTCTAGCACCAACACCGCTTACTACAACACTTAGATACTTACACAGTTGTTGCTTGTGACCATTCCCTATCCACCCATATCACCCAACCTCACCTTGACCTTGACCTAATTTGGACTTATAATTCAAATTTGTCTTGTTTCGACATGCTTATTGCTAGTTTAACAACGGTGAATTGTGCCCTTTGTCTATAGAAAACTCTGCGCGTGTCATGTTAAAATTAAGAAATAATTTTCGATTTATCGTTGTTTATCGGCCTATAAACAACGATTTGGAGTTCTGGTGCGTAGAAAGTTAATCTATGAGGGCGTTAGCGAGAGTTGTTTAATAGCCACGCATCAGAACGACAAAGAGTTGTTTATGGGTCGATGAACAACGATTATGCAAACATTATTTCGATTCTAACATGATTTGACATATATTTTTGTAATTGTAATGGGAACAACATTTTACGATGCTCCGCTCAGAGTCGGGACTACTTTTTGCGTCGTTTATTGGGTAGTTTAGCAGCGATAATGTTGTTCTTTGTCTATTGAAAAATTAGCGAGTATCATGTTAGAATGAAAGTTAAATTTAATGAGTGTTGGAAAATACTGAGCTGATGCTTATTTAAGCGTAATGATCTCTTTCCATAGTGAATATTATTAAACAAAGCTTACGCACATGCTTATCGATATTGATCAGGCGACTCCATATTGTACTCGGTTGTCGCTTCGTTCAATATGGATTGTGCTGTGCACCATCACATGATATTGCACAGCTAAAAAGTCCATATTTGTATATTTGTTAAGTCATGTTAGAATCGAAATAATTTTCGCAATGTCTTTTTTTATCGGCCAATAAACAACTCTTTGTTGTTCTGATGCGTGGCTAACGCCCTCGTGGTTAAAGTAAACGCATCAGAACTTCAAATCGTTGTTTATTGGCCGATGAACAATGATAAATCAAAAATTTATTCGAATCGAATCTTAAATATACGCGCATCAGAACGAAAAATTACAAATAAAACAACGATAAAGCGAAAATTATTTTGATTCTAACATGACAGGACAACATATTCTGCAGTTATAATGCGAACTATATTTAACAGTTTCGAAACTACTTTTGCGAGTTGCTTCTTGTATATTTAACTACGGATTTCTTCTTCATTGTATATAGAAAGCTCTGCGCGTGTCATGTTAGAGTTGCTGTTTAATTTAACTTAAATAGCCAAAATAAAAGAAACATTAAATTATTTAAAAATAATATTCTAACATGACACGCGCAGTGTTTTTCTATAGACAAAGAACACTAGTTACCGTTGTTAAACTACGGTACCATTAAACAACCCGAAAAAATATATTTCGGATTATAATTGCGGAATATGTTGTCAGGTCATGTTAGAATCGAAATAATCTTCGCATTAACGTTGTTTATTGACTAATAAACAACAATTTGTCGTTCTGATGCGGTATATTTATTTATGATGCGGTACAATTTATTAGCCGATAAACAACTCGAAATCGAAAATTATTTAAGTATATTTTACATGTTCTATAGCGAACGAATGCAATTTGTTTCAATGAAAATATTCACTTTCCAAATACAATAAGGTGATTTGTTTATCAACATATGTCTGTCGTCTGGAAAATCCAGTGTCGGTTTACAAAGTAATCGTATTACATTTATACAAGGCAAATCTGCCAAAGCACATTTATATTTGATCTTATTTATAAACATAAATAAATGAAAATTCAGACAATACTGTCGATTATCAAATCTTTTAAACGGAATAATTATTTATAAAGTTGATCGATCGGCTAAGGTCATTTCGACCCATTTGTTAGCTCGACTATTCGAAGAATAGGTAAGCTTTCCTACTGCCCCCCGGCGTCGGCGTCCGCGTTTGGTTTTGGTTAAAGTTTTTATTCAAAAGTCTTGTAACTTCAAAACTCCATAAGTTATTCACTTGATAATTGGAATATACTTTTGTCATCAACCATCAACTCCAGTGTCAGGGGCAACATTCCCTGTAACTCTTTTTTGTATTGTTACAGAGTTATGCCCCTTTCTCACATAGATTTTTCTGTTTAAACTTAATATTCAAATGTTGTGTAGCTGCAGAACTACATAAGTTATTCACTTGAAACTTGGAATATACCTTTGGTATCAAATCCAGTATCAGGGGCAACATTCCCCATAACTCTGTTTTGTATTTTGACAGAAGTATGCCCCTTTTCACATAGATTTTCTGGTTAAAGTTGATATTCAAAAGTTGTGTAACTGCAGAACTACATTAACTATTCACTTGAAACTTGGAATATACCTTTGTCATCAACTTCAATATCAGGGACCCCCTCCTTATAACTTTGTTTTGTGACAGAGTTATGCCCCCTGTTTACACATATTTTCTGGTTAAAGTTTGTATTCAAAACTCTTGTAACTTAAAAACTACAAAGTTATTAACTACATAAGTATCTACTTGAAACTTGGGAATAATTTGATTAAATAATTGCCATTATTCAATTTTGTATTTCAACAAATTTATGCCCCTTCCACTTTTCTAAATATGTACCAACTGAAATACGTCGAAAATAGTGGAGCGCGCTATCCTCTGACAGCTCTTGTTGTTTCTGCTTTGATGAAACATATTGACAGTATTTATGTGCGTTAGGAGTTTTGCCTAGTATATGTTCGATAGAACTTCCCTGTACCTGAAGTGAAAAAAAGCGTCTGAGATGCCAAAGTGTTTGCAATGTAATATTGTATATATTTATTTTAAATGCATTGGCAATAAATTTTCCTACGGCCATTCTCCCCCTACCTCTGATTCAAGTAGGGCAGTTGTTAGTTACTGCATACGTATGTGCACTTAGTACTGGTAAACAAACAAACAAAACAAACCTATAACCATGTATTAGCTCTTAATCATACACAGTACAGTTGCTTTTTAGCCATATGCTATACATGGATGAGCAAAATATGAACTGAGGCAATTATGAAGTTAACAAAGAATATAATATCCCTAGCAAAGTAATAAATATCACAGTGCTTTGGAACATGTGCTCGATAAATACAAAAAAATAGTGGAATTTTATTGCAACTGTTTTGTCAAAATCTTTTCTTTGTCATAATAAACTCCTGTTATAGAATGTTTCCTAATTTCGAACATTTAGGCTTAACAATTAATGATTTGTTTCTCAGGCAGCGGCGCATGTTTTTTGTATGGCCCGCCACGAATTTGATTGAATGCCAACAAAAATGTATTAACTATTTTTTGACGATCGCGCCCGGGTTTTAAAGGAGCAGTCCAGAAATATATGCCAATAAAAATGAAACTTTGCAGAAAGTGTTTCTAATGGGCATGTTACCCTAACAAACTGCAAAAACTACGCATTGACATTTGTGAATCATTAACATTTTGGTAACTTGCTATCGTCTATTTTCTGTATGCGATATCTGGTGATGACTCTTGAGTAAACCAGCATGTACGTTATAGTTTATTCCGTTCGTACCAAGTGCTTTTGAACAATGTCTTTCGTAACTAAGAAACAGATTTTGGACGAATAAACACCATAACATAGCGGAAGAAGAGTAACTCGGTGGAGATTTCGGTAATTCCAGTAAATTTATTCCTGTCTGATTTAATGATATAAATCGGATAACACAAATTGTGAAATACTGTGTAAATTAAAAAAAAAACATATTCGATTGGGAACCTTTATAAATATCGTCTATTTGTTTATTTAAACTTTTGTTTCGTAGATGCTTTTGCTTGTGTAATAGCATTCCATATTTTTTGAAGAAAATCTGTGTCAATGTAAGTCCTATGGAAACAATCGAAAATGCCAGCTGCATTGACAAGTGTTGATTTTCCTTTCCAAAAATTATTGGTGATTTGTTGCAAAAATAATTTCTATTTTTGACTGTTATAAAACCATGAATTACGAAAAGTTAAATTCTATAAATAGAAGTACTTTAATGCTGATGGTATATCAATTTGAAGGCACTTATGTTAATTATGAACATTCAAATTGATTGTCTTGTTTACGTCAGCTTGCATAAATGAACGTTTGTGATTAATAAATTTATATTTAGAGTTGTATAAAAAGGGATGCATGTACGTTGTTATTAAAACTTAAAATCATCTTTAATCTGTACTTATTTACTTGTTTTAATAAGCCATTACATTGTGCCAATAGAGAAGAGTAGGAGAAAAAAACAAATACTTCAATAAAAATAATTCGCCCTCCCTCCTGATTTTTTTGAAATTTGCCTGAGAAACAAATCATTATTTTTTTAGCCTTATAAATACTAGCATGTAATCATTAACTTGGAGAACAGATAACCTTAGGGCTTAAAAATTATTGCTGGTTTCCCCTACCTCTTCCGACCGAAAATAAATGGTCGCGACTTAAACTAGTGTTTACTTCTTTCATGCGAATAGACTATAATTGTGAAACTGGACCCGCAAATCAGATATATAGTATGTGATTTTAAGAACAAGCCTTAAAAACCTATCCAACAATATGCCATTCACAGACATTATCAGTGCTGAAAACGAGAGGCTCCGAATCGTGCGTGACGTCGCAACTAGGTTTCCAACAATATTATAATGTTATGCATCTGCATTTCATTCAGATTTTGCTTATAATTTGTACACTTTTTTTTACATAATAATTGCTTTATTTGTGATATTTTTCTTGATGATTACTCAATATAAGATCTGTATTCGTGTGGGTCACAATCGTTATGTACGATCTTTATTCGTGGTGATCCGATAGTAAACGATGAGTATTGCCGATGATCACGTTATGTACGATATTTTTCATTATGATCACTTAGTGTACGATCTTTATTTGTGGTGAATAGATACTGAACGATCTTTCGTCATGACGGTCAGTGTACGAAACATTGTTTGTCACGATCACATACTGTATGATTTTTGTTTATGATGATCACTTGAACGGTCTTGATTCGTGATGATCATAGTATGTAAGATCTTTATTACTCGTGATCACGTACAGCACAGTCTTTATTTGTACGGCCTGTATTCCCTATGATCACTTTTTTATGATCACTTAGTATAAGATCATTCACCCATTCCCATACTGTACGATCTTTATTCAGTATGATCATGTGATATCAACATTGTAAGACATTTGAATAAAATGTCCTGATATTGCAATTGTCTGTGCTGCCATGGCTTGTGATAAGCTAAACTAAATCGTTGACAAATTAGACCGAAACACTCAAAATATATAATAAAAGTGGTTGTGTTGGTGGTGCTTTTTGTGTGTTATGTCGTTGTGTCCCCTGGTTGTGTCACGACGTTGTGTCGCCTGGTTGTGTTACGTCGTTGTGTTGCCTGGTTGTGTTGCCTGGTTGTGTCGCCTTTTTGCGTTACGTCGTTATGTCACCTGGTTGTGTTCCGTTGACGTGTATCCTAGTTGTGTCACGTCGTTGTGTCGCCTGGTTGCGAGACGTCGTTGTGTTGCCTGGTTGCGTTACGTCGTTGTTACGCCAGGTTGTGTTACGTTGTTGTGTTGCCTGGTTGCGTTATGTCGTTGTGTTACCTGGTTGCGTGACGTCGTTGTGTTGCCGGGTTGTGTTACGTCGTTGTGTCGCCTGGCTGTGTTACGTCGTTGTGTTGCCTGGTTGTGTTACGTCGTTGTATTGCCTGGTTGCGTAACGTCGTTGTGTTGCCTGGTTGTGTTACGTCGTTGTGTCGCCTGGGTGTGTTACCTCGTTGTGTTGCCTGGTTGTGTTACATCGTTGTGTCGCCTGCTTGTGTTACGTCGTTGTGTTGCCTGGTTGCGTTACGTCGTTGTGTATCCTAGTTGTGTCACGTCGTTGTGTCGCCTGGTTGTGTTACGTCATAATGTTGCCTGGTTGCGTTACGTCGTTGTGTTGCCTGGTTGTGTTCCGTCGTTGTTTTGCGTGGTTGTGTATCATGGTTGCGTTACGTCGTTGTGTTGCGTGCTTTTGTTATGTCGTTGTGTTGCCTGGTTATGTCACGTCGTTGTGTCGCCTGTTATATGTTGCGGTGTTGTGTCACTTTTTCGTGTTACATCATTGTTGTCTGCTTTAGTTATGCCCCCTATCGAATACGGTGGGGTATATTGGTTTGCTAATGTCGGTGTGTCTGTCCGTCGGTAGACCACTTTCGTTCCCGCTATCTAAGTCCAACCGTTTTCATCCGATCTTCACAAAACATCCTGAAAATGTTTGTTGGCACAATATCTCGGCCAAGTTCGATAATCAACCAAATCGCCCCAGGCATTATGGAGTTATGGCCCTTGAATTATCTACATTTGGCCTTTTTAGCCATTTCCGTTCTCTAAGTCCAAAAGTTGTCATATGATCTTTTTACAACTTCATGAAAATATTATGTTGGCATGATATTTCGGCCGAGTTTGATTATCAACCAACTCGCACCAAGAATTGTGGAGTTAAGGTAATGAATTATCTAAAATTGGCACTTTAGGTGTTTCCGCTATCCAATGAACTTTGACTTTTTACGCATGATTATATATGTTTTGCTTTTGTATGACTGATATAAAACGCACATTCTGACATGATGCTCGCTATTTTTATCTATAGACAACGAACAAAACTACCCAATAAACAACGCAAAAGAAGTCCTGATTCTGAGCGGAGCATATAAAAATGTAGTTCTAATTACAATTGCAAAAATATATGTCAAATCAGAAAAAAACTCTGCGCGAGTCTTGTTAGAATTAAGAAATAATTTTTTATTTATCGTTGTTTATCGGCCTATAAACAACGATTTGGAGTTCTGATGCGTAGGAATTAAACCACTAGGGTGTTTTCTATACACAAAGAACACAATTCACAGTTGTTAAACTTCCAATAAACAACCCAAAAAATAGTTCAGAAACTGTATACTTCGCACTGTAATTGCAGAAAATGTTGTCAGGTCATGTTAGAATCGAAAAAAAATTCGCATTATTGTTGTTTATCGGCTAATTAACACCGATTTGTCGTGCGGATGCGTTTTTTTTAGCCGATACACAACTCTTAATCGAATATTCTTTCTTTCATAATGTACGCAAATATCTGTTCCAAAGGGACATGAAATATTGTATTCAGTGGATAGTTTCGTATAAAAATAAAGATGGAAAATGGATCGAGAGATCGTGAGTTCTGTTTTTTTTTGGCAAATTATGAAAGTTGTGTAAAATATGATGCACAAATGAACGAACTTGCAGTCAAAGACGCATTTCTGTTAATTAATTAAGAAATAACTTTCGATGAATCGTTGTTTATCGGCCAATAAACAACGATTTTGAGTTCTGATGCGTAGGAATTAAACCAAGAAGGCGTTAGCCCGAGCTGTTTAATAGCAACGCATCAGAACGACAAAGAGTTGTTTAAAGCTCGATAAACACTAATTATGCGAACATTATTTCGCTTTTAAGATGAGTTGACCTATAATTTTGCAATTGTAATTGAAACATATTTTTACAATGCTCCTCTCAGAATCGGAACTTCTTTTTGCTTTGTTTATTGGGTAGTTTAACGACGATAATGTTGTTCTTTGTCCATAGAAACATTAGCGAGTATCACGTTACAATATTACTTAGATTACGATCTTTATGCGTGATCATGATTACCAAAGCTCCCAATGTCTTTGGTATTTGTGGCAAATCTTTTTCCATATTTAAAAAATGCGATCACGTATGCATGTACTTTAATAATTTAATAATGTATTTCTCTTTTTATTGAATTGAGCAGTATTGTTTGTAACCGGTGACAAAAAAAAGCTATAAACATACTAATGTAAATAATCTGATGCCATTGGTTTCTGGTGAACATGTTACTGTTATAACAAGAACAGTCGCCGTGGGAGCTTTTGTCAACATGTAATGGCACTTAATTTTGTACATATGCATGTAGAATATACATTGATTGTATATATAGTGTAAAGCACTTTTGAACGTATATCCAATCTGAAAAGAGTGCTATATAAATGTGGTATTATATAGTCACCAATCTATTATTAGACTTGAGACGTAATATTAAAAATATTCTTGAAACTGTTCTATTATAAGAACGCTTAGAATGAATCTTTCTTGGTATTCATCAACTCAAATTACTTAGTCCTGTATTCAAAACGATTTATTGATGACAATAGCGACATTGGTTCCAAGCATATTAGAGAACGCAGAAGTATTTTTAATTAGTCTGAGTTTATTCTTTATTCGTAAGTCTAAGAATAGGTTGGTGAATTAGGGCTGAGATTTTGATAAGAACATACCTACAATCAAGCATGAATGTCGAAAATATAATTTTATGGTGAGGCTAAAAACATTAATTGTGTGTTTTGGGCAACGGTTTCAAAAATGTTAGGTAGGGTTGGGATTGAGGTTTCTGTTTACTTTTTAAAGACACATTACGGTAAAACAAAAACATTAAAATTATCTAATATCTGACGATTACAGATTTCACGAAAAACAATCGTCGCTAAAATTTTAGGGTCAGGGGTTATTTTCTAGGTAGAGTCGGGTTGCCCGAAACACAGAAAAAAATTTTTATTTGAAGCGTGGGAGGCCGGGTTTTATAAATTACAGATAATATTAGTTTGTACCCAAGTCACACGCACGTACTTTATTGCTCGTTTGCTATGTAGTATCATATTTTTCACAAATCATATTTTTTCACACGCCTGTGATGAATAGGATCTAATTTGTCACATTTATAAGTGTGAAGAATATGATTGGCTTAAAAGGGGGTATGCGTACGGATCACATTTTTAACGTAATTTAGGGTGAAATTGTATCGCGACAAGCGATGAAATCATTATTTGGAGCATAATTATACAGTTATCATCATCGTCATCATAATCACCATCATCGTCACCATCGTCGTCATCATCATCATCACCATCATCACCATCATCACCATCATCATTATCACCATCATCGTCACTATCGTTACCATCGTCATCATCGTCATCATCATCGTCGTCATCATCGTCATCATAATGATTTTATGCATCACCATTATTATCATTATACTTAACGTCATCATCAGTATTGTCATCATTATGAGAAACTTACCTTTTTTAGAAACTACTTGTGTGTGCATGCGCTTAATCGTTTGCCAATACGTTTGTCAACTGTCTAATTAGGAGACAGACATGTATGTGTACTCGCGTACGTTCATACGAACGAATACCTTTTTATTGGGATATTAACCAATGCACGCAACCGAACGTACGTACAAAGACACGTCCTATTTTGGATAAATAAACCAAAATAACCACGCATATGTCCGCCCGAACTAGAATATACGTATACACGGACGGTAATATTTATCTTATTAGTACCTCCGCATATGTAAGTACGTACGTTTGGACAGTGCAGTAGCGTAGCGTACCGTACCTCCCGTGTCGTATCGTAGGGTACCATATTGTTCCTTACCGTATCGTACTGTACCTAACCGTACCGTACCTAACCGTAAAGTATCGTACCGTACCGCACCGCACCGCACCGTACCGGACTGTACCGTACCGTACATTTCCATACCATAGCATTACAAACCATACCGTACATGCCATGCCATGCCACACTATACCATGCCATACCATACCAAGCCGTACCATACTTAACCGTCTCGTACCATACCATGCATATTGTACCGTACCGTAAATCACCCCGTTTGTTTTTCGGGCACATACAGTGTGAAAAATGGGATTATGATTTTAAAAAATCACTTTCTTTTTAAATTTGAACACGTTTGTTTCATGTGTGAAGAATATGATTTCAGTGCTTATCAACAACTGGACTCGATCACAAATTTCACAGAAAATGTGAAGAATGAGATTGCGATGTAAGAAGAATGAGATCCTATTTTTCACAACTGTAAAAAGTGAGATCATATTTTTCACATGTGTGATAAATGTGATTTGTGAAAATATGGTCCTACATAGCTCGAATATGTGAGCTTTCCTACTCGCCCAGGCTAGAACTCTCCTCTTTACTTATATTTTAAGTGAAATAAAATGCGCGATGTACTAATCTAAGATTTTCAGTTCTAAAATGGACACGGACAGAATGCTGGAGCTAGCTGTCGTTGTCGTTTATAATTCGATCTTCATGACGTTTAATCAAACATAAATCGCCATCACTGTCTGTCGTATCCTTCACCGCTTGATTTGGTGACCGCGACTTTCAGTCCTGTTTAATTTAAACACAGCTGTGGTTTTGGTTGCTGTTGATGTGTTCGGATGTGTTCGAATTTACTGAGCGAATGACCAAAGTTCTGCTTGGGTGGTCGATTGATAGAAACAGTCCTGTGGGAACATACTTAAGGTCCAGTAAAATTTCCTTTATTTATTTACACTGGAACCAGAGGTCGGTCTGCAGAAGCTATTTAATGCTCAAATGTGCATTCCAATAATAAAAAAATTTCATATAGATTTTTAGCTCGACTTTTCGAAGAAAAAAAAGTCGAGTTATTGTCGTCGCCCTTCGTTACCTTTCCTTGTTTGGACGTAGTTTGATTTTTTTTTGGTAAATATAAAATTTCACAATAACTATCAAGACATTAAATTTAAACTCAGAGCACTTGATAATGTAGCTGAAACCATTCTGCAGATAAGAGGAGGTAACTCTTTAAAGGGTTTTGTTGGAGTTATTACCCTTTTTATAACTTGCAATTTTCCTTTTAGGTCAAATTTCTCAATACCTATATAAGGTATTCACTTAAAACTCAAAGTACCTGATCAAGTGATGAACTTATTCTGTATACAAGAGGAGGTAACTCCATCAAGGATTTTGCTTGAGTTATTGCCCTTTTTCAACTTCAACAATATCTGTAAGTGGTATTGACTTGAAACACAACATCACAGTTATGAACCCACTTTGTAGACAAGATGAGGTAACTATATCAAGGATTTTTGGTGGAGTTATTGCCCTTTTTTAACTTAGAATTGTTTGCTTTAGGTCAAATTTCTCAATATCTATAGGAGGTTTTGACTTGAAATTCAAAAAAACTCTACGACAGTGATAAACTTATTATAAACATAAGTCTAGATTACTTTCAAATATGAGAAAGTCAAGCGTCCAGCACCCGTAGGCGGTGCTCTTGTTTAAATAACGCTTTGTCATAATCCCAATTCCGGGCCATAAGGTTAATTTACTTGTATTAAAATTGGGTTCATTAGAGAAGCAAAAAACAAAAGTATAAAAATACGCTGTATTTGGTATGATATACTCAGCCAAAGAAGAAATCTGACTGCGTATAGTTTGTCGCTTTCTTATTGTTGTTTCAAATTCTGAAGTGTCAGGTTTCTTTTTTGGTTGAGTAAACATGATGTGCTAATATGGAAGGCAATCTGCTTTCTTTCGATTACTTTATTACAAAAAAATGTTCATCAAATTATTGTTCGTGTGTTTGAATAAAAACTATACTTTTCGTCCCTTTGTCCAATGTAAACGTCATTTAATTAATATATGATACTCTCTCATTTGTCTACAGACAAAGAACAAAATTATCGCTGTTAAACTACCCAATAAACAACGCAAAAAGGAGTCCCGATTCTAAGCGGAGCATAGTAAACGTAGGTCCAATTGCAATTGCAAAAAATATATGTCAAATCTTGTTAGAATCGAAATAATTTTTGCATTATCGTTGTTTATCGGCCAAGAAACAACACTTTTTAAATCTGATGCGTGGTTATAAAACAACTCGGGCTAACGCCCTCGTGGTTTAATTCCTACGCATCAAGACTCCAAATCGTTGTTTATTGGCCGATAAACAACGATAAATCGAAAATTATTTCTAAAATAATGTCGCCTGAAATCATAGAAAACGTTTCAGTAGATTTACAATCATTTTTTATTGATGTAAAAGAACAACCATTGCTCCAGTAGTGCTGCAAGTTGGAGCTCTTATAGCGCTTCCTGTCCGTGTGTTCGGCGGTGCATGTAGTCCAGTCCATCCTTCCCGCCTCGTGCTTGACACGTGCAACTTGTGTCTGCATAATTTAATAGCTGCATAATTGTCCTCTGCATAATTTAACAGCTGCATAATTGTCGTCTGCACAATGTCACGCGTCCCATTTTATAAAACGGAACATCTGTGTCGTAGATAAAATACGGATTAAATCGATCTTACTTGTAAACCGGAAGTCTACCTGAAAATTAACCTCGAAAAGTTTCCGATATGGAAGGCTGATTGAATAGGTGTTTGTTCATACGGCGATCGTTTCTGTACACGAAGTGGCAACAGGATGCAGAATTGGATAATCATGAGCTCGGTAATTTATTTTGCTCTTCTCACCTTTTAAATGCTTAATCATCGTCAATTTTTAGTATCTGCATTTAATAACATGAATAAAGTATATCGATTCTTATGGCACTTGACTATTGCTATTATTGTGTGTGCAAAAGAAGTGGATGTGCAACATGTTTTCGCGACTTGCCATTTTCAAAATGTAAATAAACAAAGTCATAAAATGCTGGCAGCCTTTTTCCTTCAAAAGTATTTTTTCGCTTTTATAAAAAACTTGTCAATATTGGCAGTAGGGATTTATTCATACGTTGTGGAATGTAAAACAGTGCCACAAATAATTTTTAAAACGAGAGATATCAACACATTTCTGAAAAGATACAGATTCAGTATCTTTAAAGCTGCTACGTCACAGATTGGGAAAATGACAAAAATAATTTTTTTTTTCAATTCCATGAAAACAATATACTATTATATAGAACTACCTGAAACAACATTGTTGACAACTTCTCAGTGGCCAACTCCACGCATTATTGTATGTCACTTTCAAAAGCGTCTTGAGTCGCTTTTAATCTATTTATAGCTCTTTGGTGGTTGTTGTGAAATTACCACTTCAGTAGCACGGTTAGAGCATCTGCATCTCACGCAGAAGACCCAGGTTTGATCCTAACACCCACTAATTATTGTTCGCTGGTATTCAAATATTATTTGCAGATTTTCCAATACGGTACTTATAAAGAAGTTATTTAAAAGAAACTCTTAATCTATTTTTAGCAACAGTGACCTTGACCCAACTGGCCCAAAAAGTAGGGTCTCCATGCAGGCTGGCTATATCCAAAGTTTCATAAAGGTTGGTCAAAGCAAACTAAAGTTATTAATTAGCAAACACAAACCTTAACCTAATTGTATAAGTACAAAAGGGGCATTATTCTGCTAAATTGCAGGTCAGAGTTGTGGCCTTTGGTCAGTGACTATATATAATGACCACTAATACATACATTGATATTTAATTGAATATCTATAGTAGATATAGAGATGATGAGTTGTTGCACACACAAGTTAACCTGAATTTTCAAGTATCAAAAGGGGCATAATTCTGCTAATTTGCAGGTAAGAGTTAAGGGGCCTTGGTCAGTGACCTCACATGATGATCCCGAAGACATGTGTGAAGTTTAAATTGAATATCTGTAGTACATGTAGTTTCAGAGATATGAACTTGTTGCACGCAAACTTTAACCTATATTGCAGTTATAGGTGTTGGTCAGTTAATGTTCATGAAGATCCTGAACACATATGTAAAGTTTTATTTCAATACCCTGTAGTAGATATAGTGATATGGAGTAGTTGCAAGCAAACGTTAACCTGAATTTGAAGTACAAAAAGGGGCATAATTCTTTTAAATTGCAGGTCAGAGTTATGGAGCTTGGTCAGTGACCTCACACAATGACCCTGAATACCTGTGAGAAGTTTCAATTGCAGGCTTTCCAGCAATACATTTGAAAAAACTAGGAGATTTAAACAGGTCAAGTGAAGCAGTTTTTCAATCCAAATACCATACATTGAGGTGTTTAAATATCAAAGAAGCATAGTCCAACCTAAGAAATAGTCAATTACGAATTACTGGTCAATGTTATATGAAGCGTAATTCAATTGGAAAATATATAACTCAATGGCAATATGCTATAACCTGTGTTCACTCACTTGCCTATTCTAAAAGTTCTACACAATTTCTCAAAAACACCAAAACCTGATCAAATACGATGTCAGACACTTTGCAAATAAAATGAAGTTGACCAAACATAATAACAACACCCAAATTATACCTTCAACCACAGAGTTTTGCATACTTGCAAAACTATTTCAAATCATACAATTGTGTAATCTACAAATGCATTTGGTAACCTCTCTCCATTCAAAATAACTGAGGTAGATATAATGCCAGACCATTCGTCTCTTTTTTTCTCTATATTCAGACACTTAGAACGAAATTGCTTATATTTCCTAAATAATCACTATTTCAACATCAGTGAGACTTTTATCTGTAAATTTAGGTCTCTCCTTAAAAATAAAGGCCATTTTATTTAGAGATCAGCCATACACTTAGTTGCTGACCACTTCTTGCCTTTTTAATGAAGGCATTTTAGCAACCATGCTATTTCATCCTTCCCTCCCAAGTAACCATCATATCTGAATGAGGTCTATGTCAAAGCGATCTCTAGATATCGTGCAGAAACAAATGGTCTAATGAGAAACAGACCGACCAAAGGACCATCTGACCGACCAATGGGTGCCAAGCAATATATCCCCACTTCTTGGAAAGGGGGCATAAATATTATTTCTTTCATCTTTACACATACCACATTAAATGAACCTAGCTTGTGTACTGTATCCTGACATTCTCAGCCATAGGATGTCTATGCTTCCTCTCGTTAAACCAACTAAATGGGCAATAATAGTGTGCAAAACTGTCGACTCTCCAGTATATCATTCTGTTTTGGGCAATAATAGTGTGCAAAACTGTCGTCTCTCCAGTATATCATTCTGTTTGTCAAACAGCAAAATTGTGTGTTGATATTGATTTGATATTTCCAAACCTCAGACTTTTCTTGTAAATATCTGACACATCCTCGCTTGAGTGAAGCAAAAAATCAGAGGTGAAGGACCGCTCTTTCATTTTTTGCGTTACCCCACTACAAAACAAAGGATAATTTATAGGAAGCCAAAGTGCAACAATTGTTGTATATTTCAGTTCACCAACTTTGGCTGAGAAAATTGGGCACTTGGCAGATTCAATCAACATGTCATTTTCTGGATCATACATGAAAAATGCCACTTCTGTACCAGAGATTGCTATTGTTGGAATAAGGAAATTTTCAAACTGTGGATTGTCCTTCGCTTGAACAAAACCAAACACAATACTTTCTATTGTAATTTGATTAATGCTCCATGGTGCTAATCTTGTCTTTTTCACTTCAAACGCTGCATCCCTCATTTCATCAGCAAATTCTACTCCAACAGCTCCTACGCCAATGCCTCCAAGTAAGATATCAACACTGCCATGAATAACACGTTCATCACCTTAAAAACATAGGAGAAAATGTAAGTTAAACAAAGATGACAATGACAATGTTTTGGCAATAGTGATACATAGACTTTCTCCAGAATACTCTGTAAGATTGCTCTCGTGTATATTAAGGATGGAGCAATCTTGGGTATTGAAATAGCACCAAGCTTTAAGCCAAAATTTTGTGAAACGAGCATGGTAAATGTTAATTTTATGTACCTCATGTGTCTCTACCTATTATCCAAAAGGCATACTTTTCAAACATAATTTCAAGACATTTAAATCCAATATTGAACCTGAATTTAAGGCGTTTACAAAACTCGGCTAACTGAAAATGAAACTGGATTATTTACATTTCAACAATAGATATTTGTTCAGATTGAGGAGGAGATTCAAATAAAGACAATGACAATATTTATACAATACAGGGGCCTTTATCTGAAAGCTACCTTAAGGCAATTTTTCCTGTAACAATCCCTTAGCGGATTTTTCGATTTCCTCAAAACGCACGTATCTTAAGAGACCTTGTAAACCATACCTTATGTTATGTGCACAAAATCGACCTCATAAACTTAGTTTGGAAGCAGATCAGATGCATATGAATGTCTATTATACATGTAGTCTTATTAATTCGGTAATAAATCATTTATTATTTGGAGTACTGCATTTTTGTCGTTTGCAATTAATACATGTATATTGTAATATGTTAATATTGATTTGACCTGTACTTTGTTACTGATTTTCCACAATTAATGTCTAATATAACATTTATCGCAGCTTAATTAGGAAAATTAATACCAAACTTTGTCATTATTCTTCGTAGTTAGCTAAAGTTTTGTTAATAAATGCTTTAATGTGAAAGGCATTTATCGTTTTTACTGACTAGACCGAATTGTACATCAGTCCTTACTCATGTCATGTATTTTAAGTCTTTACCGAGGTATTTTAACTTAAGGAAGTTGTGCGATTTTCAAATGAAATCATACGGGTACACTAGACTCTGCTGGTTTGTTAACTTTGGTTAATCCTATGTATTTTATAACAACGTAGCACAGTAGCCAGTAAATTTTATGTCCGCTCGCGTATCTTATAAAGGCCTTGTGATGATCGTTCAGCAAACGTCTCTACGAGGAAGCCACTCGGCCTCTATAATGATGTCGCACGGATTCCGTACGGTTTCTGAGAGAAGCTTGGGGACAATCAGAACAGTCGCATGGAAATTCAACAAGTTTCGAACAACCATAATGCACTCGCGGTCCCCGCACAAATTTGCATTCACTTGCCAACACAAGTCCAAACAAAAGCATCGTACCATAATTGCATACCATGTAAACAAGAAGGCGTAGCCAACAACGATGCTTAAATCGCACCAAACAAGACGGCCGAAGTTCCTAGGTAGCTCAACTGAGACCCAAGGAACTGAACTGTTTTGATCAGCTTTTGCGATGTTTCACGAACCATTTTAGAACTCGACCAAAATAAGTTTTATGATGATAGGGCAATAAATGTGGCCTCTTGGGTGTTCGCAAGCTCCTTAGTTAATTTGACCTAGTGACCTAGTTTTTTACCCCACGTGACCCAGTTTCGAACTCGACCGAGATATCATAGGGACAAATGTTCTGAGCAAGTTTCATGAAGATTGGGCAATAAATGTGACCTCTAGAGTGTTCACCAGGTTTTACTATAGCCATAAAAGAAAAACTGCCCAGCCCCCTGGCAGCCATGTTTTTCAACGGACCGGAACCATTTCAGAGACGATTTTTGAAGTTTTCATTTTTAAAATCTATTTTAAGCTCTCTACATATGCAACGGACCGGAACGATTTGAACAACTTTGAAAGTGGGTCACCCAAGGATCATTCCTGTGAAGTTTCATTAAAATATGTCTAGGGATTTAGGAGGAGAAGTCGTTAGAAGAAAAAGTTTACGCACCCACGCACTGACGGACAACAAGGTATCCTAAAAGCTCCCCACGGGCACTTTGTGCTCAGGTGAGCTAACAACAACAGCTTTCCCAAGACACACGCTCAACTATTCTTCCGCTTTGATAGTATAATGTATGTTTTCTGTCAGTCACCTTATATAATGACCACAAAGACATACTTGAAGTTGAATAATTAGTTATATAGTATATGTAAACTAAAAGATGAAAATTTATAAATTAAAACAAGATATGTGACCATGCCAAGAAATTAGATGCTCAAATTTTGACCAATTAATTAAGCTGAATTTAATTAACATTGCAAACAAGGTCTGCATATAAGCTACCTACACAGAAAATTACAGCACAATACCTCCATCCAGACTGAAGTTATTGAACGGAAACAATTGTTCTATTTTTAGTAACAGTGACCTTGACCCCACTGGCCCCAAATGCAATCCCTTGCTAGATCAGCATGTAACTTACGTACACACAAAATTTCAGCACTATATCTCCATCCTAACTGAATTTATTGAATGCAAACTTTTTATATATTTTTAGCAACAGTGACCTTAACCCAACTGGCCCCAAATGCAACCCCATGCTAGGTCTACATGTCAGCTAGAGATAGGAGTTGTTGCACGCAAACGTTTACATGAATTTTCTAGGTACAAAAAGGGGCATAATAATGCTAAATTGCAGGTCAGTGTTATGGGCCTTGGTCAGTGACCTCACATGATGATCCTGAAGTCATGTGTGAAGTTTCAATTGAATATCTGTAGTAGTTACAGAGATATGTAGCATGCAAACTTTAACCTTAATTTCAACTTGCACGTAAACCTTAACCTGACTTTTCTAAGTACAAAAGGGGGCATAATCGTGCTTAAATGCTGAACAAAGTTATAGGTCTTGGTCAGTGACTGCTTATAAAGACTCTGAACACATATGTAAAGTTTTATTTCAATATCTGTAGTAGATACAGATATGCACAAGTTGCACGCAAATGTTAACCTGAAGTACAAAAAGGGGCATAATTCTGGTAAATTGCAGGTCAGAGTTATGGAACTTGGTCAATGACCTCACACAATCACCCCAAACATGTGTGAAGTTTCAATTGGATACCTGTAGTAGAAACAGTGATTCGGAGATGTTGCACGTTTAAACTTAATCAATTTGTTAAGTACATTAAGGGGGCATAATTCTGCTAAATTGCAGGTCAGAGTTATGGAACTTGGTTAGTGACCTCACACAATGACCTTGAACACGTGTGAAGTTTCAGTCGAATACCTGTAGTAGAAACAGTGATATGGTGAAGTTGCACGTTTACATGTGTACCTTAACCAAATTTCTAAGTACAAAAAGCGGGCATAATTCTGCTCAATTGCAGGTCAGAGTTATGGAACCTGGTCAGTGACCTCGCACAATGACCCCGAACACATGTGTGAAGTTTCAATTGAATACCTGTAGTGGAAACAGTGATATGGTGAAGTTGCACGTTTACCTTAACCAAATTTCTAAGTACAAAAACATTTCGACGAGTAGTATAGCTCGGACTATTCGGTGAATAGTCGAGCTAAAAATCAACTATATGAGAATTTTTTGCTCTGAATTGGGAAAAGTATGCATATTTGGCTTTGGAAAAGGGTCAGACTATCGGACCCATGCAGTAGAAAAAGGCCTGCTAGGCCTTGTTGTTTTAGATAAGATTTTTTGTATATTTTGCTATATACACACGTAACTCTACATAAATCACGTGACCTCGTAGCGTGGCCAGATTTAATTCCAGGGGCTGATTTTTAACAAACATGGTAGAGGTCCACTATAGTTGTTACATACCAAATTTTAAACCTCTGAGTCTTGTGGTTTTAAGTTTCCACTTTTAAAATCTATTTTCAGCATTGGTGACCTACATATGCAGCGGACAGGAACTATTTGAACACCTTCGAAAGAGTGTCACCCATGAGTCATGATTTTTTTTTTTTTTTTTTTTTTTAAATCAATATTAAGCTCTGGTGACCCACATCGGCGGCGGACCGGAACGATTCGAACAAATTTGAAAAAGGGCCACATTAATCACTCCTGTGAAAATCTGCCAAGTGGTTTATGAGGAGATGTCGTTTGAAGCAAACTGCTGACGCTGAACAAATGACGACACATGACGAACGCTGGAGAACTACCCACCACAATTGCTCACCATGAGCACTTCGTGTTCTGGTGAGGTAAAAACATTAATCTTAAGATGAGCTCAAAATTGCATGATGAAAGTACAGTCTCGACAAGGTGTATTATACCCTAATTTGACCTTTGATCTCTTAGGGCGACCTTGACCTTTGAGCTAGAAGACTTTTTAACGCCATCTCCTCATGGTGACCACTTTTGGTTAGTTATTTTAAAATAGTCTAATGAATGATACAGTAACATATCACAAGCTGTATTATGCCCAAATTAGGCATTTTACCTTGACCTTTGAGTCTTAAATGCAAAACGCCGTCTCCTCATGGTGAGCATTTGTGTCAAGTTATTTTAAAACTGCATAATATGTGATGCAGTTACAGTCCCAACAAGCTTGGAGTTACTAATACACTTACATACGCTCACACATACACTCAACCATTGAGACAGCTTTATTGAGCTTTCTGCAAGTGGGCTTGACATAATAGAGCATTGCTTTATTTACCAAGTGAGCAGTCTCCAAACAGTCCACACAAGTCCACCGTCTTGCAGCAAGGACATTCCACATTTTGCCCACTTCCCTGCTTATTATTTGAGCTATGATCAACTACATATCTTTGGTTGACTGCCAGATTTTTCAGTAAATGATGTGCAAGTATAACCGTCCAGCTTGTCTCGTTCTCAGCTTTAGCCCACAAGCGCTGACCAATTTCTGGAAATAAAATGAAACAAGATTTACAACTAGTGACGGAACAATTGGTAACTGATTGTTACCAGCATAAAATAATAGTTTCATGTTAATTTTAATGTCACAGTATCAAAATCCATTATCACATTTGAGACAAAAAACTAGTACCCCATACTCGACTAGAAATCAAAACCAAGAGGACCACGATTGCCCTAGACCGCTCATATGTGTAATGGGGCGTGGCCACTTTCGAACCTATGGGCACAATTTGAACAATCTTTGTAGAGGACCACGATCTGATATCACATAATCCAATATCAAATCTGTGTGATTTATGGTTTCAGAGAATATTTTTTAAGGTTATTATGCTATAATGTATAAGTCAATATTAAACATTTCACCCCACACCACCAAGCAGGTGGAATTATTACCTCCAGGGGCATGATATGAACAAGCATGGTAGAGGACCACTATATGATGCTATATGCCAAATATCACACCTCTTGGCCTTGTTGTTTTAGAGAAGAAGTATTTAAAGTTATTTCACTAAATAAGTCTACTATCTGATGTCATATACCAAAAATCAAACCTGTGAGCCTTGCGGTTTCAAAAAAGATTTGTAAAGTTATCATACTGTCTAGTTGTCTTACGGTAATTAAATCATGTGACCCTGGGGTGGGCCAGTTTTGACCCCAGGAGCATGATTTGAACAAACTTTATAGCGGACCACTATACAATTTTACACACCAAATATTAAACCTCTGACCCTGGCGGTATCAGATAATATATTTTTAATTTATTAACTAGATACAGTTCTTTATAAATCATGTGACCCCTGGGGCATTGCCAGTTGAATAAGTCTACAATCTCTGTCTTCGATGTTAACCGAGTCCACCAAATGTTTGCCCGGTCCACAAAATTTGTAAGTTAACTGGACCGGTGGTCCACCAGTTTTTTTCGGGCACTATAACGATCAAAAGTTCAAATGTAATAATGCTGAGTCATTTCACTTTATGTTCACTACTGGCATGTTATCTGATTATAAAGATAACACTACTGCAATTATGCATAATCAATCAACTAAGACAACAGCCAGCGTGGGAAAAGTAGTTACGCATCATTGAATGAGTTCTATCACGGTTCAAGACTTTGCTTACCATTTTTCAAAGTGAATGTTCTACATGTATATGCAAAGGTAGCCGAGAACCAAAAAGTTACTGCAATATTTTTAATTCCAAAATGAGGCACACAACTGGATTTACTCTAAACATAAACAAACGCTTTCTCCAAATTTGTGATGATTATTAACATGAATTATGGACAGACATTTATTAAATCAGCAAGTGAACGTGTTTACTAGTTGCAGGAACAACCAAAATGCAAGTTAAGTGTACATGTGTAAGTTTGATATTGCCACATATTTTCGCAACCTTTATGTTTTACCAGGCGATCTCTGACTGTTCAACTAAACTTTTAAACTATTATTATGACAGACAAGAATTAGGTGATTTCAGTGGTGACCATTTCTTTTCAGCCAGTGAACACTATTTTGCCTAGTAACATGAAATATGACAAAGCAACTTAATCTTAGCTCTTTTAATGTAAACGTGAATTTTAAATTCACCTTGTCTGAAATGTGTAAGAATTATATGTCTCAAACATGGATGTTATGTTTTTTGAATTGCATTGCATTCAAATGATTCTGTAAGATGCATTCTGCTGATTATTACCGCTACAGGCTTGTGGCCATAGTTATTGATTAATCCACAAGCAAATTTATACATTGATAGATTGGCTTATATGTACAAGGTTTACAGGCCTCCATCAGTTGATAGTTGTCATTAAATGTCTTCCTAAATTTGGCAAAAGAAGTTACTTCTCCCTAAAATGTTGGGCTACATTTTGCGCACAACTTCACAGATAATGAGATTAAATGCAAATTACATGTATTTTAATATTTAACTAGACTTAAATTAGGACTCTTTAAGCTAATTTTACAGTAAAATTGCATAAAAATAAAATTAGTGTCTATACTGTAAGCATACCATGAAGTAATTATTTCAAAACAAGAGCTGTCACTATCAGATGATATATACCCCTTCCCCCCAAAATGCTGAAGTTGAATAAGCTGTTTTATGGCCAAATTTGACTTTTGACCTCTAAGTGTGACCTTGACCTTTGAGGTAGGGAGACGGGTGTTACACGCGACACGTCGTCTAATGATGGGTGACATTTGTGCCAAGTTATTTCAAAATCCATAAATATATGGCAAAATTGTGGCCGAGGCATGTATATTACCATGTGAAAACCAAACAGACCATGGTTTTCTGAATGTTCTGGCTTTTATTTAAAAAATAGTCAAAACATATATAACATTATATACAAACGTTTATTTATTACCCGTACATTATGGTTATGCCTTACAATTTTATCCAAATAATACAAATTTTGGAAGTTATTATTAAGTGTTGATAGTGGATAATTTTAATCTACTTGAATTATTTAATTCAATGTGCAAATATGTTGTTTCTGATTGGTCAATTCAATTCAAATCTGTGCATGTAAATTACATCACTTGTTTACATCTTATTAAAATATTCCTTTTAATGTACCATGATTTTAACTTGTGTAATAAGTTTTGGTATGAATTATTCTTTAAAATGGTTGATATCAAGAAACATTTCATGCAATTTATTTGAAACAAGAGTGCCAACTTGTCACAAAATACGCCCGTTTAAAGGTCTGTGTTACGAAAGATGTATTAATTTGTTGTACAAATGATGGCAGAGAAAATAATGGATACAACAAGAAACATGGCAATGCGATGAAACCAGGTCTTCAACATTTAACATATTAATCTAATTTAATTAAAATAACAAATGTGCAATCTCAAGTTACATGTAGGTCTGCAGGTAAGCTACCTACACACAAAATTACAGCATAATACAATGTACCTCCATCTAAACTCAAGTAATTGAGCAGAATCTGTTTTTCTATTTTTAGCAACAGTGACCTTGACGTTTATCCAACTGGCAATCCCAAGCTAAGTCTACAACCTACACACAAAATGTCAGTGCAATACATCCATCCAAACTAAAGTTATTCAGCGGAAATTGTTTTTCTATTGTTAGCAACAGTGACCTTGACCTTAACCTGACTGGCCCCTCATGCAATCCCAAGCTTGGTCTGCAGGTTAGCTACCTACACACAATATTTCAGTGCAATACCTCCATCCAAACTCAAGTTATTTAGCGGAAACTGTTTTTCTATTTTTAGTTACAGTGACCTTGACCTTAACCTGACTGGCTCTAATGCAATCCCAAGCTAGGTCTGCAGGTAAGCTACCTACACACACAATTTCCCTGTAACACCTCCTTCCAAACCAAAGTTATTGAGCAGAAACTGTTGTTCTATTTTTAGTAACAGTGACCTTGACCTGACTAGCCCCATATGCAATCCCAAGCTAGGTCTCCATGTAAGCTACCTACACACAAAATTTGAATGCAATGCCTCCATACAAACTAATGTTATTGAGCTGAAACTGTTTTTCTATTTTTAGTAACAGTGACCTTGACCCGACTAGCCCCAAATACAATCCCAAGCTAGGTCTCCTTTCAACTTGCTATATCCAAAGTGTCTTCAAGATTGGTTAATGCAAACTGAAGTTATTGACCAAAAACCACCCATTAGAGAGCAGACAACATTAATTTGGCAAATTCGGGATAATTCAAGGGCCATAATTCAGAAGTGCTTCATGCAATTTGGCTAGTTATCAAACTTGGTGGAGATTATATGCCCACAAACATTATCACCAAGTTTCATGATGATCCGATGTAAACTATTGGAGTTAGAGAGCAGACAAGGTAAATTTGGCTTTTTTTATAATTCTAGGGCCAAAATTCAGAAGATCTAACTTGGCCGAGATATTATGCCCATAAACATTATTACCAAGTTTCATGATGATCCGATTTTAACTGTCTGAGTTATTGAACGGACATCCTTCTCCTGGACGCCGCCCGCCCGCCTGCCCAACCGCCCGCCACGAGTGTTCCCATAATACGCCCCATTTTTTTAAAACGGGCGTATAATAACAAACAATAACATTGAAATGTATCAATATTTTGGACAAAGATTCATTTTAGACATAATGATTTTTAAATAAGACTGCATAAATTCTCAAGCACATTATTATTATACATTATAAATTACTGGGACAAATATCATCATCATCACCATCATCATCATCAATCATCATCATCATTTTTGAAACTTTAAAGCATAATTTAGCTACTGGCTAATTTGTAGTCATGTCTGGCAATACAAACTGGCAAGACACTGGACATAAATTGGCAATGCAGTGTGAATGCACTGGCAAGTGAATCCATGATTATAATCTGTAATTGTTACATATAGGAAATGAAACATTACAATATCAAGACTTAAAGGGACTTGTTCACAGATTGGGACATTTTTTGAAATGTGTCATTAAATGCCTTAAATTGTTAGATTTAAACATCGGAACTCTAGAGCTCCATTATAATAATAAGAATATAATTAAAAAAGAGAAATTAAAAGAAAAAAGTGTGTCACTATCGGGACTCGAACCAGTGCCCTTTGGATTAAAATGTTATCGCCGTAACCACTTGGCCATCAGGACTGTTATAAGTTGCCTGCGTTTTATTCTTTATATAAGTGATCCACGTGTTGTTACAAAATTTAACGGAAACAACAGAAACATTCCAAATCATTCAATTGTTTCGCGTTTGTAAGGCTTTATAATTTTATCAATTTTAAATGATCATTATTCATAAACGAAACTGTATTTTCATAATGAGTCTACGCCATAAGTGTCATTTCGCTCCCTGATATACAGTGTTCTTTTATTTTTTGAATCTGTGACAAAAAGTTGGAAAACTGTCATTTCGACAATCTGTGAACAAGTCCCTTTAAACTAGAAAAAAAATCTGTGTGCATTGGCAAAATATATTATGAAAATGGCATCTATAACTCGAATTAGCGATTCAATGTTGTTGAAAATTGACATATAATTGTATAAAAATGAGCAATATAAGATTCTAATTATAGATTTTGTTTTTTTTTCAGACATGCACATTCTAATGAATTTGTTTTTTAAATCCCAATCTAATTGTGTGAGTTTTAAAATATTTCTTTATCAAAATGCCCATGGGCTTATTATAATCATGATATTTCATGCCCATCTTACCACGATATACCATGTTAAAGCATGTTTTGTGACATGGCACCACAGTTTTTCAAGGCTAACCATGGTCAATAAACAACCATGAATTAACATGGTAGACCATGGTTTTAGTGACTATGGTCAACCATGTTTTTTCATGGTATTTCATGGTTTTTATCGACCAGGGTAAGTTGGAAATGAAAAACCGTGGTGCCATTTCACAAAACATGGTCTCCCATGGTTATATGACAATGAACTATCATGGTAGTCCATGGAAGTTCATGGTAAAATGACCGTCATTTTCGCCTGGGTATAGAGATATTGAGTTCTTGCACGCAAACGTTTACCTGAATTTTCTAAGCACAAAAAGGTGCATAATTTTGCTAAATTGCAAGTCAGAGTTATAAGCCTTGATCAGTGACCTCACATGATGATCCCGAAGACATGTGCGAAGTTTCAATTGAATATGTGTTATACTAATAGTTACAGAGCTAATTATGTACTTATTGCATGCAAACCTAATCTAGAATTTCAACTTGCACACAAACCTTAACCTGATTGTATAAGTACAAAAGGGGGCATAATCCTGCTGTAAGGCTGGTCACAGTTATAGGTCTTGGTCAGTTACTGATTATAAAGACCCTGGACGCATATGTAATACATGTATCTGTTGTGGATATAGAGATGTTGCACGCAAACGTTAAGCTGAATTTTCTAAGTACAAAAAGGGGCATAATTCTGCTTAATTGCAGGTCAGAGTTATGGGCCTTGGTTAGTGATCTTGCATGATGATCTCAAAGACATGTGTGAAGTTTCCATTGAATATCTGTTGTAGTTACAGAGATATGCAGGGCTTTTTCTCACCATTTAGGGAAAATGACCTAAACCCGTGAAACTGGGAATTTTAGCCTCAATTAACTTTAAATTGGGAAAAAGGATTATTGCTTGATTTATAACTTTTGAATAATTATTGATAAAACTAACATAAAACAGAAAATACTAGACATAAATATATCAGTTAAATGGATACTACAACTTCAAACTCTTTATTTCTATACTTAACAGCTCTATTTCTAAACATCTGAAAGTCAAACCATCAATTTGGAATTTTGGGACTGGATTTGGGAAAAAAAAGATACTTTTTGCAATTGGAAATATGACCGAATAACTGCTATAAAATCAGCCAAAAACAAGACATGTGTCCATAGGGCACAGATGCCCCCTCATTCCACTTTTGTCTCAAAACTCCAAAAAAAATATATAAAAAATAAAAAATTCCACTTTGACCTTTGACCTCTAAGTGTTACCTTAACCTTTGAGGTAGGGAAACGGGTGTTACACGAGACACGTCGTCTTATGGTTGTTGACATTTATACCAAGTTATTTCAAAATCCATCAATAAATGGCAAAGTTATAGCAAAGACAAGAATGCTTCGGACAGACGGACGGACGCACAGCCGGACGGACGGACAGTGCGACTGCTATATGCCGCCTTCTTCGAATGGGGGGCATAATAAATAATTTCACAGTGTCACAGTTTGACCTAATCTAAAATCTGTTAAAATATGTGCCACCAATGACGTCTTTTAAACAACAGTAGTTTAAAAATTAACAGTGACCTTGACCTTGAACCAACACACCCGTCCCCAAATAAAATCCCAAGCTAGGTCTCCATGAAAGCTTGCTATATCCAAAGGTTTCATTAAGATCAGTCAATGCAAACTGAAGTTATTGACCAGAAACCACCTGTTTGACGCCGACCGCCATACCCCAATCTAATAACCAGGATTTTCAACTACGTTGAAAACCTGGTTAATAAAGTGTATTTGAGCTTTATATCCCTGTCTTGGGGTGTCTTGAGGTGTCTTGGGGTGTTTCAATGGACCCTATTCTTGAAACGTGAGAAGTGTATTTGTTTGTTTAATAATATAATTACTTTACTTACACCTGTGCATGTTTGTTTAATTGTTTGAACTCATTTACATTGTTAGTGTGTCAAAATTAAGAATAACCTGTAAATACAATTTTTTAATTAATGAAAAGTTTCTTTAAGGCTTGTACCCAACCTCATTCGTACCAAATTTCATTTATTTGACATCATTAATTGAAAATAACATACATACTCGTATGTTTTTGAATGACATTTTGTATAATTTATAGATTGCACAGTCTTTGTGAAGAGTTTATTGTTTGAGGCGTAATTAACTGATAGCCCATTGCAGACTGGTGAAATATGAGTGAAGACCTGTTCGAGTCTGATTCTGAATTAATTTATTCAGTAATAGAGGTACAGATATAAGCACGAGTAAAGCATGGAATATTTGAGAAAATAGTTTTATAAATAGTTATAAAATTTATATAATATACATGTATATGTTTTAAAAGGTATAATAAATTATTATACATGTATATTATTTGAAAGATTTAAGATCCATAATTGAATTCAATGAGCAAATAACATATTGATTTCATCATCACATTAATTAATGAATATGGAACGAATTATATGTTAGATGAAAGAAAATTATTAATGCATTCACATTTTTATGTTTAACATGAAAGAACTACTTTGTATTTTGAAACAAATATGTATCATACAGTACACATTTGATCATACTGTTTCTTTTGTTTCTGCATTTTTGATTTTTTTATGAAAGTTGTTGTAATGATGCATGTTAAATATACTATAAATGACTGCTACTGGAAGCAAAATGTGAATGTTATTCATTAGTATAACAAAATATATAGTGCTTCAAATGTCTGTGTTTTGAGGTTATATTTTACACAGAATGTCGATGGAAGGAGAAGCAGATTGCACTCATATGTAAGCCATCATGCGAGTTATAAGACGACATAGTGTTGACTAAATTTTGATGCTTAATTTAATAAAGGCCTGATTTTTTATACACCGGTTTGCAATAAAATCAGAACAATTATTGCGTCTTGACTTACCGTTGCTATTGGTCAGCACATATTTGAGTCTTTCATACGCCGTTCGTATGGCCCTTGGACACTTATCAATATCAAACTCGTTGGATATAATTGATTCCAAAAGCTTCATTCCCTTTTGAAAAAGTAATGAAAATGCGAAAACCATACCGAAACCCGTTTCTTCTCTTTCCAGTTCATTATTTCTTTGAAATTCGTAAAACTGGCAATTGGTAAAACTGAATTTTGAGCTCGCGTCACCTTTCACAATTTTTACCAAACAAACGGCATATGAATATTCCTCTCCCAAATCATTCACTGCGTCGAAAAGTTTTTGACGTACGTAATCAGTCAGGTCTAACTTTTGTTTTTTTGCTGGGGGCTCCGACGTATCACCTTCCGCCATTTTTTTTTATTTTAAGCGAGGCGTTTAGGGTTACATACCAGTAAATAATTTGTTAATACCGCAATGCCCAGATTTGACTGGTTCCGAGCATCACACTTGTCATAAGCATAGCTCTGTCATATCACATATGATATCATATATACCGTTAACCCGCCATGGGAGTTAAACACGTGCAGTGAGGAGTTGGTCAAAAGATTATACTTATAAAGGTTTGACCTCACAGCTTTCATTACATTACCGGACACAATGGGGTAATGCAACGACTCGCCCCATTACGACTGGGCATATATTTTTAATTACGGGTTGCCCCATGTATATAACGACTCGCCCCATGTATAAAACGATTCGCCCCATCAAAAATGTTGAGGGAATCGGTTGTACAGTTCTGTATTTTGATGAAATTTAAGTGCACTTATATAACAGCCAAAGATACTGATGAAAGTCTTATCTTCGACCTTTTGTCCGCGTACGTCTGGTTTGATGAATTTATAAGTTAATGCAAAGAGCTATAAACAAATAAACAATTTATTAATATTTATGTATTTATAGATCTTTGGTCAATGTGCATTTTGTTTTCCTTCAATAGCCAAATTTATCCAGAAATATTGCGCCCGGGATTGTGACCGTAAATAACACATGTTGCTGTTTTGTAAAACGAAGTCTATTTGTGTTCATAAAATACATCTGTATGTAGGAAATCGTAGCTCGCCTTCATACTGTACAGAAGACATTGAGCACATCTGGGCGATGAAAACGAAGATACAAATTTAAAAGCCAAATTTATTGTCTATGGGAAGAAGAAACACACAATGCTTATGATGTTTATTTAGTAATACACATATTTGGATAGAGGGAGAGAAACATTTCCAAAATTGATCTGTATACCTACTCTCAAGCAGAAATTTAAATGCGACATCTTTTTCTAAAACAAGCATGCGTTGTATTTTATATCAATGTATACGGGACAAATCTAGTTAAGAAAACCAAACCAAATCAATATTTAAATGGTTAAGGCTTTAATGTTGCCCAGTAAAATGCAAGAAATTATTTAGAGTCGCTCTGTCCAATTGTACTAAAATGACAATTTTAAAATATACGACAAATGTTTATAGAAAATAATAGTTAAACTCCCCGAAATGGGGAGCATATAGTCGCCGCTTTGTCCGTTCTTTCGAAATCACATATTGTTAAAATTGAGTTTTCTGGGATGTGAAACGAATTTATCCTATATTTTTCCAGTCCTTTACGACGTCCGTCCTTCCGACCGTCCGGTACTTTGTTTCAGCGCGAGATCTCAGATACAAATGATCCGATTTTGATTAAACATTATACCTATGTAGCATCCCTTTAGTTTGGTCATGCGCGTATTGTCAGCAGACAATTGTGTAATTTTAAACACGCAATAACCGCAGGTCGTTCCGCTCCAATGATTCTTCAGGGAGTTATTGCCCTTTGATTAATATGTTTCCGAACCAGATCTCAGACACTAATTATTCGAATTTGACGAAAATTCATATGCAGCATCCATATAAAGGCGACATCTGCACATTGTCATGTCTTCCCGGTGCAATAATTTATCATGGAGTTATTGCCCTTCGAATAATAAAATCACTCATTTCTAATGAATGTTTCGTTTCCGTGCGAGATCTTAGGAAATTGTGATTCGAAATTGGCAAAACTTAATATGCCGTGTAACCAACACGGGAAACACAAGAGAATTGATCGAGTATGCAGCGTTTATTTAATGCTGATGCTGAGTCTCTATCATACATAAGAGAATATGTTTACAAAAATATTAATATGCAAAATATATTAATTATTGAAGAATACAACTACATGTATATAGAATGTTCTTAAACAGCGAATATACAATTAACAAGTATGTAATGACAAATCATGCAATCAAATTATTAGTTTAAACATATTTTATTGTATATACATATATATTTATGCTACAGTGACAAATTGTAGACAAATAAGTACATGTATACAAAAGGATTGGGCCTAAAGTTATGCGAACATCATCAAAGGGCCCTTTCCAGTATGACAAAAAAAAGAAGGAAAGAAAGAAAGAACATAACAGGTACAAAAAGACATATATTTTTGTTTTATCATCTCCTGACCCTCCCGACCGCATTTGTGCATTCCGACAATAATAATAACATGCAACAGTGATAATACAACAGCAGCGTGCTCTAAGATGGTATTGATCCGTTACTAAATCGTTTTGTACGTTTAATAAACAGCTGGACTTCATCGAAAACCTTAACGTTATTTTCATAATTAAGGGTGGGTATACCGAACAAGAGTTTCGTAGCATTTATTGGGTGGAAAGTACGGGTGCTTCTAAACATGTAAACGCTCATCGCGATAGCGGGGACAGTTAAAGAAATAATGGTCTGCATCCTCAGTGTGGAAACCACAACTACACATAGGTGAGTCAATTAAGTGAGTTTCAAAGAGATGTGCTTTCCGATCACTACATTTGTTTCTGATTCTAGCATGGATCAGCTGATACATTCTTTCTCCGTGTAGGTAATATGCAGGCACCAATGGTGTCTTATATTTTACATTAAGTTTTGATTTAAATTCACTTCAGGTATGGGAGTTGCGTGTATTAGAATCAAGTTCGTTCCATAAACGGATAGCTGATGGTATAACAGAGTTTGAGTAAATTTCAAGACGCCTAGGTAATGTGATAAGATTATCACCATTTCGTAAATTGTATGAAACATTTTCGTGGACTGATGTAGGAAAGAGATCAGAAAGATACTCAGGGTGGATGCCATTTATATGTTTATAAACAAGAAGCAGCTTTTGAATGTTAAGTCTTTGTTCCAATGAAACCCAGCCAATTTCAGTAAGTAGATTGTTTATTGAAGAAGATCTGGTTAATCCACTAACAACTCTTGCTGCGTCATATTGAAGTTTTTTCGTATCGCGTACAATTATCCCAGACAATTGATGCGTATTCTAATATGGGGCGTAAGTACGATACGTAAATGTGGTTTAGAGTTCTGTGTTTTAACTTAAACTTTAACAGTCTCATGGATCCTAATATTTTGGATGCTTTATTGAGAATATTATCAATGTGTTTATGCATCGTGGCTAAATAAAAGACCTAGGTGCTTGTGGGTTTCAACAAAAGATAAAGGGTTTCCATCAAATAATAATTGTGGTTTTGGTATATCCGATAGTGAAAAAAAGACAACTTCGGTTTTGGCTGGGTTAAAAGTAACAAGCCATTGTTTGGCCCAGTTGTTAATATGCATTAAGTCGTTATTAAGATTAATTTCAATAAACATGTGGTCATTTGACGTAAATGAAAGAAAACTGTCGTCAGCAAACAAACGTAAATTACTTATCATTTTGTCACAAATGTCGTTAACATATACCAGAAAAAGAAGAGGACCTAAACCAGAACATTTGGGTACTCCAACTTTGATAGCTTTGTCATTTGAAAGAGAGGAACTGACAAAAACCCTTTGGATGCGGTCGGATAAATAGTTTGAAAGCCACAATAGGATATCTCCCGATATACCATATTGTCGAAGTTTAAAAATAAGCCCTTTATGCCAGACTCAATCAAAGGCCTTGGAATGTCACAATAGATCATGCACGTGCTTTGTTTGTCATCAAAAGCTTTACATATTTGACTGTATATATCAATAAGTTGATAGGTAGTAGAGTGCCCGGGCAAAAAGCCGGACTGATACTTATAGATGAGTTTGTTCGAGTTTAAGTAATTATATAAATATTTAAAAACAACTCGTTTCATAACTTTTCCTACGCAAATAATTAAGGAGATGGGTCTGTAATTTGAAGGAGTGTCTTTGTTTCCCTTTTTGAACAGCGGCATCACATTTGCTCGTTTCCACGACTTAGGAAATGAAATGTGTTCTCTTTAATAGATCTATTAAATAAAGTGCAAAGCGGTTTACATAATGTAGTCGATGTCTGTTTCAACATTCGATGACTGATTTCATCAGGGCCGCTTGCTTTATTGATAAAACGATTATTTAATACGTCCTTTATATCTTGTTCGGATTGAAAGGTTGGCAACGTGATGTCTTTGTCATCAACATTCGAAACAGATACAAAATAGTCGTAAAGTGTCGATGCTTTTTCGAAATCTGTAAGTGCAAATGACTGATCATTATTAATAAGTGGCGGTATATGGTCACAAAGGGACGAGTTGTCTTTCATAAGGGTGTTATGTACCGCTGTTTGATGGTATTATATACCGCTGTTTGATGGTATTATGTACCGCTGTTTGATGGTATTATGTACCGCTGTTTGATGGTATTATGTACCGCTGTGTGATGGTGTTATGTACCGCTGTTTGATGGTGTTATGTACCGCTGTTTGATGGTATTATGTACCGCTGTTTGATGGTATTATGTACCGCTGTTTGATGGTATTATGTACCGCTGTTTGATGGTGTTATGTACCGCTGTTTGATGGTGTTATGTACCGCTGTTTGATGGTATTATGTACCGCTGTTTGATGGTATTATGTACCGCTGTTTGATGGTATCATGAACCGCTAGTTGAGGGTGTTATGTACCGCTGTTTGATGGTATTATGTACCTCTGTTTGATGGTATTATGTACCGCTGTTTGATGGTGTTATGTACCGCTGTTTGATGGTATTAAGTACCGCTGTTTGATGGTATTATGTACCGCTGTTTGTTGGTATTATGTACCGCTGTTTGATGGTATTATGTACCGCTGTTTGATGGTGTTATGTACCGCTGTTTGATGGTATTATGTACCGCTGTTTGATGGCATTATGTACCGCTGTTTGATGGTATTATGTTCCGCTGTTTGATGGTATTATGTACCGCTGTTTGATGGTATTATGTGCCGCTGTTTGATGGTATTATGTACCGCTGTTTGATGGTATTATGTACCGCAGTTTGATGGTATTATGTACCGCTGTTTGATGGTATTATGTACCGCTGTTTGATGGTATTATGTACCGCTGTTTGATGGTATTATGTACCGCTGTTTGAAGGTATTATGTACCGCTGTTTGATGGTGTTATGTACCGCTGTTTGATGGTATTATGTACCGCTAGTTGAGGATGTTATGTACCGATGTTTGATGGTGTTATGTACCGCTGTTTGATGGTATTATGTACCGCTAGTTGAGGGTGTTATGTACCGCTGTTTGATGGTATTATGTTCCGCTGTTTGATGGTATTATGTACCGCTGTTTGATGGTATTATGTACCGCTGTTTGATGGTATTATGTACCGCTGTTTGATGGTATTATGTACCGCTGTTTGATGGTATTATGTGCCGCTGTTTGATGGTATTATGTACCGCTGTTGATGGTGTTATGAACCGCTGTTTGATGGTGTTATGTACCGCTGTTTGATGGTATTATGTACCGCTGTTTGATGGTATTATGTACCGCTGTTTGATGGTATCATGAACCGCTAGTTGAGGGTGTTTTGTACCGCTGTTTGATGGTATTATGTACCGCTGTTTGATGGTATTATGTACCGCTGTTTGATGGTGTTATGTACAGCTGTTTGATGGTATTATGTAACGCTGTTTGATGGTGTTATGTACCGCTGTTTGATGGTGTTATGTACCGCTGTTTGATGGTATTATGTACCGCTGTTTGATGGTGTTATGTATCGCTGTTTGATGGTGTTATGTACCGCTGTTTGATGGTATTATGTACCGCTAGTTGAGGGCGTTATGTACCGCTGTTTGATGGTATTATGGACCGCTGTTTGATGTATTATGTACCGCTGATTGATGGTATTATGTTCCGCTGTTTGATGGTATTATGTACCGCTGTTTGATGGTATTATGTACCGCTGTTTAATGGTATTATGTACCGCTGTTTGATGGTATTATGTACCGCTGTTTGATGGTGTTATGTACCGCTGTTTGACGGTAATATGTACAGCTAGTTGAGGGTGTTATGTACCGCTGTTTGATGGTATTATGTACCTCTGTTTGATGGTATTATGTACCGCTGTTTGATGGTATTATGTACCGCTATTTGATGGTATTATGTACCGCAGTTTGTTGGTATTATGTACCGCTGTTTGATGGTATTATGTACCTCTGTTTGATGGTGTTATGTACCGCTGTTTGATGGTATTATGTACCGCTAGTTGAGGGTGTTATGTACCGCTGTTTGATGGTATTATGTACCGCTGTTTGATGGTATTATGTACCGCTGTTTGAATGTGTTATGTACCGCTGTTTGATGGTGTTATGTACCGCTGGTTGATGGTATTATGTACCGCTGTTTGACGGTATTATGTACCGCTGTTTGATGGTATTATGTACCGTTGTTTGATGGTATTATGTAACGCTGTTTGAGGGTGTTATGTACCGCTGTTTGATGGTATCATTAACCGCTAGTTGAGGGTGTTATGTACCGCTGTTTGATGGTATTATGTACCGCTGTTTAATGGTATTATGTACCGCTGTTTGATAGTGTTGTGTCCCGCTGTTTGATGGTATTATCTACCGCTGTTTGATGGTATTATGTATCGCTGTTTGATGGTATTATGTACCGCTGTTTGATGGCATTATGTACCGCTGTTTGATGGTATTATGTACAGGTGTTTGATGGTATTATGTACCGCTGTTTGAGGGTGTTATGTACCGTTGTTTGATGGTATTATGTATACCGCAGTTTGATGGTATTATGTACCGCTGTTTGATGGTATTATGTACCGCTGTTTAATGGTGTTATGTACCGCTAGTTGATGGTATTATGTACCGCTAGTTGATGGCATTATATACCGCTGTTTGAGGGTGTTATGTACCTCTGTTTGATGGTATTATGTACCGCTAGTTGAGGGTGTTATGTACCGCTGTTTGATGGTGTTATGTACCGCTGTTTGATGGTATTATGTACCGCTAGTTGAGGGTGTTATGTACCGCTGTTTGATGGTATTATGTACCGATAGTTGAGGGTGTTATGTACCGCTGTTTGATGGTATTATGTACCGCTGTTTGATGTATTATGTACCGCTGTTTGATGGTATTATGTACCTTCGTTTGATGGTATTATGTACCGCTGTTTGATGGTATTATGAACCGCTGTTTGATGGTATAATGTACCGCTGTTTGATGGTATTATATACCGCTGTTTGATGGTATTATGTACCGCTGTTTGATGGTATTATGTACCGCTGTTTGATGGTGTTATGTACCGCTGTTTGATGGTGTTATGTACCGCTGTTTGATAGTATTATGAACCGCTGTTTGATGGTGTTATTTACCGCTGTTTGATGGTATTATATACCGCAGTTTGAAGGTATTATGTACCGCTGTTTGATGGTGTTATGTACCGCTGTTTGACGGTATTATGTACCGCTAGTTGAAGGTGTTATGTACCGCTGTTTGATGGTATTATGTACCGCTGTTTGATGGTGTTATGTACCGCTGTTTGATGGTGTTATGTACCGCTGTTTAATGGTATTATGTATCGCTGTTTGATGGTATTATGTACCGCTGTTTGATGGTATCATGAACCGCTAGTTGAGGGTGTTATGTACCGCTGTTTGATGGTATTATGTACCTCTGTTTGATGGTATTATGTACCGCTGTTTGAGGGTGTTATGTACCGCTGTTTGATGGTATTATGTACCGCTTGTTGAGGGTGTTATGTACCGCTGTTTGATGGTATTATGTACCGGTGTTTGATGGTATTATGTACCGCTGTTTAATGGTATTATGTACCGCTGTTTGATGGTGTTATATACCGCTGTTTGATGGTGTTATGAACCGCTGTTTGATGGTATTATGTACCGCTGTTTGATGGTGTTATGTACCGCTGTTTGATGGTATTATGTACCGCTGTTTGATGGTGTTATGTACCGCTGTTTGATGGTATTATGTACCGCTGTTTGAAGGTATTATGTACCGCTGTTTGATGGTGTTATGTACCGCTGTTTGATGGTATTATGTACCGCTAGTTGAGGGTGTTATCTACCGCTGTTTGATGGTATTATGTACCGCTAGTTGAGGGTGTTATGTACCGCTGTTTGATCGTATTATGTACCGCTGTTTGATGGTATTATGTACCGCTGTTTGATGGTGTTATGTACCGCTGTTTGATGGTATTATGAACCGCTGTTTGAGTGTATTATGTACCGCTGTTTGATGGTATCATGAACCGCTAGTTGTGGGTGTTATGTACCGCTGTTTGATGGTATTATGTACCTCTGTTTGATGGTATTATGTACCGCTGTTTGAGGGTGTTATGTACCGCTGTTTGATGGTATCATGTACCGCTGTTTGATGGTGTTATGTACCGCTGTTTGATGGTGTTATGTACCGCTGTTTAATGGTGTTATGTACCGCTGTTTGATGGTATTATGTACCGCTGTTTGATGGTGTTATGTACCGCTGTTTGATGGTGTTATGTACCGCTGTTTGATGGTATTATGTACCGCTGTTTGATGGTATCATGTACCGCTGTTTGATGGTATGATGAACCGCTAGTTGAGGTTGTTTTGTACCGCTGTTTGATGGTATTATGTACCGCTGTTTGATGGTATTATGTACCGCTGTTTAATGGTGTTATGTACCGCTGTTTGATGGTATTATGTACCGCTGTTTGATGGTATTATGTACCGCTGTTTGATGGTATTACGTACCGCCCTTTGATGGTGTTATTTACCGCTGTTTGATGGTGTTATGTACCGCTGTTTGATGGTATTATGTACCGCTGTTTGATGGTATAATTTACCGCTGTTTGATGGTATTATGTACCGCTAGTTGAGGGTGTTATGTACCGCTGATTGATGGTATTATGTACTGCTAGTTGAGGGTGTTATGTACCGCTGTTTGATGGTATTATGTACCGCTGTTTGATGGTATTATGTTCCGTGTTTGATGGTATTATGTACCGCTGTTTGATGGTATTATGTACCGCTGTTTGATGGTATTATGTACCGCTAGTTGAGGGTGTTATGTACCGCTGTTTGATGGCATTATGTACCGCTGTTTGATGTATTATGTACCGCTGTTTGATGGTATTATTTTCCGCTGTTTGATGGTATTATGTACCGCTGTTTGATAGTATTATTTATCGCTGTTTGATGGTATTATGTACCGCTGTTTGATGGTATTATGTACCGCAGTTTGAAGGTATTATGTACCGCTGTTTGATGGTGTTATGTACCGCTGTTTGATGGTATTATGTACCGCTGTTTGATGGTGTTATGTACCGCTGTTTGATGGTGTTATGTACCGCTGTTTAATGGTGTTATGTACCGCTGTTTGATGGTATTATGTACCGCTGTTAGATGGTATCATGAACCGCTAGTTGAGGGTGTTATGTACCGCTGTTTGATGGTATTATGTACCTCTGTTTGATGGTATTATTTACCGCTGTTTGATGGTGTTATGTACCGCTGTTTGATGGTATTATGTACCGCTTGTTGAGGGTGTTATGTACCGCTGTTTGATGGTATTATGTACCGCTAGTTGAGGGTGTTATCTACCGCTGTTTGATGGTATTATGTACCGCTAGTTGAGGGTGTTATGTACCGCTGTTTGATCGTATTATGTACCGCTGTTTGATGGTATTATGTACCGCTGTTTGATGGTGTTATGTACCGCTGTTTGATGGTATTATGTACCACTGTTTGAGTGTATTATGTACCGCTGTTTGATGGTATCATGAACCGCTAGTTGTGGGTGTTATGTACCGCTGTTTGATGGTATTATGTACCTCTGTTTGATGGTATTATGTACCGCTGTTTGAGGGTGTTATGTACCGCTGTTTGATGGTATCATGTTCCGCTAGTTGAGGGTGTTATGAACCGCTGTTTGATGGTATTATGTACCGCTGTTTGATGGTATTATGTACCGCTGTTTGATGGTATTATGTACCGCTGTTTGATGGTGTTATGTACCGCTGTTTGGTTGTGTTATGAACCGCTGTTTGATGGTATTATGTACCGCTGTTTGATGGTGTTATTTACCGCTGTTTGATGGTATTATGTACCGCTGTTTGATGGTGTTATGTACCGCTTGTTGAGGGTGTTATGTACCGCTGTTTGATCGTATTATGTACCGCTGTTTGATGGTATTATGTACCGCTGTTTGATGGTGTTATGTACCGCTGTTTGATGGTATTATGTACCGCTTGTTGAGGGTGTTATGTACCGCTGTTTGATGGTATTATGTACCGCTAGTTGAGGGTGTTATCTACCGCTGTTTAATGGTATTATGTACCGCTAGTTGAGGGTGTTATGTACCGCTGTTTGATCGTATTATGTACCGCTGTTTGATGGTATTATGTACCGCTGTTTGATGGTGTTATGTACCGCTGTTTGATGGTATTATGTACCACTGTTTGAGTGTATTATGTACCGCTGTTTGATGGTATCATGAACCGCTAGTTGTGGGTGTTATGTACCGCTGTTTGATGGTATTATGTACCTCTGTTTGATGGTATTATGTACCGCTGTTTGAGGGTGTTATGTACCGCTGTTTGATGGTATCATGTTCCGCTAGTTGAGGGTGTTATGAACCGCTGTTTGATGGTATTATGTACCGCTGTTTGATGGTATTATGTACCGCTGTTTGATGGTATCATGTACCGCTGTTTGATGGTATGATGAACCGCTAGTTGAGGGTGTTTTGTACCGCTGTTTGATGGTATTATGTACCGCTGTTTGATGGTATTATGTACCGCTGTTTAATGGTGTTATGTACCGCTGTTTGATGGTATTATGTACCGCTGTTTGATGGTATTATGTACCGCTGTTTGATGGTATTACGTACCGCCATTTGATGGTGCTATTTACCGCTGTTTGATGGTGTTAAGTACCGCTGTTTGATGGTATTATGTACCGCTGTTTGATGGTATAATGTACCGCTGTTTGATGGTATTATGTACCGCTAGTTGAGGGTGTTATGTACCGCTGATTGATGGTATTATGTACCGCTAGTTGAGGGTGTTATGTACCGCTGTTTGATGGTATTATGTACCGCTGTTTGATGGTATTATGTTCCGCTGTTTGATGGTATTATGTACCGCTGTTTGATGGTATTATGTACCGCTGTTTGATTGTATTATGTACCGCTGTTTGATGGTATTATGTACCGCTGTTTGATGGTATTATGTACCGATGTTTGAAGGTATTATGTACCGCTGTTTGATGGTGTTATGTACCGCTGTTTGATGGTATTATGTACCGCTAGTTGAGGATGTTATGTACCGCTGTTTGATGGTGTTATGTACCGCTGTTTGATGGTATTATGTACCGCTAGTTGAGGGTGTTATGTACCGCTGTTTGATGGTATTATGTTCCGCTGTTTGATGGTATTATGTACCGCTGTTTGATGGTATTATGTACCGCTGTTGGATGGTGTTATGTACCGCTGTTTGATGGTATTATGTACCGCAGTTTGAAGGTATTATGTACCGCTGTTTGATGGTGTTATGTACCGCTGTTTGACGGTATTATGTACCGCTAGTTGAGGGTGTTATGTACCGCTGTTTGATGGTATTATGTACCGCTGTTTGATGGTGTTATGTACCGCTGTTTGATGGTGTTATGTACCGCTGTTTAATGGTGTTATGTACCGCTGTTTGATGGTATTATGTACCGCTGTTTGATGGTATCATGAACCGCTAGTTGAGGGTGTTATGTACCGCTGTTTGATGGTATTATGTACCTGTGTTTGATGGTATTATGTACCGCTGTTTGAGGGTGTTATGTACCGCTGTTTGATGGTATTATGTACCGCTTGTTGAGGGTGTTATGTACCGCTGTTTGATGGTATTATGTACCGGTGTTTAATGGTATTATGTACCGCTGTTTAATGGTATTATGTACCGCTGTTTAATGGTATTATGTACCGCTGTTTAATGGTATTATGTACCGCTGTTTGATGGTGTTATGTACCGCTGTTTGATGGTGTTATGAACCGCTGTTTGATAGTATTATGTACCGCTGTTTGATGGTGTTATGTACCGCTGTTTGATGGTATTATGTACCGCTGTTTGAATGTGTTATGTACCGCTGTTTGATGGTATTATGTACCGCAGTTTGAAGGTATTATGTACCGCTGTTTGATGGTGTTATGTACCGCTGTTTGATGGTATTATGTACCGCTAGTTGAGGGTGTTATCAACCGCTGTTTGATGGTATTATGTACCGCTAGTTGAGGGTGTTATCAACCGCTGTTTGATGGTATTATGTACCGCTAGTTGAGGGTGTTATGTACCGCTGTTTGATCGTATTATGTACCGCTGTTTGATGGTATTATGTACCGCTGTTTGAGTGTATTATGTACCGCTGTTTGATGGTATCATGAACCGCTAGTTGTGGGTGTTATGTACCGCTGTTTGATGGTATTATGTACCTCTGTTTGATGGTATTATGTACCGCTGTTTGAGGGTGTTATGTACCGCTGTTTGATGGTATCATGTACCGCTAGTTGAGGGTGTTATGTACCGCTGTTTGATGGTATTATGTACCGCTGTTTGATGGTATTATGTACCGCTGTTTGATGGTATTATGTACCGCTGTTTGATGGTGTTATGTACCGCTGTTTGATGGTGTTATGTACCGATGTTTGATGGTATTATGTACCGCTGTTTGATGGTATCATGTACCGCTGTTTGATGGTATGATGAACCACTAGTTGAGGGTGTTTTGTACCGCTGTTTGATGGTATTATGTACCGCTGTTTGATGGTATTATGTACCGCTGTTTGATGGTGTTATGTACCGCTGTTTGATGGTATTATGTACCGCTGTTTGATGGTATTATGTACCGCTGTTTGATAGTATTACGTACCGCCGTTTGATGGTGCTATGTACCGCTGTTTGAAGGTATTATGTACCGCTGTTTGATGGTGCTATGTACCGCTGTTTGATGGTATTATGTACCGCTAGTTGAGGGTGTTATCTACCGCTGTTTGATGGTATTATGTACCGCTAGTTGAGGGTGTTATGTGCCGCTGTTTGATCGTATTATGTACCGCTGTTTGATGGTATTATGTTCCGCTGTTTGATGGTATTATGTACCGCTGTTTGATGGTATTATGTGCCGCTGTTTGATGGTATTATGTACCGCTGTTTGATGGAATTATGTACCGCTGTTTGATGGTATTATGTACCGCTGTTTGATGGTATTATGTTACCGCTGTTTGAAGGTATTATGTACCGCTGTTTGATGGTGTTATGTACCGCTGTTTGACGGTATTATGTACCGCTAGTTGAGGATGTTATGTACCGCTGTTTGATGGTGTTATGTACCGCTGTTTGATGGTATTATGTACCGCTAGTTGAGGGTGTTATGTACCGCTGTTTGATGGTATTATGTTCCGCTGTTTGATGGTATTATGTACCGCTGTTTGATGGTATTATGTACCGCTGTTTGATGGTATTATGTACCGCTGTTTGATGGTATTATGTACCGCTGTTTGATGGTATTATGTGCCGCTGTTTGATGGTATTATGTACCGCTGTTTGATGGTGTTATGTACCGCTGTTTGATGGTGTTATGTACCGCTGTTTGATGGTATTATATACCGCTGTTGGATGGTATTATGTACCGCTGTTTGATGGTATCATGAACCGCTAGTTGAGGGTGTTATGTACCGCTGTTTGATGGTATTATGTACCGCTCTTTGATGGTATTATGTACCGCTGTTTGATGGTGTTATGTACTGCTGTTTGATGGTATTATGTACCGCTGTTTGATGGTATTATGTACCGCTGTTTGATGGAATTATGTACCGCTGTTTGATGGTATTATGTACCGCTGCTTGATGGTATTATGTACCGCTGTTTGATGGTGTTATGTACCGCTGTTTGATGGTATTATGTACCGCTGTTTGATGGTGTTATGTACCGCTGTTTGATGGTATTATGTACCGCTGTTTGATGGTATTATGTACCGCTGTTTGATGGTATTATGTACCTCTGTTTGATGGTGTTATGTACCGCTGTTTGATGGTATTATGTACCGCTGTTTGATGGTATTATGTACCGCTGTTTGATGGTGTTATGTACCGCTGTTTGATGGTGTTATGTACCGCTGTTTGATGGTATTATGTAACGCTGTTTGATGGTGTTATGTACCGCTGTTTGATGGTGTTATGTACCGCTGTTTGATGGTATTATGTACCGCTATTTGAGGGTGTTATGTACCGCTGTTTGATGGTATTATGTACCGCTGTTTGATGTTATTATGTACCGCTGTTTGATGGTGTTATGTACCGCTGTTTGATGGTGTTATGTACCGCTGTTTGATGGTATTATGTAACGCTGTTTGATGGTGTTATGTACCGCTGTGTGATGGTGTTATGTACCGCTGTTTGATGGTATTATGTACCGCTGTTTGATGGTGTTATGCACCGCTGTTTGATGGTATTATGTACCGCTGTTTGATGGTGTTATGTACCGCCGTTTGATGGTATTATGTACCGCTGTTTGATGGTATTATGTACCGCTGTTTGATGGTATTATGTACCGCTGTTTGATGGTATCATGAACCGCTAGTTGAGGGTGTTATGTACCGCTGTTTGATGGTATTATGTACCGCTCTTTGATGGTATTATGTACCGCTGTTTGATGGTGTTATGTACCGCTGTTTGATGGTATTATGTACCGCTGTTTGATGGTATTATGTACCGCTTTTTGTTTGTATTATGTACCGCTGTTTGATGGTATTATGTACCGCTGTTTGATGGTGTTATGTACCGCTGTTTGATGGTATTATGTACCGCTGTTTGATGGTATTATGTACCGCTGTTTGATGGTGTTATGTACCGCTGTTTGATGGTATTATGTACCGCTGTTTGATGGTATTATGTAACGCTGTTTGATGGTGTTATGTACCGCTGTTTGATGGTGTTATGTACCGCTGTTTGATGGTATTATGTACCGCTGTTTGATGGTGTTATGTTCCGCTGTTTGATGGTATTATGTACCGCTGTTTGAAGGTATTATGTACCGCTGTTTGATGGTGTTATGTACCGCTGTTTGATGGTATTATGTACCGCTAGTTGATGGTGTTATGTACCGCTGTTTGATGGTATTATGTACAGCTAGTTGAGGGTGTTATGTACCGCTGTTTGATGGTATTATGTACCGCTGTTTGATGGTATTATGTACCGCTGTTTGATGGTATTATGTACCGCTATTTGATGGTATTATTTACCGCTGTTTGATGGTATTATGTACCGCTGTTTGATGGTATTATGTACCGCTGTTTGATGGTATTATGTACCGCTGTTTGATGGTATTATGTACAGGTGTTTGATGGTATTATGTACCGCTGTTTGAGGGTGTTATGTACCGTTGTTTGATGGTAATTTTGCTATTTAAGTCTATATAAACAATGTGACTCCCGGTGCGTGACCAGTTTTGACCCCAGAGGCATCATTTGAACAATCTTTGTAGAAGACCCCTATACAATGTTACCAACCAAATACAAACCTCTGGGCCTTGTGGTTTCAGAGTAGAAGATTTTCAAAGTCATTTATCTAGTTTAGTCTATATAAACTGTGTGACCCGCGGGGCGTAGCCAGTTTTGACCCCAGGAGGATCATTTGAACAATCGAAGTAGAGGACCACTATACAATGATACATACCAAATATAAAACCTTGGGGCCTTGCGGTTTCAGAATAGATGATTTTTAAAGTCATTTTGCTATTTAAGTCTATATAATCCATGTGACCCCCGGGGTGTGGCCAGTTTTGATCCCAGGGGCATCATTTGAACAATATTTGTAGAGGACCACTACAGGATGTGACATACCAAATATGAAAACACTAGTCCTTTCGGTTTCAGAGGAGAAGAATTTTGAAATAATTTTGCTATTTAAGTCTATATAAACAATGTGACCCCCGGGGCGTGGCCAGTTTTGACCCAAGGGGCATCATTTGAACAATCTTTGTAGAGGATCACTATGCAATGTTACATACCAAATATTAAACCTCTGGGCCTTGTGGTTTCAGAGAAGAAGATTTTTAAAGTCATTTTGCTATTAAAGTCTATATGCATGTAAACAATGTGACCCCGGGGCGTGGCCAGTTTTGACCCCAGGGGCATCATTTGAACAATATTTGTAGAGGACCCCTATACAACGTTACCAACCAAATACCAAACCTCTGGGCCTTGCGGTTTCAGAGAAGATTTTATAAGTCATTTTGCTATTTAAGTCTATATAAATCATGTGACTCCCGTGGCGTGGCCTGTTTTGACCCCAGGGACATCATTCGAACAATCTTTGTTGAGGACCATTATGCAATGTTACATACTAATTATGAAACCTCTGGGCCTTGCGGTATCAGAGGAATGTTTAAAGTCATTTTGCTATATAAGTCTATATAAACCAATTGACCCCAGGAGCATCATTTGAACAATCTTTGTAGAGGACCACTAGAAGATGCCACATACCAAATATGAAAGCTTTGAAGATGCTCAGGTAAACTAAAGATCAAAACTGGATAAATTATGCTAATTTTTTTTTTGGCTCGATTCGCTCGCTCAATCACTGTTTTTTTAAACTATACACTTTCACTTAAACATACCCGACCTAGCCTGTACCCTTACGATTTCTTACGTACATCGTACTACCCGTGCCAAAGTTTGAGGCGAACACTATTAACTATAGACAATGGGTATATATACCTTCATGTGTGTATTATATTGTGTTCTTTTATAAATTCAGATATAATATAAAGAGGTAAGATGCAATACACCATTGGCACATAATAAATTTATACTTTTCGAATAAAAGTATGATTTAAAGCCGAAATTCAAGTCAAGTCAATGACTACTTTCGAGTTTAAACAATTTTGTCTCAATAAATAGTTTAGTTCCCCAAAATCTTAATCGACAAACTTTTTGATCAATGTTCCACACCGAATTTCATATTGTTATATGCATTCATAAGAAAGATATAACGTGATAAAGTAGATGGGCGTCAATAACGTTGGTTCCAATGCCCCGCAAGATCATATCTTTCCCAGCACCATATGTCAGCGAAATTGACACAAAGTCGTTGCCTCATTAGTTCACAATGCAATCACACGAATATCTGTCACAATATTTTGTGTAAAACATGTTAATCCGTCTTTCCGTTAGTTTGTTTCGATGAAAAAAAAAAACAACAGTGCATAGCACATTTGAAGACAATTGATAAGCATACTGTGAATGTGTGAGTTATTTAATGATATTTAATTGGTAAAGCAACCATTACACTTCGGTAAATGAATAATACAAATAATTCTTGCTGCGCGTGTGTTTGATTGCAGTCAGCTACGGATGTTCATGATATATGTACGTATTAAGTGGACAGACACATCAAACAAGGGCAATTTATTGGCAACACAGATACATGACATACAGATGAACCAACATGTCTTTCGAAGATAATGCGGTGAAGTATTAATTTATTCTGTGACGATGACGACAAAGATGATGATGTGCAACAAATTATTATATATCTTTGATCCGCATCTGTAGCTGATCACAGCAGACTGTAGAGGGTCACCCAAGGAACATTTCTTCGAAAAGAATTTTCAAATTCAGCCAGTGGTTTCAGACAAGAAGATTTTTAAAATGTTCAATATTGCCATATAAGGAAAACTGCCCTGCCTCCTGGCAGCCATGTTTTTTAACGAATCAAATCCAGCCAGTGTTTTCTGACAAAAAGATTTTTGAAGTTTTCCAGTTTTGAGCATGTGATTGCCATGGCAACCAGAGTTTTCAATATATTCTAATGAATTGAAGGAATTTGTTAAATGGACCGTCCCAGGAACATTCCTGTTGAGTTTGGATAAAATCTGCCCAGTGGTTTAGAGAAGAAATTGTTTGAAGTAAAATGTGGACGCTGGACACAGACTGATCACAATAGCTCACCCTTGAGCACTTCGTGCTCAGGTGAGCTAAAATGTAGGAAAACACCATCATATATGCACCAGGCTCTCTTTAATATCTTCAATATCACATAACACAGACTTAACAGTACAGATCAATGAACAGATAATGAATTGCATATAACATGAAAGTCATTCCATGTTTTATCTGCATTGAAAAGTGTCATGCTCTTTCACTGGAGAGATATTTTGAACAATATTCATGATTTTTGTTCAAATAGTAATTGTTTCAACTATAATATCTAATTTTAACATGACACGCACAAGGCTTTCTATTGACAAAGTACAAAATTCACTGTTGTTAAACTACTAATAAACAACCCGAACAAATAGTTCCAAATTTGCAAAATATAGTTTGCATTGAAATGGCAGAAAATGTGATAAGGTCATGTTAGAATCGAAATAAGGCTGTATTATCAGCTTAAGTAACAAAGCTAATAAGCATTCGTCAAAATGGACACAACGGGAACAAGAGACAAAACCAAAATGGACAGAGATGAAAAACTTGAAGGTAAGTGACATAAGAATGCAGTTCAACTTCTAAAGTATGCAATAAGCTTTACTGATATGGGTTCCTGTAGTTTAACAAAATACATGTATAAAATTTGAAATACAATAAATCAATAATAATGCACAAATAAACTTGTGAAAACAACTCCTATTAACCGTATACAAAATATAAACAAACATTAAACAACAGTACCATGATGGCCCAAAGAGTTCATCGGAGTATTGGCAAAAAAGAAGGCATAACTGTTGTGACAGGTTAGACCAAATGTTATGAAAATGTTTGCCATAATATAGTCTTAAATCATATGTGTAGCCGATTAACTGTCATATTTCTTTAGGTCCTTGGTTTACCATTGCTTATCAAAAACAACAACAAACAACTCATGGTCATAAACAAGTAGGGACCCAAGTATAATTTCTCTACCCTGGTACCCAACATTTTACAGACATTTTTAGAGGAATAATATTAGTGTAGCAGCTTGGAAAGATAATGGTGACAGCTGTGCAAAGGTCATGTTGTGCTTATTCCACAGAGAGGATATTCATTACCATTTATGCTTCCTACATTCAAATTGGTTTTAGAAATTATGTCAAAGACACCCTCTACAAGTTTGTTTCAGATTTGGTGACAAAAAAGGCCCTATCTTTCATTTTTAGCATTTATTTTCACAAATAAGGGACAATAACTCCAGTATTTGTGGCCAGATCCGGCCCATTGGTGGACTCTGACACTGTAAAATTCATCAAAAATGGATGACATGTCCCTACCTAAGAATAAGGCAATGTTTCCCTTTTTTCCACAAACAAGGGGACATAACTCTGATATTATATATTCATTGTGTCATTGTATTACGATTTTGGAAGGTAATGCACCTTAAATATAATGAATTATTGTTTGGCTGTCAAATAAAAGTGGTGTTTTTCTTCGCAGTTGGGGAATTTTTCTTGTATAATTGATTAAATCCAAACATTGCTAAGCTGTACAAGGTGTACGCCTAGGTTTTGGGGTTGTTCAACTATAATACAGTCTACACATGTATCAATAAAGAACCACTTTAATATGTAAAGTCTGAGCTGGTGTAATTAACCACACCGAACATACAAAAAATGCAGCACGTCATCCAGCAAGAGGAACCATTAAAATGATATTAATAATGAAACACTAATTAGGGTAATGACCCTGTTTAGATTTGAAACAAGCAATCATAGAGTTAAAAATGGAATTTCATACCATTAGCAAACTGAAAGTGTACTTACACAAATGTAATAGTGTACTTATAAACACGCAAACCAACCAATAAATGTAACAAATATCATATACAAGAGGCACATAAGTGCCTGTAACGCTCAACTGGTTTAAGTATTAGGGAGTGTCAGAAGCGAAAGTCAATGATATGCCTTATAAGGAGAAAACGCCTTGCTCTCAGGCGCCAATGATTTTTTAACACACCAAGAAAATTCAAAGTATTTTGGAAAAGAACCACCTAAGGAATATTTCTGTGAAATTATTAAAAAAATTCAAGCAGTGGTTTCTGAAATGAAGATTTTCGAAGTTATAAATATACCCATATAATAAAACATGGCACCGCCCCCTGGCGGCCATGTTTTTCAATGGAGCCGAACCATTTAAGCAACTCTGGTAGAGAACCACCCAAGAAACATTTATGTGAAATTATTTGAAATCCAAACAGTGATCTCTGACAAAAAATGGCCCCGCCCCCCTGGTGGCCATGTTTTTTAATGGAGCGGAACCATCTGAGCAACTTTGGTAGAGGATCATTTCTGTGAAATTATTTGAAAATCTACTTAAGGGTTTATGAGGAGATCTCGTTCAAAGATTGATCTATTTAAAGCTCTAGTGGCCATCTTGTGCAGCAGACCAGAACCATTTGAGCATCGGGAGGACCACCCAAGTAACATTTCTGTGAAGTTTTAAAAAAATCGGCCAACAGGTTTCAGAGGAGATGTTGTTTAAAGGAAAGAACACTGTGCAGGCATTGTGAACATGCATATATGAGTATTTTATCCTCCAGGACAGAAAGAATCAGTCCCTGTCGATAAACAAAAAAAGAAATATATGACCCATATAAATCATTAATGGTATCTTCTAAATACATGTATGTAATTAACCATGATAAGGCCCTTACGGTGAAGCACATTTATTAACATTAGTTCAGGAGAGATTAAGATTAAGATTAATTCATTCCTGTTTAAGTATTGCAAGGTTACTGCTATTGTACATGTATTTATCACATATCTGCCACATTATCTACCACTTGTATCTAGCACTTATCTATCACATGTGTCTACCATATATCTACCACATATATCTTCCATATGTATATACCATATATCTACCACATATATCTAATACATATATCAAACACGTGTCTACCACACTATCTACCATATATCGTACACATGTATCTACCATATATCTACTACATGTATCTACCAAATATCTACCAAATGTATCTACCCCATATATCTACCACATGTATATATCACATGCATCTACCATATGTATCTACCATATATCTACCAAACATATCTAACACATGTATCTACCACATATCTAACACATGCATCTACCATATCTTCCACATGTATCTACCATATATCTAACACATATCTAACACATGCATCTACCATATATATATATCACATGTATCTACCACATATATCTACCACATGTATCTACCATATATCTACCACATATATCTACGACATGCATCTACCATATATATACCACATGTATCTACCACATATGTCTAACACACGCATCCACCATATATCATTACCAAATACCTGCATTGGACACACACCTGTCATCACCACATACCGGTCATCATCACATGCCTGTCATCATCACATGCATGTCATTTACACATACCTGTCAGTAACACAAACATGTCATTTACACATACCTGCTATCATCACATACCTGTAATTTACACATGCCTGTCATCATTACATACCTGTCATTTACACACAACTGTCATCACCACATACATGTCATTTATACATGCCTGTCATCATCGCATACCTGTCATTTACACATAACAGTCATCACATGCATGTCATCATCACATACATGTCATGTTCACATATTGTACGTGTCAATGACAGGTATATGATGATGACAGGCATGTGTAAATGATACCTGTCATAAGGTTCTTGAACATGAAGTGCCCGTGCATAGTTCCAGAAGGCGTATCAAATGTTGTGCAGCTTATCCATGAAAACTTGGAGCCTGGCTTCATGACTGGAAACTGCCCTGCACACACAAGAACATCACTGAATATAGTTAACACTTGACTCATATAAATTGGTTGGTTACATTATTAACTTACCATAAAGATAGTGTACCTATTTTCATTCTTCTGTTTGATATAAACTACGATCAAAATTGTGCACAGAGGCAGGAAATAAAAATTGTTTAAATCCAAAACTTACAGACAAATACAACAATTGTGACCGAACTTCATTGAAAAAGCAGTTTAATATACCAGTAGATCAATCGGCCTGATGCACTCTGTACTTACCGACAACTCCTTCTCCATGAACTTGTTCTGTGGTGCCATCTCCAGTTTTGATTGTCCAGTGTTGTGTCACCAGACGGCATGACAGGCTTTTGGGGGCATCAGGGGCCATAACCAGTCTGACACAAGATCAGCCTATTATTTCATACTTTTACACTTGCAACACTGCATTCATCTAATATAAACAGTTGTCCAACAAAGATTTACATTGAAATGTGGCTTTGACAAAATAATGCATTGAGCAGCAGCAGCAGCAGCAGCAGCAGTAGTAGTAATCATTATCATCATCATCATTATAATATATATAATATATATTATAGTTCACAAATGCAGATAGGCATGCCTAGCAGTACATACATGATTCTGTAGATGAAGAAGTTTGTCCTGGGTTGGAATCTGGACAAGGCTGGGACAAACATGGTGCTAGGCCTAACTGTAATACCGTGAGATGTGGCTACACTGCTCGGCTCATGGTAGAACCTGCAGTACAGTTAGACACTTACTAGTCAATGTACAAATATTTACGAGATCTCATCAGACACCAATACAAAAACAACAACAACATGAAACTTATTCCTATAATCTTACAGTCAAACAAATACACATACAACATACATACACTGTAGTTAATTTTGTATTATTATATTTTATTTAAATAATAGTCAAAGTATCTCTTTTATGTACATGTATTTCATATCTTCAACCACTGGTGAAATGCAACATTTTACATGAAGATTTTTAACAACCCTTAGTTAGAATGCTTAACACATAGAACTACTACATAATGATGGTCCTATTGCAAGCATGTTACCTAAAGATATGGTCATCATCTATGAAATACTGCTTCTGAGTCAGTTCTTCTGCATAGCTGCACAGCCAGTCCTTGAAGGATACCCCTGCAAGTGTACGACCAGAATACACTGTAGAGTTTCACTGAAGCTGCAGTTATTCAGGTCAGGGACAGTATCACAGATGTGGCTGGTTGAACCACTGTCCACTGATCAGTTAAGATAGATCTACTTGTGTACTTGTTGTAGGGCTGCATTTCCAACAGTTTCTGGTCCTCAGCCCGTTTGTATCATAAATAATTTTAACTAGGACATCAAACGTTCAGCAAATTGCAAAGCAGAGAAATAAACATTTTACTGAATATTTAACAATTCTGCAATACCTCATAAAAATCTCCCAACCAAAGCTGTACCTGTTTCGTAGTAGGGGATTGCTGTCTGTCTTGGCAGGCCATCAAAGTCATGTACCCCGTGCATGTAGAACATAGTCCCCTTCGTCAGCTGCTGGCAGTTGCTGCAAGCTATGGCCTGACCAGATCGCTCACCAAAAGTGTTCACAGTGAACCGCAGACTGCCACCGATGAATTCACGACAATCCTGAAGATACAAGTGAATTGCTTACTAAAATACCTTTATTATTATGCATGTTTCAGCAATAAAATATCTATAAGTCAGATTTACTTTAATTAAATAAAATTGCCACACATGTTATATTGGTTTAAACAAAATATTTAGTAAACAATCACAATGCCCATCAACACAAAAGGCATTAACTGGGGGTAATTTCATGATTTAATACAAAAACTTCATCGAGTCACATGATGAAGGGGCCCAAATACTAATTACTCACTGCCCAAGTAATTCTAGGCCATGACTCAGAACAATCAGGTTCAATACAGATACAGTCTGTGTAACCTCACATTACCTTCAGAGAGAGGAGGAACTCTGTTTCCAACAGGGTATTAAGGGTGACAGATCCCAGCAATCTAGAAACATGCAGAAAAGTACCACGGCCATTAACTAGTAGCGGTTACTAGGTACATAGTAATTAACAAGTTTTCCAGCATTATTTCAGTAGATGATCTGCAGGACATGCGATGCAGTGTTTGATCATACTAGCAATTTATTATTCCCATACCAAATAGATCAGAATTAATGGCTGACAAAAACAAGATTTTTCACACACTCTGGTTTAAATTCAAACACTGCTATAACCGAATGGGTGATGCTGCATTTGGTTTGGTTCAGGGTTCTGAACAAACGTTCATTGAAATACAAGTATTTATAGAATACTAATACTCCATATAAAAGCCATAAACAAAGTTAGTGTAATCCTGATTGTTGTTTTCAATTGTTAAATTGCAATTATAAAAATATCAGAAAAAAATAGTTTCTCTATACTATTACTTACTTGAGAATACATTGCATACAAACAGAGGTACATGTTCAAAGAAAAATCTGTCCATATATCCCATACACTTAAGTACAGATGCACTCAAAAGCAATGAATCAAGTTGTTTTTTAAACATGTTTTCTTCTAATCTACTTTACCTACCCTCTTCTAATCTACTTTACCTACCCTCTTCCCAAACGGGTATGATCCTGACCATTGTGAATGCGATATGATATATAAATCGGAAATCTTCCGGTAACTTGAAAGAAAATCTCTCTTCTTCTTTGTCGATTTCTTCTTCTGACAAACCCACTGAAACCAACAAATATTATTGAATTTTAGACTGACTGCTCAAGACAGCACAAAACAACTCTACAGTAAAATGTCAGTTAGGCAGCACTGTTCAGACCACATCAAAGCATTATTACTTCAATCTGCACTGCATCAGGTAGTAAGAAGCTGCCAGGAGAATAATATTATATATATATATATTGTATTTAACTTTATCTTTATACTGGAAACATTGACAATGATGAAGTTCTTTAATGGCACACATTATAACTTAAACACAAGTGTTACAAAATCCCATGTAGAAGCATATTTGTGTCATATGGAAATACAGAGCTATTAAAATGAGTATATTTAAAAATCTAAAATACAAATTACATGTATCAGACAAGTATCAAATTTGCAATGCAGAGTTTTAAAATGTTGTATACCGACAGTCGTGCCGTATCACAAGAAACATACCAGAGGAAGTTATATTCCTTAAAACAGTATTAAAGCAGTATTACCATTTGGAAAGAGATAACATAAAAATGATACAGGACAAATGTATCACCATTAAGATAATCCCACAGTCTGCCACAGAACTCCTGTAGAAATGCCTCAATCTTGTTCCAGGCAGTCTTGATGGCTATATAATTCTTGTACTTCCCAAAATCCCTGAACCAATAGGCAAAGTGTTCTCTCCATGAAATGCCATCTGGGCAACTACAACAGCATATATAGCATATATACAAATATAATAAGATTAATGTGTTTTTTTAAATAAAATGTTTTTGATGAATTTTTTAAATATCAAATCCTCTTTAACGGTGCAAGTTAGAAACCTCTTTATTAAAAGAAATAATATCATCATTGAAAGTACTTATTTTAAAATTTATTAAATGATTATGGTACTGGCATAAAACATTTTATCCCATTGCCAAGAATGCATTGATGAAATAACCCCCCACTTAATTCCTAATGATTTCAAAATTTTAAAACGTGAACGTTAATATTTCTAAAAAATTGTATACGTGAAAAAATGTTGTAGTGAAAGATCTAGGACCTAAAAAGGTACAGGGTGCTGCTAAAAAGGTACAGGATGGTGCTAAAAAGGAGCAGGGTGCTGCTAAAAAGGTACAGGGTGCTGCTAAAAAGGTACAGGGTGCTGCTAAAAGGTACAGGGTGCTGCTAAAAAGGTACAGGGTGGTGCTAAAAAGGAGCAGGGTGCTGCTAAAAAGGTACAGGGTGGTGCTAAAAAGGAGCAGGGTGCTTCTAAAAAGGTACAGGGTGGTGCTAAAAAGGAGCAGGGTGCTGCTAAAAAGTACAGGGTGCTGCTAAAAGGTACAGGGTGCTGCCAAAAAGGGTACATGGTGCTGCTAAAAAGGTACAGGGTGCTGCTAAAAGGTACAGGGTGCTGCTAAAAAGGTACAGGGTGAAAAGTTGGTCCAGTTTGATAATATTTTCTAAGAATTTTCTAAATGCTGTTCATTAAAGTTTTTAAGCATAGTCTATTCATTTGTCATTGAATACAAAAATATATTGAGTTTTAAAAGAAATTCAAAATTTCTATGTTGACCTGCCGAGAGGGGCAGCAGGGGGAACCAAAAAGGAGCAGGGAAAGCATCCTACTTATTTACTCTAGATCTTTCCTTATGTTGTATACCTTTCATCCAAGAAGTAGTGCTTGCATTGCCATTCCCACAAGGAATCATCCATACACTGCTGGTGAAAACGGTGGCATACCTGGGATACTCTGAAGGATAATTACCAGCAGGTCTGGTTACAATTTATAATGTAATGAATTAGACCACACCGTTTGATATCCATCACACACAAAGATTGCAATTATAACTGTACAAAAAATATAAAATGTTTAAAAGAGAATTACTGGTACTCAAAACGAGCTGTTAGTAAGGTCAAAAATTCAAAATGGACGCAATTTAATAAAAATGTAAACGTAACTTCCGTGATGTTATATTATATGAAGACAACAGACTCAATATGTCTTTTCTAATGCATATACCAATAATGCAATGGTTTATGTTGATGTGAAAAAAAAGCATCATTTTCCAAAGCATCACCACTGATTAAAAGGAGGGGAGGGGGGTAATAATAACACCGCTTTAGAAGCATCGTAGTACTGTTACTGGCGTGATGTGTCCACTTGGCACTGCTGCTTGCAGATTCCGACATATTTATATATATCAGCTATCGCTTAGAACTCATGCGGGACAAAGTAATGGTCACAAAACGTTATATGACCTCATGTTAATTTTGCCAAATCTATAAATGTTTAAAACTGAATGTGATGTTTGTTTGTTTGTTTGTTTTGGATTTTTCACCGTATTCAACAGTATTTCAGTCACATTACGGCGGTCAGATAACCTACTCACACTTTTCCTGGGTAAGCTGGTTTACCAGTACTAAGTGCACATACTTATGCCAGTAACTGACAACTGCCCTACTTGAATCAAAGGTAGGGGGAGAATGGCCGTAGAAATAATGTCATGACCAATCCCCACACAAGTTATGTGGCCGGGCTGGGAATCGAACCCGCGATCCTCGGATTTGTAGTCCAGCGCTCTACCAACTGAGCTAGCCGGCCCGGCTGAGTGATGAATTTTATATCAAGAAGTCACCTATTTCTCATTTTAAATCTTTGAAACTGACCCCATGCTTTATGGGATATTCGCCAAAGCTGGTATTCCATGACCGCGTCTGCCCATTGCGTCTGCGTTCCGCTTGTTCCGTCTACGATTCCGTTAAGGAATCCGTCATCAGTGACAAGTCTTTTACTTACATTATGCAAATATAACTAGCAAAATTCATATAAATTCATACTTCTGCAAAATATAAAGCAACACAATCATAAACATTCAACTGGTGCATATGTGGTAAAAAGATTATAAAAAAATCATGTTCCAAATACAGTCATATTCGCAAATGTACATACAGTCGATAAACTTCACTGAAAGTGAATATCATTTACTATTGTTTCAGGTGATAATATTTCATAAATGATTGTATCGTACACAAATAGTATTTTTGTTTAAATTAAATGTAATTTGTTCATATATTATGCCCTTTCATTCATTGTTTGCTACTGGCATGCACGATCGCATGCGATGTTGACGCATGAACGCAGACGGAGAATACTTCAATGTAAGTATCGTTTGTTGCGTTTTTATTAGAGATGTATGAGGGCAACGGACTACGCACACGGATTGATTTAATGCGTCCATGGACTACCAGCTTAAAGCCTCGGCACCAACCAGTTTGCGGCGACCGTACGACAAGCTTAAAGCGAGATCTTTGCCAAATAAGTGTAGTGTCTGCACGCTGTCCATTAGGGTTTTCTCGAGAAGTGAGGTTGCCGCACTGATCGCTACAGACATGAACACAGATGCTTTATTTGATGCGACGTCCATGCGTCAATCACTTACAGCGTGGACATAGTGCGGTCAACATACTGGCAAGCTACATTTTTTGCGTCGAATTTGCCTTAACCACAAGCACGCATGCCACACGGCTTCCTTGCGTAGCACTTACTACAATAAACGTACTGGCGCAACAAGAATAAAACTGACACCTAACAGTCGATATAAGAAAAGTAGGGTTCTTGCATGGTGACAGCACGACGCCATGTACTTTGTATAAATAACCAAGATTTATATTTGCATGCTTTTAACATGATGATGTCATTGTCCCCAGTATCTCTTTTGTTCATGTGTGTTGCAATCATAAAGTTACTTTGAAGAATTATATTTTTTTTTTCATTTAACAATAATATCTTCCAGATGTACAAACCAAATATAAAGTCGTAAATGGCACAAATACATGTAGGATCTTTACGAAACATGTTGATATTTGTCTTGGTGCCAAGATACTTTGCTGTCTTGTGGTGACCGTGTGAACAACTTGGACAGTCATGACTGGAACCGGCCCTGTGTATGGTTAAATTATGATTATGTTTAAGATTTATAAGTTTCAGTGGTTCTGGGGCAGACGTACAAACACATGTTGAAGTGTCCACGAGCAACTGTGTACTCTTTTGAAACCCATACAGGATAAAACTTAACTGCATTAGATCAGCAGATTGAAAATAATCTCTGACATTCTTAAATGATTTTTGTTCTCACATTTAAATTGTGCAATAACATGATACATGATGCTATACAACTACAAACCTTATTATGTCTCTGTAGTGTAGATATCTCAGTATGGTGACAAGTGACTCATCTGGTAGCCGTAGAACTTCTGGCTGTGACATCTTTCCACAAGGCTGAATATACCATCAACATATGGACTCCCTAAATAACAAGTAATACACAATTTACAATCCATTAATTACATATTTTGACACAGTTTTTTTTATAGAGTTGTTAATTTGCTTTAGTGATAACAAAATACGCATTAAATAACTGACAGCCATTTCTGTTCATTGCATTAGGCCTAAAATAAAATATTGTTTGTTTCCCCTCCCGCGACCGACCCAGCAAAATAGCTGCGACCCAAAAAACTTTATACACCAAAGAAAACAATATTTTATTTTATTTGTGTGTGAAAATGCGGGGTGTGAATCCTTAAAAAGAATCCAATGGCGTGTATAAATCTTACTTTCAAAAGACACTTATAAAATGACTTTAAACGGACAGTTCTCGGTAACGTGCAATTCAGAGTATTTTGACGCATGCTGTTACGAAAAGGACGCCATAACATTCAGTGTCAGATTCTAGAGCGCAACCATTTCCGCTCACATATGCATGTTTTTTTAAAGACAAAGAACGCCCACCGGCAATGAACAAAATCACCTTTATGCACCAAGTGTCCATTATCGATAAAATCTTGACGCAGAAGGAGTCAGCTTAACAAGAGCCAAACAGTCAGCCATGAAAACGCATAAAATTTCCCATATGCAAATGAGCGTCATCGTTAGAAAGTTTATCACGCCCTCATTCTAATTTTAATTGGTAAAGGTGCAAGTCATTCGTAACACATCTGCGTTAGGTATGTGTTTTGTTATAGATATTGCATATTTACATCATTACCACATTTAGCGTTAGTTTCTATACATATAATTACGTCTCAATTTTAAGATTTCATGACAAGTTATGGCACTGTATTTAACAATATTTTCGTCTAACAGTAGGAATAAAAGTTTTTCGGTAACTGAAAATGAGTTGAAATCAGTATTCATACAGTCTGCCTTTAACATTGATACATTTCTTAAATCATCATACAGCGGGCAATTTAGTAAGACATGTTTTTCGTCCTCAATAAGTGTTTTACAGTGAAGACAAGTACATTCTATTGAAAGAAAACACTTATTTAACCGAAAACATATTATAATTAAAAAATGAAAATAAAGACGAAATAAATTAAATGTTCTAGTGTCTAGGCATTTTTAAGGGTAAATCGTGTAACCTGAAACAAACATATTTTTACGCCTAATGGATAGTTGCAATCCGGACCAACTGTCCAGCCGTCATTGACTGTAGTACTTTGAGTCGTATGCCTGGAAACGAAGTCGATCAAGTGAAGTAGTGACCCGTGCTGTCCAAAGAGCGGATTCATATCAACTTTATTACTAAGGCTACTACTAATTTTCCAGAGCCTCGAAAGTGTCATCAATGACCACCTTTTATATTATAAAATAATAATGATTTGGAAATTGTTAATAGAAAAAGGCACTTAATAAATTTAACAAAGCTTAATTTCGTATAATCTGTATATGTTAGTATATGTTTTTCAGTAAAATATCCAATGTTATCGGTGAAATAAAATTTTATATTTTCACTGTTGGGGCAGTGAAAATATAAGATTTTATATTTTCATAACATAAAACGGACTATTTTTCCATAAATAACATCAATCTACAAGTAGTGGTTTACGACCCTTGGCAAATAGATATACATGTACAGTACATACAACAAATTATGAAATTCGACAGCTTCATAATTTAGCGACAACGACTTACAAAATATGGCACTTTTTTTCCACCATACTAACGAGTGACAGTATTGGAGTAATTTATGATGTCATTATTATGACGTCAAAATACACGAACTTGTGACGTTTATCTCGCGCAATTTTATTTATTTATTGTCCAAAAGCATAACATAAAATTAAAATTTGTTGATTTCGGTGTAAGATCGTATTTTATTTCACTCTTGATCATAGAAAAAATATTTTTTCACTAGTGGCTTCACCACTCGTGAAAATATCAATTTCCATGAACACTCGTGAAACAATATACGATCTTATACCGAAGTCAACAAATATCCTCTACAGCTTTACTAGATCTACTGCATTTTTTTTGTTTTTGATATACTGTTAAATGTCTCCTTCAAAATTAGTAAAATAATTTATCAAGAAAAAAAAAGATGCATATTAAATAACAAGAGAGGTCCTGACTGGCATATTAAAAAAAACTATTGTTTTTTGCGACTGAAATGTGATTTTAATGTTAATATTTTGTAGCCATACAAACAGCAAAACATGTGTACCTCGAAGGCCGACCTCAAGTGAGGGTGGGGCGACAAGAGTATAATGGCATTCCCTTTGTAGTTCTGGGGTCAAAGACAGTTTTTATATAATAATATAATACATGTTGGTCAAACATTTATATGTAAAATCAAAACTATCATCCTTAACACTGTTTAATTTTATTAAGATAAATGAACCTTAATTTTGCAAATATTATTGTTAATCTACCATCGATACGCCCTTTAAAGTATGTAACAATGTAAAAATGTCTTGACCTAAACGGATGTAACATTAGATTACAAAAAAAAAATACTATCTAATCTTAATGTGAATTGACAATTTGTTAATATGTGTGCTATTTACATTTCAGCAAAATAAAAAAGTAGCCTTACTGTTATGCTCTTTATTGCCAAATTGCTTAAAATTGCCACTTAATATATTATAACAATATCAGGTTAAACCAATAATCCATACTTATTATGTTCTATGTGCATAAGTTATAGATATAGTGGCCATTACTTGATGCATACAGCTATTTAAAAAATACTCTTCGAATTATATCTCTGTTCAACAGAAAACTTGTTTACCTGACAGAAACAGATTGTTGTTGTAAGACTGTTTTCGTTGTATTTGTTTTTAGATGAAAGCAGAATTCAAACGCTGTATCGAAATAGTGACGTTCCCTGGCCAAAAAAGGTAAAATCAGTTATTCAAAATCATGGTGACATAAAACATACAAGTTTAATTCATTGTAAAGAATTGATCAGGATATATAAAGGTGAACACTCACAAAAAGTTAACATTCATGTATGACGCTGTATTACGCTAAATATATTCACATTTGAAACAAAAGAATGCTTATTTTACTTGAATAGTGTTGTTTTGTACATTTAAGTTGCAATAACACGAAATGTAATTTTGGAAGAATTGTTTTAATTTCTAGTTCATCTTGTATATGCTTCATCCTTTATAGCAAAGAGAAGTGGTTGCAACGCCACTATGAAAAATTTGTAACAAAGAACAATTTCCCAAGATTGAAGGGTTACGGATTAGGCGTTTTTTCACAAGAGGTATGCCTTCACCATTTTCATGTCAACTGAAACCTTAATTGTCCTGAAAACACATCACATTTTGACATAGTTATGGCCCCTTGGATTCCGTAAAAACACGTTTCCGGACAAGAACTCATGAACGGCTTGAGATATTCAAATAATGTTCGGTACACATTTGTAACATCATAAAATACAGGTCAAAGCTCGTTTTTGGTTACAAACCATTTCATGTTGGCTGAGTTATCACTTTTCTACTTAGTTTTTCTAAAAATTGTTTCCGGAATCTTGAAAGGATTCACATATTTAAATCTTAGGTACTTATGTGTAACATCATACAAAACAGGACAAGTTCGTCTTTGGTTAAACAAAAACAAATGTTGAGCGAGTTATGGCCCCTGTTGAACTTTAACTTTTCCAAAGACAATGTTTCCGGATGATAACCTATGAAGGGCTTAACAGAATTAAATTATTTTACTTTGCAGGTGTAACAGCATAAAAAAACTGGTCGATTTTGACTTACAAAACACCTTATGTTAACAAAATTATGGCCCCTTTTCGACTTAAAATCCTAAAAACACAGGCAATATCTGTTGAAAGGCTTCACATATTAATTTTTTTAGATGCTTAGGTGTAGACTTTAGTTACAAACCACTAAATGTTGACAGAGTTATGGCTCCTATTAAACATAATTGTGTCCAAATACACAGTTAAACATTCACAAATTAATGCATTCCATTTGGTCTATTTCTTTCGAATAGATGCCATAGTTATGTGACAAGGCCATACGGTTGCGGGTTATTCGTCATTCATGTGACAATTCTAGTTATGCTTTTTTTCTTTTAGGCTCTTCTGATGGTAGAACAAAACGTCAAAAATAGATTTGTGAAGATATTAGGGTAATTTGATTATTCTTCTAGTGTGCATATTAGTTGGCGTCCACGTTGTGATGTAAAGGAGCTTGTGATAGCTTAAATACCCAGATAAAATGAGCATTATTTTTTTAACATTGAAAGAACATTAAATTTGAAACTATTTGTAACTCAATAACATGGGATGAGCTAACGCTTTTATGTTTGATGTACTTATATTCTTGTTTGGCGATGTATATTGGTTTCAAAATGTAAATCAATATACCACATTCTTGTTTGCTCTCTAAGTCGACTGTTTAATCTAATATTCGCTAAACGTAATAAGAAGCTTGTGGACATGCAATCCCGGTAAAGTTCGATATTTAGCCAAATTAACCCAGTAACTGCAGAGTTATGGCCCGTGAATAATCTTTGTTGGCCTTTTTAGCGTTGGCCGCTCTTGAAGTCCAACAGTTTTCATCTAATTTCCCCAACCTTTGTATTTTAAAGATTGCTTTGGACCAAGAAAGGGCACTACAACTTTATAAACATATCGTGTTGCTACAATCTGTTTTATTTTCTTCCTTTGAAATACATACACTGAAATATGTATTATTAAATTATTAAATATGCCAGCTGTAGGTTTGTAAATCGTGCTTTAACTATTTATAACAGTCTGTGTATTTCTTTTTGGTGTCCAACAAAATATTCTTATTATTATATGTATTTCAGTTATTTTTTATTTATTTATTTCAGCCCATTTACAATTCAAGCCAGCATTTATTACGCAAACAGCAGCCTTAAACGGATGTTTTCCACAGATACGCTGTAAGTTCATTGTGGATATATTTGTTTCATACATGGCAACTGTGCATATGTAAATCATATCAATTTTATAATTATTAAAATATCTAATATAAAAAAAATTTGGCATTTCATAACGTTAATAAATATATACTTCGTATTTTAGTTTATTTTAGTTTGGTGTACATATTATTGGGTATACGTATCTGCTTAACAATGTCAGATTTATGACTAATATTTTTCTTGTTTTTATATTACAGACTAGCTTACGAGTATGTCAGCCTAGTTTTGTTTAAAGAAGCCTTAGTTGCTATACTGGAAAATGTGAGTATCCAACTGTAAATAAATACTACGTGTTTGTTTGGTACAGTGCCCTGTAACACAATTTCATGCAATTTCAAACTATTTTTTCAGTTTTGATTTTTTTCCTTTTTATTTTACTAAAATAACAATAATCAATTCAAAGTTGCCTATTTTAATTCATCTCTATTTCGAGATAAAATTGCTGTCCCAACTACGTTTTTTACACGAAATCAACCGTGTTTATTTTGAAGTCGCACATAGCCCAAGCTGTCTATCAAAGGTGTGATGACTTGGCTGTGGTCGCTTGGTTTAGTGGACATCGCCAAACTCCTCGCAGGGGTTACTTCCCCTATCAGTTAACAGTAACACTGCTGTCACAAGTAAATCCTTCCTGATCTCTAAGTACTTTGTGTTTGTATAAATTAAAGTTTACTTATTTAATGCGACTCTGTGCAATTTTCTATTTACAAAAATTTTCTTGTAGTTGTACTTTTATATATTGCTTGCGATCAACAATGAAACAGGAAAATGAAAATAACTAAGTAAAAAAGGTAAAGCCAAGCATTTTTGTCTAAATCTCCTCAACGCGAGAGGCTTAATTGGTGTATCAAATGGCCTGGGGGGTCAATATTAACAGGGATCTAAACTCCCAACAAAGTATATTTCCTAGGATCCGGAATCATTTGGCATGTCAAATTCCCGCCATTCGGGAATGACTTTCAGTCTAAAGCCCCGTTCAGGCATGCTCCCCCCTCCTTGGGAAAAATATTGATAGGTGCATTATCACATGTTTACGCAAGGATTTGATTAGAGCTATGCTTCTGGTAACCAGACAAATCTCTGTGTGCAGGTTGTGTGGAGGTTGGAACATCGCTCTTTCGAATTTTCCTCTTTCGAACTGTTTTTGTTGGTCCGAATCATGACTCAGAAAAAGCAGTGTTCAACTGTATAGTAACTAGGAACACACTGTTTTGTACTTAGATATTAGGCCATACAAATTTGATTCTATGTTTAGCGTCGTCGGGCTGGTAGGTTTTTGGATGCCTGAACGAAAACACAAACATTTTTGACAATGTAAAATATCGAGTTGGAAAGCATTTCAAAATTGAAAAAAAAAAGTTAGGTGTTTTTACTAATATTCATCAAAAAAGTGTGCAGCTAATCAATTTACACAGTTAAAAAACTGTGTTAAATTTGTTTCCCAATATGAAGTTTATTACAGTTTTTCAGGAAAACTTTTGCTTCAGCTTGTACCACTGCCATTAATAAGTTGTGAAAGAAAAATGTTTTTTATCAACTCACGGGGCACTAAACATATAATCAAATTGGTATGGCCTTATTGTATAGTACCGATATATTTATGTAATAATGTGCCAAGTTGAAATTGAAGACATAAATATATTGAGGTCCTCAACTTATGTTATTTTTAATATTTTAATAATATTATTTTCTTAGTAAATTTATTGTGTTTATTTCGACTACAATGCCAAATTCAAAATGGTGAATTTACAACGGTTCAGACATTCAACCAAGCATTGGACAGCATTCTCCAAACTGTCAAAGCCATGGAATTCAAATAAATATGAAATCAATGACAGGGAAACCCATGCGAAAAGCGATATTTGCGCATACAATTGAGAACAATCTCAAAGAAATGTTCGGCGATGCGATTTTACGTCACACCCAAATTTTTCAGTAAGAATCAAAAACCGCTGCCGTAAAATACACAATGCTTGGTCTGGTTTACATTTGTGTCAATTTGCGGTGAGGTTTTATCCATTAAATTAAGTCTAAAATATGACTATCAACAGATGCTTATTACACCTCGAACATGAATGGCGACCCACTGCGCGGTGCATTTTTCTTGATAGAAACGCAAAATTTAATGTACATGTAATTGCTGTAAATCCAAAAAAATCTGATGAAATCCCATTGAGTTTTGAGTCCATAGCATTTTGGTGGAGATGGGAAATCAATCCATATGGAAAAATTATTTCCCAGTCACTGTGAAAATGTTTAAAGCAAATTTATTGGGCAAAATTAATTCAAGCAATATTTACATGTAATGTATCATTTATTTAGATTTGCAGTAATATTGTGTCCTATTTAAATATGCACACCAAACAAAAAATGAGACATGCTCACACCCGATCTCTATAAGTAACTGAAAAATATCTGTTGAAAACAGAACTACTTATTTTTAGGTTTCAAATGATGTCAATCGTTCGATGTCTAGTGGGTAGAGAACTTGGTTTAAAAACACCTGTCACGCAAACACGAGAGGACATGCATGAACTATTATTATATTTATATTAACACAAAACAGCATACGAACACACCAAGATTGCTAACATTTTTTTCAATTCTTACAGAGCATGTGAATACCATCTTGTATGCTGTCACTGTCTTGCAAGATGTTCATTTAAGTTTAATTGAACATGGATATTTTGATACAAGCATCGTTTTATCTGGCAAACAGCTTTGCAAGCATATTGCAAGACAAAACACTTCTTCACTGGGTTGAGATTGTAAAAAATAGAAACCATGTAAACTTGTATGTATCAATAAAAACGTACCCTTAAAAGTGCCACATCATTTATTGATTTCACGGTTTAATATTTGTAAATAAGTGCATTAAAGTAGAGCTCTGTAAAGATGGAGATGATGATAATGTAGGAGATGTTGGTCATCATGTTGATGTGGTCATAATTCTGACATTGTTAGTGATTATAACGGCAACAATATGACGACGACGACGATGCTGTTGCTACTAATGGTGACAATGATGAAGAAGATGACGATATGGTTCGGACGATAATGATGTTGCTAATGATGAAGAAGATGACGATGATGATGATGACGGTGACGATGAAGAATTTAGATTATAATATTTCCTATTTTTGGAACTATTTTGCTCCATTATATTATTTGCAGAAAACACAAGTTTTGCGAGTGAACGGTCTTAGCATTGAGGTGTGTATATGCAACAACACCTGCTATTAAATAAATTGACAACCAATTTAAAGTAGCCCGAAGTGAATCGCTCAGCAGGATAGGCCGAGAGTTTACATCAGCGTCCAAAGCTCGGAATAGGCTGTCCCAACCTAGGTTGTAATGTCCGAACTGTAATGTTTAAACACCTTTAAAGGGTCCTTTCATTTGATACAAACACACATCTGTTTGTAAAAATATTTACGCACAGTAACAGATTACACAACGTTGAAAACATTCAACCTTCATCCGAACATTGGTGAATTTGCCCAAATTACTTGCAACCTCTATAGTAGGGACAGTAGCGTTACACAACCTGATACCTTTACACCATTTAGATAGTCTTACTGATAAATGATTCAACAAATGGGAGTGACACTTATTATACAGTTTAAGGTCTGATCGCTCAAAAATTGTTTTAATGGTGTAAAACTGAAAGTTACAATTTTCATCAATACAAACTATATAAAATCTGGGAACAATATAAATATCCATGGCATCCACATTTTGCCAGCCTTCTGATAATAGAATTTATAATTTGCAACTACAGACCAAATCACTTTCAAGAAATCGGTCATTCAACATTCCTAATCTGGAACATTGTCCAAATTTGCCTTCAAGGCCAAAACATCAAGCATTATCTGTGCTTCTCAACAGGTTACAAATGCACACACAAGACCATGTTTCAAGTTTATTCAAGACAAGACAAGACAAAACAACTTTTATGGTCGGGGATACATAACAAGTAAACATTTGCTATTTAAAGTTAAATAATCATTAATCGCTAACGCACAAACGCTGCATGGACGGTGTTCAGTAGGACCAACAAATATTGATTGATGCTTGTAACAGTGTCTGCATGCAAAGCATGTACTGTAGATCACCGTTATTTAGAACACTGTTAATCCGAATTCCTTGTTATTTCGTTGTTGTTTTTTGTACTTAAGTTGGATTTACATTCGTTAGGTCATCAGTTCACATTAACTTGCAACAGATTCTAAATAAACTAATTGCGCCGTGTACAATAGTCAGAATGATAGGGGAAATAATAAATATGGAAAGAATCACTATTATATATACAGTTTGGCGATTTTTGCAACAATAATGCTATCTAGAAATGTTAAATTCAAATAATCATTATTTAGAAGTATTTGTATTGGTACCGGCTACTTCCAAATAACGAGGTTAGAATGTACCAGGTTTTATGTTGTGCAGCAATAGCGGAGGTCTCTTAAGTTATGAAGCAGAACACAGTTATGTATAAAACAATACGTAAGATAGTTTCAGTCTTAACAAAGTTAGGCTCAAAACAATTAATGAATTGTTTCTCAGGCACTTTTTCCAAAAAATCATGAGGGAGGGCGAAATGTTTTTTTTTTGGGAAGTAATTTTTTTTTTCTCCTACTCTTTTCTATTGGCATTATGTAATGGCTTATGAAAACAAGTAAATAAGTGCAGATAAGACATTTTAAAGTTTTAATAACAACGTAAGCATCCCTTTTTATAAAATTATAAATATAGATTTATTAATCACAAATGGTCACTTATAGAAGCTGATGTAAAAAGGCAATCAGTTTGAATGTCCATAATTAACAAAAGTTCCTTCAAATTAATATACCATCAGCTTTTAAGTACTCATATTTATAGAATTTAACTTTTCGTAATTCATGTTTTTATGAATGTTAAAAACAGGAAATATTTGCAATAAATGACCATTAATTTTTGGAAAGGAAAATCAAAACTTGTCAATGCAGCTGGCATTTTTGTTTGTTTCCAAACGACTTTTCTTAAAAAAATATGGAATGTTAAATATTACACAAGCAAAAGCATCTATAAAACAAAAGTTTAAGTCAACAAATAGACGATATTTGTAACGATTCCCAATCGAACATGACTTTTTTTCACAATTTGTGTATATTCGATTTATATAATTAAATCTGACAGGAAGAAGTTACTGGAAATACCGCAATCTCTACCAGGTAACTCTTCTTCCACTGTCTTAAAATGCGGATACGTTTAATTTTAAGCCGCTGTCCATGGGATGTAAATCAATACATCGTAATGTTAGTAAATAGTTCTTATGAATGTTTATGGTGTTTATTCCTCCGAAATCTGTTTCTTATATACGAAAGGCATTGTTCAAAAGCACTTGGTATGAACGGAATATACTATAATAAACATATCGGTTTACCCAAGAGTCATCACCAGTTATCGCATACAGAAAATAGACGATAGCAAGTTACCAAAATGTTAATAATTCACAGATTTAAATAGTTAGTTTTTGTATTTTGTTAGGTAACATGTCCATAAAAAACACTTTCTGCAAAGTGTTATTTTTTATTAACATATTTCTGGACTGCTCCTTAAAACCCCGGACGCGATCGTCAAAAAATGGTTACTTAATTTGTTTTTGGCATTAAATCAAAATTGTTGCCGGCCATTGGAAAACTGTCTGCCTGAGAAACAAATCATGAATTTTTTTTTGCCTTATGATGGGTGTACCTAGTAGTGATTAATATACATGTTATTTTCACTTTGTTCTTAAATGTTTTTTTTATTTTTTTATTTCACTATTTAAACAGGTTCTCTTGCAACATTTCTTAGTTTTGTAAGCAATTGTATAAACACTTCATGGATCAATTACAATTAAGCAAAAACTACAACTTTGTCACGTGGGTGACAGCCGGCCCCGATTAATAGCATGTTTGAAGGTAGGGGTCAGTCAATTTTGAAAGTAATGATAGGAAATGAAAATATATGTACTTTTTAATAAAAATTCAAAAACTTAAAACCAAAAACTACACATTACCCTCTACAATACAGACAAGTTTTAAGAAAATCCGTTGGATACTATAGGAGGAGTTGCATTCAGAAGGAATTTTCCCTATACATTACATACAGGAAAATAATTAAAGGGCCATAACTTGCATATGGAAGAGAAAAATTTAAATCCTCATTTCACGTCCGATCTGGCCGATATTCGACTTCAAATGAGACCTTATGGCTATGCACAAACAGTGCAAGTCTCTGTCCTCCACATTGTTCACTGCTCAGGTGAGCTAAAAAGTGGTTAACGCACAGACGGACAAACAGGTTGATTGCTATAGGGCATCTGCAAAGAATTTGCAGGGCCCTAATTAGTAATAAAAGGTATCTATGTATGAAGTTGAATTACAATAGCTCAATGCGTTCTCGAGTAATTAAGCAGAAACCATATTTTTCTATTTTTTGTAACGGTGACCTTGACAGTGTAATCCACCCCCTACGTAATCCCAAGCCAGTTCTGGATATAAGGTATCTATGGATGAAGTTTCATCGTTAGAGAGCTGAAACGAAATGTTGACTACGCCTGAAAATAAAAAATTAACAAAGGGCAATAACTCCAGAATTATTCATTACAGAGTGACGGTTCTTGTGCACAGCACCTCTCCTCAATAAGATCTATCCACCTATGAAGTTTCAAGTTAATATCTCTTTTAGTCTAAGAGTTATGCTCCAGGCAAAAACAAAGTATGAAAAATTAACAAAGGGCAGTAACTCCAGAACCATGAAGTGCAGAGTAATGGTTCTTGTGCACTGCACTTATCCTTAATGAGATCTATCCACCCATGAAGTTTCAAATTAATAGCTGAAATGGTTTTGAAGTTATACTGTATCTGGACCCGTACTCTTTCTGGACCAGTACTGTATCTGTGCCCGTACTGTATCTGAGCCAGTACGGTATATGGACACGTACTGTATATGGACCCGTATTGTATCCGGGACCGTACTGTATATGGACCCGTACTGTATCTGGGCCCGTACTGTAACTGGACCCGTCCTGTATCTGGACCCGTACTGCATATGGGCCCGTACTGTATCTGGACCCTTACTGTATATGGGCCCGTACTGTATATGGACCTGTACTGTATATGGGCCCTTACTGTATATGGGCCCTTACTGTATATGGGCCCGTACTGTATATAGGCCCGTACAGTATCTGGACCCGTACTGTATATGTGCCCGTACTGTATCTGGGCCCGTACTGTAAATGGGCCCGTACTGTATATGGACCCGTACTATATATGGACCCGTACTGTATTTGGACCCGTACTGTCTGTATATGAACCCGTACTGTATCTGGGCCCATAAAACGGGCCCATATAGTGTACGAGTCCATATACAGACTGGCCGAAATACAGTACGGGCCCATATACAGTACGTGTCCATATACATTACGGGTCCTTATACAGTACGGGTCCAAATACAGTATGTGCCCATATACAGTACGGGCCCATATACAGTACGGGCCCATATACAGTACGGGTCCATATACAGTACGGTTCCAGATACAGTACGGGCCCATATACAGTACGGGTCCATATACAGTACGGGTCCATATACAGTACGGGTCCAGATACAGTACGGGCCCATATACAGTACGGGTCCATACACTGTACGGGTCCATATACAGTACGGGCCCATATACAGTACGGGCCCATATACAGTACGGGTCCATATACAGTACGGGTCCATATACAGTACGGGTCCATATACAGTACGGGCCCATATACAGTACGGGTCCAAATACAGTATGTGCCCATATACAGTACGGGTCCATATACAGTACGGGCCCATATACAGTACGGGTCCATACACTGTACGGGTCCATATACAGTACGGGCCCATATACAGCACGTGTCCAGATACAGTACGGGTCCAGATACAGTACGGGCCCATATACAGTACGGTTCCAAATACAGTACGGGCCCATATACAGTACGGTTCCAGATACAGTACGGGTCCATATAGAATACGGGTCAATTTACACTACCGGCCTATATACAGCAAGGGTCGAGATACAGTACGGGTCCAAATACAGTACGGGCCCATTTACAGTACGGGTCCAGTTACAGTACGAGTCCATATACAGTACGGGTCCAAGTACAGTACGGGTGCAGATAGAGTATGGGTGCAGATAGAATACGGGTGCAGATACCATGACTCTTTCTTGATTATTTATGGAGTTATTGCCATACAGTTAATTTTCTTGTGCAGTGCATTGCTCCATTAGTATTGAAGTGATTTAAAATAAAACCCCATATATTTGATAACGGATGTTGAGAGGAAGTGCAGAGTACAAGGACCATAACTCGTTTTGTAGGAAGCATAATTTTTGCCAACGTGTAACTGACATTGTGTTGCCTTCCTCTGACAAGCATATGCTTCAGGGGCATACGAAACATCCTGTGACAAGCCTTGTTCGATATGCTTTTTCAGACCGGAGTTTCAACGTTCAGATTTATTCCAAACGCAAATTATTTCAGCTACATTCCATTGGTACAACTACAAGTTTTGCTGACCAAAAGGCATAAACTAGAGACTTATAATTATCTTATTAAGCTGAAAAAAATAAATAGGCTAAAATACCAATGCAACATAGAACGAATGCTCGCGTGCATTCTCTGTGACTCACATACATGTGTACACCCCAAATACAGCAGCAAGTCATTCTTTATTGAAATTGATCAGTGAACTGTGTATACAATTGCTTATAAAGCTACAAAATGTTGCAAGAGAACCTGTTTACAGTTTACACAGCGAAATAAATAATTTAAAAAAACAAAAATCCTTAATAACATAACTTCATTTAGACTGAAACTATCTCGCGTATTATTTTAAGCTTAACTAAGGCCTGCTTTATAGCAAACTCCGGCAATCGCTACACAACATTAGAGCTTGCCCTTGAAATGCTTGGTACATGCTGTGCATGCAGACTATGATGTAACAAGTATCAATCGATATTTTGTTATCTACCTAGACACCCACGGAAAGATCTAGAGCGAAATAACAGGGTTCTGCACCTCAGGGCTGGTCAACACAAAAATTATGAATACTTTTTAATATTCAATTTATTTTTGCAAGTATTCAATAACTTATGAATAGACTAGCTTAAAAGCCATAATTAAAAGCATTAGACAAATAAAATGTCTGGACTTAGCAAATTATTATAAAATGTAAACGGACTGGTCTGGTTTTCCACCCTGCTCCTTTTTATCAGCACCCTGTACCTTGTGTGATCCTAGATCTTTCCCTATGAACACCATCCATGCAGCGTTTGTGCATTAGTAGTGGTGTAACGATATACTGGTATACCGTAATATCGCTGTATTGGATCACGCGATAATATATTGCGATATTAAAATTTCATAACGATATGTACCGTTTATGTGTTTGCCATGTCTTTTTATTAAAACAATTGTTTTATTATAGTTTTTATTAGCTTATGTTTATTTTTCTCTTGAAATAAAGCCTTACTACCATCATGGTTTCAGTGATTTTGTATTTTCTATATATACCGGCTCCAACATACTGTTTTGAAACATAATTGTTGAATTGCTGATTTAAAAAATATAATTAGTTGACATTTGCTATTGCATATTGAAGAACTTAATCAGGTTATAATTAACTGACATATAAATGGACGGATATCTGACGGAATGTTTCTTTTTAATACAAAACTGTAAAATATGATTAAGATGATGTGTGACAATAGCCAAAAATAATGACATTATGGAAAACATGTTGAAATAAAGGCATACAGTTCTCACTCTGAATGGTTATATTTGATATTTTGGAGAGGCCACTCGATGCGGGAGCAATATTTTAAAAAGATCCTTTTGTTATTCTTACCTAGTTGAAAATCAGTCAAAATTAAAGCTTGTGTTTGGAACGATTTTTGTATTAAGCAAGTGCATATAACACATATTCAATATTCATACTCTTTGAATTATATTGCAAGTGCTAGGCTGAAATCTTGAAACATTGCCTTTCTTGGTTGAAATTTTTTACAATGAGCACTGTCAGTACATGTTTTAATACAACTGTTTAATACAATGTGTATACAAATACATATGGGTTAGGGTAATGAAGTTTTTGCGGGCTATTCAGTATTGAATAATAAGGATTAATATGCTCTTTAAATACATCGATACTCGTAAATTAAAAATCTAGAAGTCACATATTTGCCCAATCAACATGAAACTTGCTCATAACATCTGTTCTTATGATATCTCAGCCGAGTTTGAAAATGGTTCCGTCCGTTGAAAAACATGGCCGCCAGGGGGGTGGGGCAGTTTCCCTTATATGGCTTTGGAAAAAGCTTGTGAACACTCTAGAGGTCACATTTTTTGCCAAATCAACATAAAACTTGCTCAAAACCTTTGTTCTTTTGATATCTCGGCTGAGTTTAAAAATAGTTCCGTTCAATTGAAAAACATGGCAGCCAGGAGGGGTGGGTGTGTGCAGTTTTCCTTATTGGGCTGTTGAAAAAGCTTGTGAACACTCTTAAAGTCAGAATTGTTGCGTAATCAACATGAAACTTGCTCAGCACCTTTTTTCTTATGATACCTTGGCCCAGCTTGAAAATGGTTCCGGTCTGTCAATAAACATGGCCGCCAGGGGGTGGGGGCAGTTTACCTGACTGGGCTATAGAAAATGCCTGTGAACACTCTGGAAGTCACATATTTTGCCCGATCAACATGAAACTTGCTCAGAACATTTGTTCCTATGAAAACTAGGCAGAGTAAGAAAATGGTTCTAGTCCGTTGATAAACATGGCCGCCAGGGGAGGGGGTTCAGTTTTCCTTATATGAATATATATTGAAAATTTTAAAAAGCTTGCAAACATTCTAGAGACCAAGTTTGTATCCGAATCATCATGAAACTTTCTCAGAACATTTGTCGCAATGATATCTCGGGCAAGTTCAAACCCAGGTCACATGTGATAAAATACTAGGTCACCAGGCAAATTGAAAAAAACAAGCTTGCGAACAATCTAGAGGCCACATTTTGGCCAAATCTTCATGTAACTTGCTCATAATAGTTTCATTCCTTTGCCTCTCAGGTGAGCAACCTAGGTCCTTATGACCCTCTTGTTTGGTTTGACTATGTTCTCTGTGATTTTTATTTTAACACATGTTTGTTTTGTGTTTTACCAGCAAAACTTTAGCAGTTTATTGCAGGCTGACTAAAGTTACATTGATTCTTTGTAAAATTATTAAATGCAGGTATCAAAACACAATAAAATATATTAGTGAATACTTTCTTTTTTTGTTGAGTATAATAAATTGATGAAAATTCCACCTTTCAGTTTTGCACCATTAAAATTGTTAGGCCAAATAAAAATGTATGTGTTTCGGACATACCGATTTTAAAGTTGTTAGTGGCGATTGTGTTATTTTAGATCCATATTCAACAGATTTTACATAAATTTAAAGGTTTTTTTTTACCAAAATGTGTCATAAAAAAAGTTACAAAATAACTCAATACCGACCTTACCTAACTTTTTTGAGACCGTTGTCCGAAAGACACAATTATTTTGGCCTTGTTTAGCAATCAGACTTTAGCCTTTATAATAAGTATCACTAAACTTGTTGAAACACTTATCAATAAGACTATCTAGATGGTGTAATCAGGTATCAAGTCGGGTAACTCCACTATCTGGATTGCAAATAATTACTGTATACCGTAAATAATATGTTATCAACCTTCAATACAGCTTTAAAATAACATAATTTCAAGACTTCAATGTATTTATGTTTTCAATTTTGGGTGCATTATATACTAGTATTTTATTATGTACTTAGCACATTATTATATAAATATATTGTTACTGTACAATAATATCTTAGTACAAAACAGTCTATTCTTAGTTACTATATGTATACTTCTCAGAGTTAAGACAGTCACTGTTTCAAACGCCTGTATATGCTATTTGATACAATGAATGGTGGCTGGTTTTTGTTCAAGCAAAAGTAACATTTTCGGTACCTGGGTAATTTAGCGCCAGGTACCCAGGTAGTCAATTACTGCTCATCTCACACCTAATCAGAAAGTGCTCAGTGTATTGAAGTTGTATGAATTCTACATTTATTGCAGTTTAATGAACTATGAAGTTTGTTATTTTATATTTGATGTATACAATGTTTCTCTGTTATTGCAGAGTGCTGAGGGCTACACCTCAGGTGACACCTGTACATGTGACTGGAACTTCGAAGAACTGCCCTGTGACATGTGCTTTGATGACTGCCACCTGCAGCCAAACAGCACCCAAGGTTAGTAGAATACGAAAACTTTTATATGCAATATCTAACAGTATATTCACACACTTTTCCAGGGATGGCGAACTCTCATATTGCCTTAACAAATGATTGTGCTGATTTTCTGTACTGTACAGTATTTATAAGTAATTGTGGCAAGTTTTCACTTGCCCTTATATGCTCTGGGACAAGCTGGGCAATACGGACAATTGATTGCACAATCCCTGTTTCTATAGCTGTGAACGAATTAAAAACCCTGAGTGGGATGATACTATTTTAATCAGCGTATAGGAAGATAAAAATTAGGTTATCATTCCCTCTATCAGGGCATCACATGAACAATCTCATGTATAAAAATCACCTGACGGTGAGAGTAAAGGTTCAATGTAACAATCACAGGACGTCTAGAATCATCGTCCACAATGATTTTGAAAATGTCGGAGGTCAGATTAATGACACAAAATATTTATCTTAAAGTTAGATAGTGATGATACGGGTGTCAACTAGTCATCTGTGTGCTAAATAAAGCAGATTCTGGACTGTGATTTTCCATATATCAGCATGAAATGACCGATGTATGTCACAGGTATGATAACAATAAAGGGCCATTAAACTTTTTATTCCTAAGGCTATATATCATTTCATTCATACATTTCGAATGAAAGATTAATTTGTGTTATGTTGGTCTAGGGACGTGTTCACAGATTGGCAAATTGACAAATTTCAAAAATTTTGTCATAGAGCCCAAAAAGAAAAAATACATTATATATATAATTAAGCAAAATGGCACTATAGAGTTTTTTTAGCTCTTCTTTACGAAGAAAGGGCAAGCTATTCAACTCGCGTCGGCGTCCGAACTAGGTTAAATATTTTCTGTAAGCTAGTTTATCAGGAATGGCTTGAGAGATTTCATTCAAACTAAGAACACTTATTCCCTGTATTAAAATGAACTCATAGGCAAAGTTTGGTTACTCTAGTTTGACATTTTTCAAAATTATGGGCCTTTTTACACTTAGACATTTCACGTATAAGCTATATGGACAGGTTTAAGATTTTCGGTAGGTTAATTTCTCAACTTTGTGTTTCCCCTTTCTAACTCAAGAACGGATTATGCTATTGTAATGAAACTTCAAAAATAGATACCTTATGGGATTGCGTATGGGGTCGGTTGGATCAAGATCAAGGTCACTGTTACTAAAAATAGAAAAATTGTTTTCCGCTCAATAATTTGAACACGCATTGAGATATTTTAATGAAACTTTATAAATATATACCCTATGTTGAGACTTCGCTTGGGATTGCATATGGGATGGGTGGGGTCAAGGTCACTGTAACTAACAATTGAAACGCTTTTAGCTCAATAACTTGAGATATTTGTATTAAACTTTATACATGCAAGCTTTACAGCGAGACCTCCCTTGAGATTGCATTTGGGTGGGTGGGGTCAAGGTCAGTGTTAATAAAAATAGACAAACGGTATCCGCTCAATAACTTGAGAATGAATTTAGGGATATGGTAATGAAACTTTATACATACATACCTTATATCGAGACCTCACTTGCGATTGCGTGTAGGGTCAAGGTCAAGGTCGCTGTTACTAAAATAGGAAAAGGTTTTCACTCGACAACTTGAGAATGCATTGAGATATTTTAATGAAACTTTATACATAGATGCCTTATATCGAGACCTTCCTTGGGCTTCATATGGGGTGGGTGGGGTCAATGTCAGTGTTACTAAAAATAGAAAAATGGTTTCCGCTCAATAACTTGAGAACACATTGAGATATTTGAATGAAACTTAATACATAGATACCTTATATCAAGCCCTCGCTTGGGATTGCATATGGGGTGGGTGGGTCAAGGTTAAGTTTACCATTACTAAAAATTTTACTGATGTGCTGACTTTTATGCATTTTGTTTGAAAATTAGATTTTCGTAGAATTTCTTTGTTTCTTGTTTTAGAAAAAAAATGCCAGTAACTCTGACAAGCACAAGAAAAGTCGAGCGCGCTGTCCTCTCTTGTTATGAAAAATCATCAATTGAAATGTTTAAAATTCTAAAGTGTTCCGTAACGCTTTTCAGCACTAGTTTGGAAAACACTTGTATCACTTGCATAGCGTTAAAATTCACTACCATGACTTTTAGTCAGAATAGCCGAGTGGTTCGACCGATTTGTGATCGCAGCGGTCGTAGGTTTGAGTCGAAGGCCAATCTTTTAATTATTCTTTTTTCTTTATATTATATTCTTAATGTTTTGCAGTTTTTATATTAAATGTCGTTTTTCAAAAATGAGAAAATATGTGAAAAAGTCCCTTTAAAATGCATAGCACATCCTGACCACCTCTTTACTAATTCATTTAAAAATCTCAGCACTGCAAAATTTTGCAATAATATTAAAGGCAGAATATGAAGACAATGTGTTGTATCCACATCAGTTGTATATTAGTAAGCAATTGTAAGTGAAACACATATCAGGACATTTAAAGTTATATTTATCATTACAATGATACAGAATTGAAAAGTCAGTTATGAAAATGGTCCCTTTAAATGACAGTCACATGCTACTTTATATATTTGGCACCTTACTAGGACAATTATCTTTCTATATCTCAATAACTAAGTGATTATCATAGAAATGGTGATGCAGACAGTTCAAAGTTGTTTGATTAGCTGACGTGTTCTAAATTCATATCAATAGATACATTTACTTGTGGACAAAAAATATAGGCCTCTCCTGAAACTAGGTAATCTTGCTCTGAAAGGCTTTTCTTATGCGCATGTGTACCGGAAGAATTTTACTGTCTGGAGCCTATATTCTGGCTGATTGATTGATATACCAGACAATTTATTTTGAGCAATTTAATCACAAAATACCAGCTGAAAGCATTTCCATATTATATTTGCTGACCTGTATATTAAATGGAGTGAACTCCAGATGGTCCAATCGTAAAAACGAAAGAAAATTGTCAACAATACATGATTTTCTTAAATAATTGCATAGAACCCATTAAAAAATTTGACACGTATGTTTTTATTTACTTGAAAAACAATGATTATACCTGTCGGTCTGTTGGTTTTTGGTTTCCGGATGATAACTCGAGAAAGGCCTGACATATTCAAATAATTTTTGGTACAAATGTGTAACATCATAGAATACAGTTCAAGTTCGATGTTGGTTACAAACCACTAAATTTTGACAAGAGTTATGGCCCCTTTTCGACGTATGATTCCCTAAAAACATGGCTTCCGGATGATAACTCAAGAACGGTTTGACATATTGGAATAATTTTTGGTACACATGTGTAACATCATACAATACAGTTCAAGTTTGATGTTGGTTACAAACCACTAAATTTTGACAGAGTTATGGCCCCTTTTCGATTTATCCCTAAAAACATGATTTTTGTACGATAACTCAATAATGGCTTGACATATTCAAATCATTCTTGGTATACTTGTGTAGCGTCAGAACATACGGGTCAGGTTCGAATTTGGTTACAAACCACTAAATTTTGACTGAGTTATGGCCCTTTATTTGACTTAAATTCCCTAAAAACATGGTTTCCTGACGATAACTCAACAATGACTTGACATATTTAAATAATTATTGGTACACATGTGTAGCATCATAAAATTCAGGTCAAGTTCGACTATGGTTACAAACCACTAAATTTTGAAACAGTTATGGCCCCCCTATTTGACTTAAATTCCCGAAAATCATGGACAGTAACTCATGAAAGGCTTCACATATTTAACTTATTTTTGGTAAATAGGTGTAACATAAAATACAGATTAAGTTTAACTTCGGTTATAAACCACTAAATGTTGACAGAGTTATCGCTCCTATTGGATTTCTTTTTTTTTTTCAAATACACTGTTGACCTTTCTCTGTCCATTTCTTTCGAATGGATGCCATATTTTTGTGACAACGCCATATTGTGGGGGTATATCCGTCATTCGTGTGACAATTCCAGTTAGTCCCCAACCGGTGTTTCACCGGAGGGGGACTATAGGTTTGCCCTCCGTCCGTCCGTCAGTCTGCAAAATATTGCTCATGCAAGAGCTCAAAAAGTACTGAAGATACTTCGATGAAACTTGGTATACATATGAACGGTAATGTGAGTATTATGCATGACCTTTTATTTTACCAGAGGTCAAAGGTCACGTGACTTACCAAAAATAGAAAGAAACAAAAACAAACTGAATCCTGCTATAACTCAAAAAGTACTGAAGATATTTTGATGAAACTTGGTATACATATAAACAAAAATGTGAGGATTATGCAGGCCTCTTTATTTTTCAACAGATATCAAAGGTCACGTGACTGTAACTAAAAATAGAAATAAACTAAATACTGTTATATTTCGAAAAGTACATAAGATATGACAATGAAACTTGGTACAAAGATTGAACTATAGGTTTGCCATCTGTCTGTGTGTCTCCCTATCTGTTTGTCCGTATATTTGTCCGTCCTTCTGTCTGTCCGTCCCCAAAACCTGGTTCCTGCAATAACTCAAAAAGTACGGAACTTATTTCAATGAAACTGGGTATACATATAAACAGCAATGTGGCAATGTGAGGACTATGCACGACGTTTTTTTCACCAGAGAATAAAGGTCACCTGACTGTTACTAAAAATAGAAATAAACTAAATACTGTAATAATTCGAAATGGACATAGATATGACCATGAAACTTGGTACAGAGAGTGAACTATCGGTTTGCCATTTGTCTGTGTGTCATTCTGTCTATTGTCTGTATGTCTGTCTATCCGTTCGTCCCCCAAACTTGGATCCTGTGATAACTCGGAAAGTGCTGAAGACACTTTGATGAAACTTTGTATACATAGCAACAGCAATGTGAGAATTACGCACGACCTCTTATTTCTCATCAGAGGTCAAAGGTCACGTGACTGTTACTTAAAATACAAATAAACTTAATACTGTAATAATTCTAAAAGAACATAACATATGATCATGAAACTTGGTACACAGGGACTAAATAATGGCCCTCTGTCAGTTTAGTACTGCAATAACTCAAAAAGTAACTTGAATGTCTGGTCAATGTTACTAAAATAAAAAAACAAAATAACTTGATACTGCAGTGACAAATGGGATTTGAATATGAAATTTTGTACATCTACATATAAAGGGCGATTTGACAGTATTGCACAATGTTTAATTAGCAGGGGTTTTCACCGGTAGGGGTCTCTTGTATTGCTTGCAAAACTATCAAAGTCTTGTTGTAAATATTTCTGACTGGTATTTCCTTTCTTGATTCAGTAAAATAATGTATGCATATGTTAACATTATACACGTTTATATGCTAAATGTGTAATGTAATCAGACATACTTAAAATGCAGAATGTTTTTATTTTTTTATATATATTTTTGTAGGGACGGGACCGAATACTCGAATATTCGAATATTGGATAATATTAGAATATTGTCACTTGTAAATTATTCTCCTTTATATCAACACCATATATTATACAAAAGTCTTTATTATTAAACCATGCCACCATCACGTGCTTGGAAGTACTTTATGCGGTCATTAGACAAAACACAGGCAACGTATAATCTGCACAGCAGATACACACTTCATGGTTCTGAAAAAAAAAAAACGGAACAATTAACAAATTCACTAAAAATACATTTAAACATATCTTACATTTCTTTATATTTGCCTAACACTCACAAAGTTATATCGCTCATTTACCACTGAAACAAGGTAAAACAACTAGATATACGTAGTATACATATTTCGGATAGGTAAATATTCAGACAGAATGCCGTATATAGTAGAATAATACAAAACAAATATTCGAATATATTCGAATACCTAAATTGAATATTCGAATATTGATTTCAGTATTCGGTCCAATCCCTAATATATTGGTATTCAAAATGCCAAAAAGCGCTTTGTACAAGTATATGCGATTGGTTATCATATTGCCTCAAGACCATGATGAGAAAGGCCTTTTAACGGAGATCCCAACACAAGAATCATTGATAAGATAGTGTAATTGAAATATCAGAAAATATTGAATAATAGTGAAATAATAATATTTAAACAAGAACATTTCCTATGCGCCAAATCTTCCCAGAAGCAAATGACGTTAACGACGTCATTGAATGCCAATTGACGTGCTCCAGGTTGCCTATAGTAACTCATTTTAAATGCATTCCATTTTTAAAAGAGAAGAGTAAAATCGCTGAAATTTTGTAAATTGATGCAATATATAATCCAGTTTATTTTAATGTACTTTTTTTCTATGAAATAATCATTTAATCTAAAATATGAAAAAACACTTACATAAATGTGATCATCCCTCGTTCATCACTGGAAATTTAAATTGTTTATTTTGGTGGCAGAGGTCTGAGCTCTCAGTGCTCTCAGAGTGCTTACTGTTTGTTAACCTGTTCGTCTGTTTACAACTTTACGCATTATTATTATTATTTTAGGGGATTTCTTAATGCATAATTGTACTTCTTGACAGCTGATACATGTATAATGGGAGACAGTATACACGCATATTGGCAAGCACGAGGAAATTGAGATACTTGTTGTTGGTAAATAATACATGATTTTGGCATTGAAGTAGGTTTACTTTTAAGTTGCATCTTATGGCAGTTTAAAGGGAGGTAACTTGGTGTATATGGTCAGCTCAACAACATTAATGAACTTAGTTGACAGAAAGTATTGGGGTGAGGAAATCTGTATGACCAACTAAGCCAACAACTTACGAAGTTATTTATGTAGATTAGACACGAACATTTGAACTGTGATTTTATTCTGAATAAACTGTGCTTTTTTGGAACTAACTTTAATCCGTTTCAAACAATTTTGAGTTATAATAGTAAATGTATTAACATATAAACGTGTAGTTCATCGTTTTTAACAATTGCACACTGAGCAAATTTCTTTGAACCTTCGCTGCTTTGATGAAATAATTGGATAATTCCTCTTCTTGAACGTCAACAGTAATAGCAGCAAACGACTGAATTGTAATATGGCGTAAGACTTATACTTCTAGGCAAAATCGTATTTTAGTAACTCTACGAAATGTCTGTCTTTGATACCTTTCTAATATGTCATTGACATCATTTTGCAAAGAATTATGGCGTTTCTACACTTGATTATCGCTCAGTTAATTAGTATAATACTTTAATGTAGATATAATGTAGACCATTACAGTTATATAAACACACTGAAAGGAATCTAAATGAGGTAAACAACTATATAACACATAAAAATATTATATAAATTGCATCAATAGCTTTACATAATATACTGTACATTTCAAGCCTTAAGCTTCATAGTAGAAAATCACGACCGACCATATCAAAGGAGATATAAGTCAATACAGCTGAACCAGGGGCCGTTTGGCAAGAATAGGACTTATCAAAAGTAACAGAGAAAAGCAATCATAACAACTTAATTTAGAGGTTAAATGGAAGATGAATCATAACAGGTGAGATCAATCATATTAGGGAAGATCAATCATAACAGGGGAGATCAATCATAACAGGTAGGATCAATCATAAGAGGTGATATTAATCATAACAGGGGAGATCAGTCATAACAGGGGAGATAAATTGTAACATGGGAGATCAATCATAACGGAGGAGATCAATCATATCAGGGGAGATCAGAAACAACAGGGTAGATCAATCACAACAGGGGAGATAAATTGTAACTATGACTCTGGTTGACTTTCGAAACGGGGTTGGCTTCAGCGAACAGGTCTAGTCAGTACTATATAAACTGTTCGCTGAAGTTTCTTTAGCTAATATGGCCATGGCATGGGACCTCATTCTATCCGTACAACTACACGTTTTGCTGACCAAAAGGCATAGACTAGAGGCTTTGATTAGCAGTAACTTATTAAGGTGATCAAATATTGAGCTAGACTGTAATGACAATGCGACGTAGAACAAATGCTCACATGCATTCCCTGTGAGTCACTTGCATATAAGCACCCCAAATTCAGTAGCATGTCACTAGGGCCCTGCAAATTTTTTGCGGGTGCCCTATAGTAATCACCCTGTCCGTCCGTCTGTCCATCCACATCTTTCATGTTTTTCTTTCATAACTGAAAAACCGTTCCAGCTATTAATTTGAAACTTCATGGGTGAATAGATTTCATTAAGGAGAAGTGCAGTACACAAGAACCATTACTCTGCACTTCATGGTTCTTGAGCTATTGCCCTTTTTTAATTGTTCATATATTTCGTTTTTGCCTGAAGCATAACTGTTAGACTGTAAGAGGTATTAACTTGGAACTTCATAGGCTGATAGATCTTATTGAGGAGAAGTGCAGTGCACAAGAACCGTTACTCTGCAATTAAAAATTCTGGAGTTATTGCCTTTTTCATTTTGAGGCGTAGTCAACATTTGGTTTCAGCTCTCTAACTTAAGAACAAATTGAAATATTTTAATGAAACTTCATCCATAAATACCTTATCCAGACCTGGCTTGGGATTACATAGGGGATGGATGGGGTCAAGGTCACCGTTACAAAAAATAGAAAAAGGTTTTCCACTCAATTACTCGAGAACGAATTGAGCTATTGTAATTCAACTTCATACATGGATACCTTTTATTACTAATTAGGGCCCTGCAATTTTTTTGCAGATGCCCTATAGTAATCACCCTGTTCTGTCCAACCACATTTTAGCTCACCTGAGCACGAAACAACGTGGCGGACAGAGACTTGCACTGTTTGTGTATAGCCATAAGGTCTCATAAGGCCATAAGGTCTCATTTGAGGTAGAATATGGGCCAGATTGGACGTGTACTTGTGAGTGTAAATGAGGATTAAAAATTTTCTCCTCCATTTGCAAGTTATGGCCCTTTCATTATTTTCCTGTATGTAATGTATGGGGAAAATTCCTTTTGAATGCAATTCCTCCTCGAGTATCCAACGAAATTTCTTGAAACTTGTCTTCATTGGAGAGGGTAATGTGTAGTTGAACAGTACATGAAGATGGGGATTGAATTTTTATTAAAAAGTACATATATTTTCATTTCCTGTCATTACTTTAAAAATTGACTGACCCTAACCTTCAAACATGCTATCAATCGGGGCCCGAGGTCACCCATGTGACAAAGTTGTAGTTGTTTCTTAACTGTAATTGATCCGTGAAGTGTATATACAATTGCTTACAAAACTACGAAATGTTGCACGAGAACCTGTTTAAATAGTGAAATAAAATAAAAAAAACAAGAAGAAAATAAAGTGAAAATAACATGTATATTAATCACTACTAGGTACACCCATCATAAGGATAAAAAAAAATAGTGTTTTGTTTCTCAGCCAGCGCCGCAACGTTTTCTAATGGCCCGCCACGAATTTGATTTAATGGAAAAAAAATAAAAATACTATTTTTTTACGATCACGCCTGGGGTTTAAGGAGCAGTCCAGAAATATATTATTAAAAAATAAAATTTTGCAGAAAGTGTTTTTTTATGGACATGTTACCTAACAAAATACAAAAACTAATTATTGAAATCTTTGAATTATTAACATTTTGGTAACTTGCTATCATCTATTTTCTGTATGTTTGGGTAAATCAACATGTTTATTACAGTATATTCCGTTTGTACCAAGTGCTTTTGAACAATACCTTTCGTAAATAAGAAATAGATTTTGGACGAATAAACACCATATTCGTAAACATTCATAAGAACTATTTACTAAAATTACGATGTATTGATTTACATCCCATGGACAGAGGCTTAAAATTAAACGTATCCGCATTTTAAGACAGTGGAAGAAGAGTTACCCAGTAGAGATTTCGATATTTTGGGTAATTTTCTTCCTGTCAGATTTAATTATATGAATCGGATATACACAAATTGTGAAATACTTTGTAAATTTTGAAAAAAAATCAAGTTTGATTGGGAACTATTGTAAATATCGTCTATTTGTTGACTTAAAGTTTTGTTTTTTGAAGAAACTCTGTGCCAATACAAGTCCTTTGGAAACAAACACAAATGCCAGCTGCATTGACAGCTGTGTTGATTTTCCTTTCCAAAATTTGTTGGTGATTTATTGCAAATAATTCCTGTTTTTAACATTCATAAAAACATGAATAACGAAAAGTTAAATTCTATAAATAGGAGTACTTTAATGCTGATGGTATATCAATTGGAAGGCACTTTTATGTTAATTATGAACATTCAAACTGATGGCCTTTTTACGTCAGCTTCCATAAATGACCGTTTGTGATTAATAAATCTATATTTAGAATTTTATAAAACCGGATGCTTACGTTGTTATTAAAACTTTAAATTGTCTTTAATCTGCACTTATTTACTTGTTTTAATAAGCCATTACATAGTGCCAATAGAAAAGAGTAGGAGAAAAAAATAAAATAATAACTTAGAACAAAGAAAAAATCGCCCTCCCTCATGATTTTTTGGAAAAAGTGCCTGAGAAACAATTCATTAATTGTTTTGAGCCTAACTTCATTAAGACTGAAACTATCTCATGTATTGTTTTAAGTATAACTGTATCCTGCTTTATAGCATAAGAGACTGCCACTATTTCTACACAACGTAAAAGCTTGCCCTTGAAAAACCTGGTACAGTCTAACCTCGTTATTTGGAATTCGTGTGGACCAATAAAAATACTATGAAATAATGATTATTTGAATTAAACATTTCTAGATAGCGTTGTCGTTGCAAAAATCGCCAAACTGTATATATAATAGTGAATCTTTCCTTATTTATTATTTCCACTGACATTCTAACTATTGTACATGGCGCAATATAGTTCATTTAGAATCTGTTACAAGTAAATTCGAACTGATGACCTAATGAATGTAAATCCAACCAAAGTAAAAAAAAAAAAACCAAATAACAAGGAAATCAGATTAACAGTGTTCTAAATAACGGTGCATGCAGACAATGTATTGATACAAACATGCATCAATCAATATTTGTTGGTCCTCCTGAACACCGTCCATGCAGCATTTGTGCATTAGTCGGTCAATAGCTATAAATAGCAAATGTTTACTTGTTATGTAACCCCGACTATAAAAGTAGTTTTTCTTGTCTTGTCTTGAATAAACTGTTTTTTTTTTTTTTTTTAAATTTTTTTTTTTAATTTTATTTTCATCATAGAATATTACATACATGCATATTATATACAGAGTAGTTCGTGTAATTGTACTGCAAAGGTGTATATAAATACAGTTGTAAACATACATTCATATACAATATGTACAGTTTTATATTTCAAAACATTTTACGCAAATACTAACTTGCACACACATTCTATATAAAGTTTTAAATGTGAGCATGTATATCTTCTATCTAATATAATATTGTACATAAGCAAGATAACCTAAGTGCTAAATTGCATTGTGTATAATACATTGATAACGCAGACTGAACAAAATACTGGTGTAGTAAACAATATATATATTATGTGTTATGATGAATAATGTCGTTATAAGAGATGTCTGTAAATATGTTGACAAGGGACCAGTCTCTCAATTCTTCATCTGTTTTTATTGTAGTTATATATATATCAAACGTTTGCTTCATACTATTCACAAGCCCAAATTTTGAAGGACTTCTGTTTTTCCTCTGACACTGAAAGATATACCGTTTAATTTCGAGGCACACAATGTTTAAATCATTCATTTTTGAATTTGTAATTCCAAGTATTAGATCCTGACATGTCAGCTGAATAGGTGAGTTTGGTCTACTTCTATGGATAATCTCAACAGCAAAATTCACAATTTCTTGGGTGTATGGACAGTACCAGAATAAGTGCGTAATGTTTTCTACTTCATTGTTACAGAATGTACATAGATTGTCAACAGCAATTTTCATCTTGAACATAAGTGATTTTGTTCCCAAGATTCTGTGGACTATTCTACATTGGAACCATCTGATATATGTATCCTTAGTTATATTAAACACAAGTGCATGTACGTTTTTCCAGTCAATATTAAAAAATTCTGAATTCCATTTTGTTTGACTAGTTGGAATGTCGCTGTTTTGGATTAATATTTTATAGGTATGTTTTTCTTCTTTAGGGCTGGTTACTATTTTCTTTATGTAAGTTGGTAGTATAGGTCCTTGAGTTTTATTGTCAAAACTTGACATATCTTCACAATTTTCAATTCATTTACTTATTATGTTAATTAATCCTTGGTACAAAAGGAAATTTACGTTTGTTCCGACATGTAAATCCAAGGATTCTTTGGAAATAAAACAATCTCTTTCTATCATAATGTCCCTCACAAAACGAATACCTCTTTCATAGAGACTTTTAATATAAATATGACTATTGTTAATTTTAAAATTATGATTATAAAATAGGGGCATATCCAGAATATCATCACTATTTACTATTGGCAGCTTTTCAATATACAATATATAGTTTTTCAAGACGTCGTTCCAAAATTTATTTTTCAATTGTAAGCATATTTTCTCGGCATACATTTTACCAGTGTTAAAAAGTGTTTTAAAATCTATTAACGATTTAACAAGTGAATAACAATTTCCTTCGCCTGACACTAATCTCTTAAGCCATGTTATTTTCATGTATTTTTCAAAAGAACATATATCTATCATATTTAACCCACCTTCATTATATTCCTTAACAATTACAGTAGCTTTTATTTTGCTTGGTCCTGCCCAAATGAAGTCATAAAATTGTTGATTAATTTGTTTCATGGTGTCTATTCTTGGTGTTGGTAGTGATACAAATAAATGGGTAAGCAAAGGTAGGAGCATTGATTTGACAATAGTTATCTTTCCCAGCGGTGTAATATTTCTTCGATTCCAATGACTTATTGAACTTTTAATACTTGCGATTTTGTTTTCAAAGTTTTTCATTATCATGTTTTCTAAGTTAATATCAAACACTATCCCAAGAACTTTAAAAGTAGTTGCTCCCCATGTCAGTTTGTATTTAGTTTTTATTGATCTAGTACTATACTTCATAGAGCCTATCCAAATTAAATTAGTTTTTTCATAGTTAATATTCAGTCCAGAGTATCTTGAAAATTCATGAAGCATGTCTAACGTACAATTAAGAGATGATTCAGATCCGTCAAGAAGTAAAGATGTATCATCAGCAAATTGAGATATTTTATATTCTATGTCTTTTATTGTTATACCTTTTATATCTTTGCTTTCCCTTATTTTAACAGCAAGAATTTCTGCACATATAATAAAAATGTAAGCGCTAATTGGGTCTCCTTGGCGACAGCCCCTCCCTATACAGAAAGTGACAAGAATCCATTTATTTGTATGGAGGCCATAGTATTATGCAAGAACATAGATACCCATTTTTGAAACATTGGTCCGAAATTTAAAAAAATAATAGGTGTTTCTATAAACTGGAAAGACAAAGTATCGAATGCTTTTTCAAAATCGATTGTCATTAGTAATCCAGGTAAATTATTATCTTCAGCATATTTTAAGATATCGTAAAGTAGTCTAGTGTTTTCACCTATAAATCGGCCTTTAATGAAACCAGTTTGGTCTTTGGAGATTAAAATATCTAGTACTGTTTTTAATCTATTTGCAATGGAACCTGATGCTAATTTGTAAACAACATTTAGTAATGTTAATGATCGTAGATTTTTCAGATAACATCTCGGCTTGTTGTCTTTTGGAATGCATGTTATAATTCCATGTTTTTGTGTTATGGACAAGGAGTTTGTAATAAAAGCATAATTTATACTTCTTACTACAAATTGACCTAACTTCGTCCAAAATACCTTAAAGAATTCAGCAGTAAATCCATCAGAACCTGGACTATTGTCATGTTTCATATTTTTAAGCGTTATTGATACTTCTTCAGTATTAAGCTGTCCTTCTAATGAGTCAGACTGAACTTTATTCAATTTTGGTATATTAACATTAGATAAATCAGCTCTTATATCATATTCAATTTCGTTGTCATTCTTTTTGTATAAAGTTTTATAGAATGAAACAACTTCGTTTAAAATATCATTTTGCTCCTGCAACTTAGTACCGTTTTCTAATTCAATAAAAGGTATCAACTTGTTTATATAATGATTTGATTCAAGCGAGCAAAAGTATTTAGAGGGTTTTTCCCCGTCTTCTATCCATTTAGCTCTAGAACGAATAAGAGACCCTTTAAGTTTATTTTCCCTTACTTTTTCTAATTCATTTTGTAGGTCTATAAGTTGATCTGAGTTAGTTTCAGTTAATGATTTTTGAAGTCTATCAATTTTTTTAATTAAGTTAGTTTCATGGTTTTTGTTCAGTTTAGCTTTATATGATGAGAATGAAATAGTTTTTCCTCTAATTTCCATGAGTAGTGTTTCTAGGAATAACTGGTCGTTGATAACAAACTGTATGTTGTTGTTGTCAATGTTTTCTATGTTTTCTATGTTATAGATAGGAATACAGTATTGTTGTTTAACATTTTCTATCAAGGTATTAATGCAGTTTAAATAATCAATATCCTTTAACAGTGAATTGTTGAATTTCCAGAGCCCTTTTCCATGTGCTATATCCTTGTCTTGAATAAACTTGAAACATGGTCTTGTGTGTGCATTTGTAACCTGTTAAGAAGCACAGATAATGCTTGATGTTTTGGCTTCAAGTCAAATTTGGACAATGTTCCAGATTAGGAATGTTGCATGACCGATTTCTAGAAAGTGATTTGGTCTGTAGTTGCAAATTAAATTGTAAATTCTATGATCAGAAGGCTGGCACATGTGGATTCCCTGAATATTTGTATTGTTCTTAGATTTTGTAAAGTTAGTATTGATGAAAATTGTAACTTTCAGTTTCACACCACTTAAACAATTTTTGAGCAATCAGACGTTAGCCTGTATAATAAGTTTCACACCCACTTGTTGAATCATTTATCAGTAAGACTATCTAGATGGTGTTAAGGTATCAGGTCGGGTAACGCTACTATCCCTACTATCGGGGTTCCAAGTAATTAGGGCAAATTCACCAATGTTCGGAGGAAGGTTGAATGCTTTCAATGCGGCGTAATATGTTACTGTGCGTAAATATTTTCACAAACAGATGCGTGTTTGTATCATAAAAAAGGACCCTTTAAAGGCGTTTAAACAGGATTTGTTGAAATTTTGAATGGTGGTTGTAGATCATAAAAACCAGTTTGATAAAGATACACTAAAAACTACCATAGTTCGGAAATTACAACTTAGGTTGGGACAGCCTATTCCGAGCTTTGGACGCTGATGTAAACTCTCGGCCGATCCTGCTGATCGATTTACTTCGGTCTACTTTAAATTGGTTGTCAATTTATTGAATAGCAGTGTTGTGCATATACACACCTCGATGCTAAGACTTTTCACTGGCAAAACTTGTGTTTTCTGCAAATAAGATAATGGAGCAAAATAGTTCCAAAAATAGGAAATATTAAAATCTAAAATCTTCATCATCGTCACCATCGTCATAATCACCATTAGTAGCAACAGCATCGTCGTCGCCGTCATATCCTTGCCGTTATAGTAGTAATCACTAAAAATGTCGGAATTATGACCACATCAACATGATCACCAACATCTACTACATCATCATCATCTCCATCTTTACAGAGCTCTACTTGAATGCACTTATTTACAAATATTTATCTGTGAAATCAATAAATGATGTGGCAATTTTAAGGGTACATTTTTATTGATACATACAAGTTTACATGGTTTCTATTTTTTACAATCTCAACCAAGTGAAGAAGTGTTTTGTCTTGCAATAAGCTGTTTGCCAGATTAAACAATGCGCTTGTATCAAAATATCCATGTTCAGTGAAACTTAAATGAACATCTTGCAAGACAGCGACAGCATACAAGATGGTATTCACATGCTCTGTAAGAATTGAAAAAAGTGTCAGCAATCTTGGGGTGTTCATATGCTGCTTTGTGTTAATATAAATATAATAATAGTTCATTCATGTCCTCTCGTGTTTGCGTGACAGGTGTTTTTAACCCAAGTTCTCTACCCACTAGCCATCGAATAATTGACATCATTTGAAACCTTAAAAATAGTAGTTTTGTTTTCAACTGATATTTTTCATTCATTTATAGAGATCGGGTGTGAGCATTTCTCATTTTTCGTTTGGTGTGCATATTTAAATAGGACACAATATTACTGCAAATCTAAATAAATGATACATTACATGTAAATATTGCTTGAATTAATTTTGCCCAATAAATTTGCTTTATACATTTCAGGCCTTGAATTTTTTTTCCAGAGCCACTCGCCCTGTAGGGCGAGTAGGCCTCACAGTCCACTCACCCTGCTCTGATTTCTCACCATCATGTTTTTAATTGTAAGGTTGTTATTCATACTATGGATTCGATTTCTATCTTTATCAGCTTATGCATACTTATGGCGAATTTCGTGTGTATGAATATCTTGGCAATTGCACAGGTTTGTAAATGTATTTCATGTCTTAAATGCAGTTATTGCATTGGCCATATATTATAACGCAATTGGATAGCGGGGATTAAATCCCTATTGTCTGAATACATAGTATCTTACCAAGCATATATTAAATGCGTTTTGATCTATTAGAAAAATATCCTTACATCTTTAATTTAAGTAGTTTCTATGCAGAATGCTATGTATATTTGTTTCAATAAAAAAGGACAATGTACTTTGATTTAAAGTACTATCTCTATATATTTAATACTTACCCATATCATATTGAAGTATATCCAAACAAATGTAAATAATTTGCTTACTTATTCGGCACCCACATATTTTAAATAGTGTTTTGCTTTTACATATGGTCTGAAAGAATAGCGCACATTTATTTTTGGAAAATATGTGTATATGCATTCGGTTTGTTTTAAGTGAATGATTAGTGTCATTGTTGGAATTATCCCCACCCAAGAAATAACTAACAAAGCACGGTGTGAATTTAAATTAGTGCATAACTTAAGGAAAAGAAGGATCATGTTTGTTGTATATGTAATACGTTCCCGAAATACGTATACGTCCTACATTTGTTTTCTACAAATACATTCCATTTGGTTATTAGTAATAATCGAATAAGCATGAAAACGTGTGTGTCACTATGTAATGTTTATACTATCAATACTATTGTGACAAAATTAGTTATTATTGATTGTTAAAATTATTTACCTTTATAAACGTTACATAATTTAGTCCAACTACAGGTTAACAAAGATTTAATTGTTATGCAAGTGTGTTTTATCAACGCATTTGAGAGGAGTGCGATATAAAATGCCATAAATACAGTCAGTCAAATTTGAGTGATTATCCATTTATCTCAGATTATTCGATTCTCTAAACTGTGACAACAGGATGGTGCTAACGCACTAGAGTTCAACACCCGAGAATTGGGGAGAGTAAAATAAAGAAAGAGTGTTAGTAATAATCGCATTACCAATCATACATGTGTTCTTAAATATATTTATGATGCGAGCAATATTATTTAAACAAAACATTCTATTATTTACCGTTCTATATTTGTTCTCCATAAACACATTGATCTGGCTTTATTTCCAGCATTCGGGTGCTCTCATTGTCTTATTTACAGTATTATGGCGAGTTGCAGAACAAGGCATGTTTTGACAACTGATACAGTTTTATTGATTGCAATTAGCCATAAATTCTCCGGGGTAAAGATACCATTATCGTGTCTTTATAGCTCACCTTATTAAGTGCGCTTTTTTCGATTTCAGTCACTGCTACATATATCTTCTACCTCACTTTTTGATACTGCATTATTGGTAGTGTCACATTTCCAGCATTATGTCGAAATGTAGTGCCTACTGTGTTCGTTTCTTGCTTCTACCTTTCTGTTTCTGTCCCCACACATTGGGAGGCATTAGGCATTGTTCTTAGCGGTCCGTCGGGTCGAACGAACGTACGTACGCACGTCCTGAAATTGTATGGATTCAACTCCTCTTTTACTGCTGGCGGATTTCGCTCAAACTTTCACATCTTTAGAACCTTTGTGTGTTGGTGATCGTGAGAGATGGAATGTTTGCTGAGACTACATTTGGTAGAATTATGGCCCTTTGTCATTATTTCCACTATAGAATATACAAAATATGAACTCCTCTTACAGAGCTGGGCGGATTTAACTGAAACGTTCACAGCTGGAGAACCTTAATGTGTAGGTGATCGTACAAAACGAAATTTAGGCTGCGTCCAATTATGGCAGGTTTATTGCTATTTTTCAATTTTACTAATGTAGTACTTCTTGAAATTTTTTGGACTCAACACTTTTTGAAGTGCTAGGCTGATTTTGCTTGAATGTTTTAAGCTGAGGAACCAGTATGTGTAGATGATCTAAAAGGAATGAATTTTGGAAGATATATGGCCTTTGGCCATTTTTGTACAATAGAATATTGACATCGAGACTCAACTTCTCTTTAACAGTTTGATAAACTTTGTTCAAACTTTTACAACAAAAGGGCCTTAATGTGTGGGTTAGCATACACGAAGGCATTTCGGCAGCGACTAATGTTGGCAGAATTATGACCCTTTTCCACTTTCCACCATAGAATATATTCTTATCGATATTTTGTGGACTCAGCCTCTCTTAAAATGCTTGGCGGATGGCGTTCAAACTTTAAAAGCTGAAGGACATTAATGTTTAGGCGATCGCAAAGGAAGAAATTTCAGCTGCGACCAATTTCTGTAGAAGTATTACCCATTGTCATTTTTCTACTATAAAATAATTATTAAAAAAATATTTTTTGAGGCAAGAATTAGTGTTGGCGACAAGTCCTTTGTCTGTTTCTAAACATATGTGGTGGGGGCATCGGTGGCTGTGACACATCTAGTTGATACTGTACTGTTGAGTGAACAATATTTTCAGAAATATGTCGATTAGCGTGCTGAGTGTTTGCTTACAGCTTGTAGAAATAAACATTACAAATTGAAATGCATAATTTAGGGTCTACAGTGCGTTTTATGACCTACATCTGTTCTTGTTCTATATGTTATTAAGCAAGTTTGGGTCTCACTTGCCTGTTTTATATTGGCAATTGCATATTTCAGGGCGGTGTACAATTTATGAGTGATATATTTGCAACTAAAAGAGCGCCTATTTGTCAGTTTTTTTTACATGCGTAATGACGTTTTCTATTTTATTAAATATATGATATTTTCTGAAGCATAAAGTTATTCTTTATTAAATTATAAAGGTATTAAATCTGGTTGCATTTCAAGCATTAAGTTACATGCGTTTGTTTCTTTTGGAAGTATGTTGAGATGTTTGTGCATGCATGTGAGGCAAATACAAATGTTATTTTATTTATTTTCACAAATAATTTTAATACTATATGCTAATATTTGTGGTAAATGGCTAACGGACAGAATAATATTCCGCATTATGTATGCTGATTATTCGATTGTCTTATTCTCTCTGATTTTTCTCCATCATGTTTTTAATTGTAAGCTTTTTATTCATATTATGGATTCGATTTCTGTCTTTATCAGCTTATGCGTACTTATGACGAATTTCGAGTGTATGAATATCTTGGCAATTGCACAGGTCTGTAAATGTTGTTCATGTCTTTAATGCAGTTATTGCATTGGCCATGTATTATAACGCAATTGGATAACGGGGATTAAATCCCTATTGTCTTAATACATAGTATCTTACCAAGCATATATTAAATGCGTTTTTATCTATTAGAAAAATATCCTTACTCTTTTAATTTAAGTAGTTTCTTTGAAGAATGTTATGTTTGTTTGTTTCAATAAAAAAGGACAATGTACTTTGATTTAAAGTACTATTTCTATATATTTAATACTTACCCATATCATATTGAAGTATATCCAAACAAATGTTATTAATTTGCTTACTTATTCGGCACCCACATATTTTAAATAGTGTTTTGCTTTTACATATGGTCTGAAAGAATAGCGCACGTTTATTTGTGGAAAAAATGTGTATATGCATTCGGTTTGTTTTAAGTAAATGATAAGTGTCATTGTTGGAATTATCCCCACCCAAGAAATAACTAACAAAGCACGGTGTGAATTTAAATTAGTGCATAACTTATGGAAAATAAGGATCATGTTTGTTGTATATGTAATACGTTCCCGAAATGCGTACACGTGCTATATCTATACTCTACAAATACATTCCATTTGGCGAGTTGCCGTGCCTCACAGCGTTTGACTACAAATAAATAGCTTATACTACATTATCTGATCTCTCGTTTAATGATCCATATTACTGTTAACAATATATTGTTTTTCTAACAAATTTTTTAAATACTTTGTTCGGTATCATTAGCTTAGTTTTAACCTACATCGTGTTTCGTCTACACAGTTATGAGGCTCGTACATAATAATAATAAAATTAATTAGTATATCTTACATTTTGATACTTTACTATTGTGTTGGCCACACTTCACGCATAATTTCGAAGTGTAGTACTGATTGTGTTCGCTTGCTGTCTGTCGTAATCAAAATTGCTTCTTATAATACGTCATTGTGGTGTCTACGGTGTGTTCTATGCCCTATATACTATTATTTGTATTATCAAAGATTTAAAGAACAAGTTTAAGCCAGAATTGCCTATAGAATTGCCTATTTGATAGGTATAATTGTATGACTCAATGCGATTTTCTTTGCTATAATGTATTTACAAAAGGGCCCCTCTAAAGAGTCAGAGTAGTTTTCCTACGTAACGCCGTTAACATTTTGTTATCTTCAATTGCGTAAACTCTATGCATTTATTATCTTAAAATCGTATTCAGTCGTATTGTATTTCAAGTATTACGTAACTAGCTTGTGCCTCTTTTCGATAGCATAGCAATATGCTTTGATACGCACCTGGGAGCAAATTAGATGTTAATTAGTGATATTAACAAATCAATTTAATTCCTTTTTGAGGGTAATTGCGAGTAACCGTAAGCTGACGGCATCAACTTTTTCTACTTTAATGTAGTCAATATTTTTATTCTATGGTATCTTATTATTTTACTGCGCCAGACTAAAACCTTCTTCCATATGCTGTACAAAAGACTCTCAAACAACATTAATGGAACATGAGATTGAATCAGTTGTACTAAAACAGCTGCTGGAAATCTGGATTATCGTTAGTTTTGATATACCATTATTACATGTGAATCGAAATCTGTATGGGCAAAAAATGTGATACTTTCCCTGGGTGTATACATTAAAGCTTTATCAGTGTTGTTATAGCTGCAATAATGATATATTTTCATTAATGGCTGTAATGGTTATTAGTAATAATCGAAAAAGCATGAACGCGTGTGTGTTACAACGTAATGTTGATTCTATCAATACTATTGTGACAAAATTAGTTATTATTGATTGTTAAAATTATTGACGTTCATCATCATCACATATTTTAATCCAAATACAGGTTAGCAAAGATATAAACATTATGCAAGTGTGTTTTGACAACGCATTTGAGAGGAGTGCAATATAAAATGCCATAAATACAGTCAGTCAAATTTGAGTGATTATCCATTTATCTCAGATGATTCGATTCTCTAAACTGTGACAACAGCATGGTGCCAATACACTAGAGTTCAACACCCGAGAATTGCGGAGAGTCAAATGAAGAAAGATTGTTAGTAATAATCCAATTACCAATCATACATGTGTTGTTAAATATATTTATGATGCTAGCAATATTATTTAAACAAAACTTTCCATTATTTACCGTTCAATATTTGTTCTCCCCAAACACATTGATTTGGCTTTATTTCCAGCATTAGGGTGCTCTCATTGTTTTATTTACAGTATTATGGCGAGTTGCAGAACTAGGCATGTTTTGACAACTGATACAGTTTTATTGAGTGCAATTAGCCGTAAATTATCCGGGGTAAGGATACCATTATCGTGTCTTTATAGCTCACCTTATTAAGTGCATTTTTTTCCGATTTCTGTCACTGCTACATATAGCTTCTACCTCACTTTTTGATACTGCATTGTTGGTAGTGTCACATTTCCAGCATTATGTCGAAATGTAGTGCCTACTGTGTTCGTTTCTTGCTTCTACCTTTCTATTCCTGTCCCCACACATTGGGAGGCATTCTTAGCAGTCCGTCGGGTCGTACGAACGTACGTACGCACGTCCTGAAATTGTATGGATTCAACTCCTCTTTTAATGCTGGGCGGATTTCGCTCAAACTTTCACAGCTTTAGAACCTTAGTGTGTGGGTGATCGTGAGAGATGGAATTTTTGCTGAGACAACATTTGGTCGAATTATGGCCCTTTGTCATTATTTCCACTATAGAATATGCAAAATATGAACTCCTCTTACATTGCTGGGCGGATTGAACTGAAACGTCCACAGCTGGAGAACCTTAATGTGTAGGTGATCGTAAAAGACGGAATTTAGGCTGCGTCCAATTTTTGCAGATTAATTGCTATTTTTTATTTTTACTACTATAGTACTTCTTGAAATGTTTTGGACTGAACACTTTTTTTAAGTGCTAGGCTGATTTGGCTACAATGTTTAAAGCTGAGGAACCAGTATGTGTAGATGATCTAAAAGGAATAAATTTTGGCAGATGTATGGCCTTTGGCCATTGTTCTACTACAAAATATAGACATAAAGACTCAACTTCTCTTTAACAGTTTGATAAACTTTGCTCAAACTTTTACAACAAAAGGGCCTCAATGTGTGGGTTATCATACATGACGGCATTTCGGCAGCGACTAATGTTGGCAGAATTATAATCCTTTTCCACTGTTCCACCATAGAATTTATACTTATCGATATTTTGTGGACTCAGCCTCTCTCGAAATGTTTGGCGGATGGCGTTCAAACTGTCAAAGCTATTTCTTTTGGAAATATGTTGAGATGCTTGCGCATGCATGTGGGGCAAAAACAAATGTTATTTTATTTATTTTCACAAATAATTGTAATTCCATATGCTTATATTTGTGGTAAACGTCTAACGAACAGAATAATATTCCGCATTATGTATGTTGATTATTTGATTGTCTTATTTTCTCTGATTTCTCTCCATCATGTTTTTAATTCTAAACTTTTTATGCATACTATGGATTCAATTTTTATCTTTATCAGCTTATGCATACTTATGGCGAATGTCTTGTGTAGGGATATCATGGCATTTGCCGAGGTTTGTAAATGTATTTCATGTCCTAAATGCAGTTATTGCATTGGCCATATATTATTACGCATTATAGCACCTCCCTTATTTTGTGGGGATTAAATCCCTATTGTCTGAATACATAGTTTCTCACCAAGCATATATTAAATACGTTTTGATCTATTAGAAAAATATCCTTACACCTTTAATTTAAGCAGTTTCTTTGAAGAATGTTATGTATGTTTGTTTCAATAAGAAAGTACAATATACTTTGATTTAAGGTACTGTCTATATATGTTTAATACTTACGCATATCATATTGAAGTATATCCAAACAAATGTAATTCATTTCCTTACTTATTCGGCACCCGTATATTTTAAATAGTGTTTTGCTTTAACATATGGTCTGAAAGAATAGCGCACGTTTAAGTTTGGAAAATATGTGTATATGCATTCGGTTTGTTTTAAGTGAATGAAACGGATCATTGTTGGAATTATCCCCACCCAAGAAATAACTCTAACAAAGCACGGTGTGAATTTAAATTAGTACATAACTTAAGGAAAAGAAGTATTATGTTTGTTGTATGTGTAATACGTTCCAGAAATGCATATACGTCCTACATTTGTTCTCCACAAATACATTCCATTTGGCGAGTTGCCGGGCCTCACAGCGTTTGACTACAAATAAATGGCTAATAATACATTATTTGATCTCTCGTTTAATGATCCCTATTACTGATAACAATATAATGTCTTTATAACAAATTTCTTGAATGCTTTGTTCGGTTTCACTCATTTCCAGCATTGAGTTGATATCATTAGCTTATTTTTAACCTACGACGAGTTTCGTCTACACAGTTATGAATCTCGTACATAATAATAAAATTAATTAGTATACCTTACATTTTGATACTTTACTATTGGGTTGGCCACACTTCAAGCATTATTTCGAAGTGTAGTACTGATAGTGTTCGCTTGCTGTCTGTCGTAATCAAAATTGCTCCTTATAATACGTCATTGTGGTATCTACGGTGTGTTCTATGCCCTATATATACCAGTATTTGCATTATCAAAGATTTAAAGAACCAGTTTAAGCCACAACTGCCTTTTTGATAGGTATAATTGCATGACTCAATGCGTTTTTCTTAGCTATAATGTAATTTTAAGAGGCTTCCACTAAAGAGTAAGTGTAATTTTTATGAGTAAGGGCGTTTACGTTTGTTTTGAATGTATGATATATTCAATCGCGTAAACTTTATGCATTTATTATTTTAAAAACGTATTCAGTCGTATTGTATTCCAAATATTAGGTAACTATATTGTGCCTCTTTTCAGTAGCATAGCGATATACTTTGACACGCACCTGTGGACAAATTGGATGTTAATTAGTGATATTAACAAATTAATTTAAATCACTTTATAGGGTAATTTTGGATAACCGTAACCTGACTGCATCACATTTTTCTACTTTAATGGTGTCAATATTTTCATTCTATGCTATTTTATTATTTTACAGCGTCAGACTAAAATCTTTTTCCATGTGTTGTATAACAGACCCTCAAACTACATTAATGGAACATGAGATTGGATCAGTTGTACTAAAAGCAGCTGCAGGCAATCTGAATTATCGTTAGTTTTGACATACCATTATTACATGGGAATCGAAATCTCTGTATGGGCTATACATGGGACACTTTCCCTGAGTTTATATGTCAAAGCTTTATTTTTGTTGTTACAGCTGCAATAAATATATGATATCATTAATGGCTGTAATGGTTATTAGTAATAATCAAATAAGCATGAAAACATGTAACGTTAATGCGATCAAACCTATTCTGACTATATTAGTTGTTATGTATTGTTAAAACAGTTGTCCTTGATCATTATCATACGTTTTAGTCTGCCTACTGGTAAACAAATATTTAAACATTATGGACGTTTTTTTATTGACAATACATTTAACAGGAGTGCAATATAAAACCTAATAAATGCAGTCAATCAGATTTGATTTATGATCCAATTATCTCAAATGATACGAGACAGCAAACTGTGACAGCAGATTGGTGCAAATACTCCAGCGTTCAAAACATCAGAATTGGGGGAGGTCGAATATAGAAAGGTTGTTAGTAATAATTAGCAAGCATACATGTATGTTGCAATGTATTTATAATGCTAACAATATTACTTCTCAAAAGTAACCATCATATAGGTAGTTTTAAATAGTGTTTCGCTTTTTAATATTGTAGTAAAATATAGGGCACGTTTATGTTTTAAACACAATATGTATATGCATTTGGTTTGTTTCAAGTGAATGATAAGTGTCTAAGTTTTGTCCTAATTATGTTCGCTGGCTGGCTGTCGTTAATGTTGTTTATTATGATGCATCAGTGTGGTGTCTAAAGTGTGTTCTATGCTCTATATGGTAGTATATGCATGATCTATAATTGAGCCACAATTGCCAATTTGATAGATGTAATTGCATGTTTCAATGCGGTTTTCTTAAAAGATTTAAATAATATGTATTTGTGTAATTATAAGAGTGCTCTTCTAAAAAATCAGTGTAGCTTTCATTTGAAAGGGCGTTTACGTTTTGTTTCAATATATTATGATGTCTTCAATAGCGTTATCTGTATGCATTTATTATATTAAAACGGATTTCATCGTGTTGTATTTCAAGTATTGCGTTACTTTCTTGTGCCTCATTTCGAAGGCATAGCGGGATGCTTTAATCCACATCTGGGGACATATTAAATGTTAAGTATTCATATTAAAAATGAACTAAATTCATTTTTGATAGTAAATGTGAATAACCGTAATGTGACGGCATAATATTCTACTGTAATGTTTATTTTTATTTATTCTATGGTATCTTATCATTTTACTGCATCAGACTTAAACTTTTTTCCATACCTTTTACATCAGACTCTGAAACAACATTAATGGAAAATGAGACAGGGTCAGTTGTTCTAAAACACTGCAGGATATCTGACTAATTATTAGTTATTACATGCCATATTCATCTGTAAAGTTTTATCATTGTTCGTATAGTTGTAATAACTATATATTTACTTTAACGGGAGTAATGGTTGTTATAAATAATATAATAAGATATAAAACATGTAAGTTGCCATGTATTCATGATGTTAGCAATATTAAACTAACAATGTTACATGTTGTCATTATTTACTGCTAAAATTGATGACCGTTAACTTTATTACATATTTTAGTCCACCTACAGGTCAACAAAGATTAAAAAAATGTGCAAGGCATTAGGCATTGATCTTGGCGGTCCATCGGTCCGTACGTACGTACGTATGCACGTCATGAAAATTTAATGGATTCAACACCTCTTTTACTGCTGGGCGGATTTCGCTAAAACTTTCACAGCTGAAGATCCTTAATATGTGGGTGATCGTGAGGGATGGAATTTTTGCTGTCACCAATTTAGTTAGAATTGTGGTCCTTTGAATATTTTCCAACACGAATATATAATTATCAATTCCTCTTCAACCGCTGGGCGAATTTAACTCACACGTTTACAGCTGAAGAAACTTAATGTGTAGGTGATCGTAAAAGAAGACATTGAGGGTGCGTCGAATTTTGGCAGGTTTATGGGTATTTGTCATTTTTATCACTATAGTACTTCTTGAAATTTTGTGGACTAAACTCTTTTTTAAGTGCTGCGCTGATTTTGCTCAAACTTTCAAAGCTAAAGAACCGTCATGTGTAGGTGATCTGAAAGGAATGAATTTCGATTGCGACCAATTTCGGCAGACTTATGGCCCTTGGCTACTTTTGTACTGTATGGTTAATGTTAGACTGACGACTCTTTAACAGCTTACACGATTTTGCTCAATATTTCACAGCTAAAGGGCTTTAATGTGCAGGTAATCACTAATTTGGGAATTTCGGCGGCGACCAATTTTGGCAGAATTATGTCCCTTTGCCACTTTTCCATTATGGCATATATACTTCCCGATATTTTGTGGACTCATCTCTTGAAATGCTTGGCGGATGGCTATCAAACTATCAACGCTAAAGGACGTTAATGTTTAGGTGATCGTAAAGGAAGGAATTTTGGCTGCGATCAATTTTGGCAGAATTACGGCTCTGTCATTTGTTCTACTATGGAATATATTAGAAATTAAATTGTTGCGGCAAAAATTAGTGCTGGCGACACGTCTATGTCTGTTTCCAAACACATCTCGTTGGGGCGTCCGTGTCTGTGACACATCTAGTTGACACTGTATTGTTGAGTGTGCAATATTTTTAGCACTATTTTGATTTGTCGTGCTGTCTGTTCGTTTGCACCTTGTAGAAATTGAAATTACAAATTAAAATAAATATTTTCAGCGTCTACAGTGCGTTCTTTGTCATACATTTATATAATTGTTATATATTATAGAACAATGTTTGTTCTTACTTGCCTGTTTTTATGGGCAATTTAATATTTCAAGGCGGTTTACCAATATGAGTGATATATTTGCAACTACACGAGCGCATACTTGTAAACAAGCAGTGTTGTTTACATGCGTAATGGCGTTTTCTATTTGATTAAATATATGACATCTTCTGAAACATAAAAAGTTATTTTTTTTATTAATTTAAAAACGTGTGAAATCTGGTTGTATTTCAAGCATTAAGTTACATGCGTTTATTTGTTTCGATAGTATGTTGAGATGCTTCTCATGCATCTTAGGCAAAAATATCAATGTTAATTTTTTTGACCTTCACAAATAATTGTAATTTCATATGCAAATTTTTTTAGATTACGTCTAGCTGACAGAATAATATTCTGCATTGTGTATGCTGATTACGGATTAATCGATTTTCTTCATTATCTTATTTCTCTCCATCATGTTTTTCAATTTTAAGTTTATTATGCATACTATCGATTCGACTTCTGTCTTAATCAGCTTATGCATACTTATGGCGAATTTCTGCATAGGGATATCTTAGCAATTCCACAGGTTTGTAAATGTATTTGATGTCATAAATGCAATTATTTCATTGGCCGTATATTATAACGCAATAGGATATCTCCAGCATTTTGTGGGCATTAAATCCCTATATTCTGAATACATACTATCTTATGAAGCATATATTATATGCGATTTGGTCTATAAGAAAAATATGCTTACACCTTTAATTTAAATAGTTACTACGTAGGCTGTTATATGTGATTATTTAAATAAAAAAGGACAATCTACATTTACCTTACCGTGCTAATTAAAATAAGTGATTAAGGAAAAGAAAGGACAATTTTTGTAATATGTGTAATACGTTCCCAAAATGCTTCGACGTTCTACATTTGTTCTCAAAAATGCATTTCATTTGCGAGATGCCGGACCACAATCCGTTTGACTTCAATCAAGTTAATAATCAATTGTTTGATCACTCGTTAAATAATCCTATTACGAATACCATTACATTGTCTTTTTAATTACTTTATTAAGTGCGTTGCTCGATTTCAGTCATTTCCACCATTGAGTTTCTATCATCAGCTACCGTTATCTTCTTTTTGACCACTTATTGCGAGTTTCGTATACATTGTTATGAGACTCGTACATGATAATACAATTAATTACGTTACTTTTTGATATCATACTATTGGGTTGGCTACACTTCAATAATTATTTTTAGTCTACTTCTGATTGTGTTCGCTTGCTGACTGTCGCAATTAAATTTACTTGTTGAAATGCATTATTTTGGTGTCTACAGTGCCTTCTAAGCCCTATGTACTAGTTTATGCTTGATCTATACTTTATAGAACCATTTTAAATATTTACATTTTATTTAAATGTGCGATACCTTCAAAATCGTAAACTTAAGGCATTTATCATATTTAAAACGTATTCCATCGTACAGAATCCATTGTATTTCAAGTATAACGATACTTTCTTGTGCCTCTTTTCGGTAGGATAGCAATATGCTTTTACACACAACTGGAGACAACTTTGATGTTTATAAGTCATATTATCAAATGAAAGTAATGCCTTTTGCTAGTAATTGAGGATAACCGTACGCTGTCTGCATACTTTTCTACTGTAATGGTGTCATTTGTTTTTCATTTATTCTATGGTATCTTATTATTTGAATGCGCCGCCCTAAAATCTTCTTCCATATGTTGTATAACAACCTCTAAAACAACATTAATTGAAAATGATATGGGATCAGTTGTACTGAAACAGCTGCAAGATATATTTCTAATTGTTAGCTTCGACATACCATAATTACCTGTGTATCGAATTAGGTATGGATTATATGGATGACACTTATCCAGGGTTTATATTTTAAAGCTTTAAAATTGTTATTTCATGTAATAAATGTATGTTTTCTGAAATGGTTGTAATGGTTGTTTGAAATAAATCGAATGAACAAGAGGCATGCACATGTATGTTACTATGTATGTATGATGCTAGCTATATTATAGTAACAATAGTAGTCGTTAGTTATTATTAATATTGTATACATGTATCTTCATATAATCCACAAATAAAGGTGTATATACCCACTGTCTCTACTTTAGCGTTTTCGCTGAACATTGGCGCCGGTACTGCCGAGTACTTAACAATTGGTACGGACTAGGACGGGTATTTTTAAGTAAATGTGTAGATTTGAAGTAACTAAGCTAGCAAAGCGAGCGAAAGAACAGTATATTTAGCCAGTTTTGACCGAGTGATATATGCCCATATATGTATGGCCCATATAGAAGTTACAAGAAAAAAATAAGATAATCGATTGAGTCAGCAAACACCAAGCGAAATGTTATTCTCTCATCCAAACGTTATCCACAATTATGAGCATATGGAATTAAACATATTTGTTAATATAACAAAATAACATTTGTATTTGCCCCACACGCTTGCGCAAGGATCTCACCATACTACCGACATAAATAAGCTCATGTAACTTAATGCTTCAAATACAACCAGATTTGATTCGTTTAGAATCTAATAAAGAAGATATCATATATTCAATCAAACAGAAAACGCCATTTCGTATGTAAACAACACAGACTGTTTACCAATATGCGTAAGAAAAGAGTCTCTTTTAGATACACATGTTTTACTCAGTTTGGTAAACGCCTTTAAATATGCAATTGCCTCTATAAAGCAGGCAATTGAGATTTACATGTAGACTAGTTCTATAACATATAGAACAGGTACAGATATAAGACATAGAACACACTATAGACACTACAATTATGCATTTTAATTAGTAATTTTAATTTCTACAGGCTGCTAAAGAACACATTCAGCAGGACATATCGACATAATGCTGGAAATATGGCACACTCAAAAATACAGTATCAAAAAAGGAAGGTAGAAGCAGCAAACAATCACAGTGAGCACTACCCTTTGACATACTACTGGAAATATTGCACTACCAACAATCACAGAAATCGAACAACGCACTTACTATAGTATGTCATCAATACATTTGTTAATTACTACCAATCAAACTGTATTAGTTGACAAAATAAGCCTTGTACTGAAATTCGCCATAATGTCATAAAATGTATATCAAACTTTGTCAAATGCATATGTCACGCTAATTAATATTTACTTACTTACTTACTTACAAGTTTGTATGTTACAATGTATTTATGATGTTAGTAATATTAATTTAACACAAATAACCCTCATTTAGCGTTCTATATTTGCTCTCTCCAACACATTTATTGAGTCTAGTTTCCAGCATTCGGGTGCTCTCATTATCTTTTTTACAGTATTATGGCGAATGTCAGTACAAGGCATATTTTGTCAACTAATACACTTTAATTGGTAGTAATTAACATAATTATACGTAGTATGATAATGTATTGATAGCATACTTTATTAAGTGCGTTGTTTGATTTCTGTGATTGTTGGTAGTGCAATATTTTCAGCATTATGTCAAAGTTGAGTTCTGGCTGTGATTGTTTGCTGCTTCTACCTTCCTTGTTTGATACTTTATTTTTGAGTGTGCCATATTTCCAGCATTATGTCGATGTGTTGTGCTGAATGTGTTCTTTAGCAGCCTGTAGAAATTAAAATTACTAATTAAAATGCATAATTGTAATGTATATAGTGTGTTCTATGTCTTATATATGTACCTGTTCTATATGTTATAGAACTAGTTTACATGTAAATGTCAATTGTCTGCTATATAGAGGCAATTTCATATTTTAAGGCGTTTACCAAACTGAGTAAAATACGTGTAACTAAAAGAGACCCTTTCCTTACGCATATTGGTAAACAGTCTGTGTTGTTTACATACGTAATGGTGTTTTCTGCTTGATTGAATATATGATATCTTCTGAAGCATAAACAATATTTCTTTATTAGATTCTAAACGTATCAAATCTGGTTGTATTTGAAGCATTAAGTTACATGATGTTATTTATTCCGGTAGTATGGTGAGATTCTTGTGCAAGTGTGTGGGGCAAATACAAATGTTATTTTGTTATATCAACAAATAATTTTAATTCCATATGCTAATAATTATGGATAACGTTTGGATGAGAGAATAACATTGCGCTTGGTGTTTGCTGACTCAATCGATTATCTTATTTTTTTCTTGTAACTTCTTTACATATATGGGCCATACATATATGGGCATATATCACTCGGTCAAAACTGGCTAAATATGCTGTTCTTTCGCTCGCTTTGCTAGGTTAGTTACTTCAAATATACACATTTACTTAAAAATACCCGTCCTAGTCCGTTACCAATTGTTAAGTACTCGGTAGTACCGGCGCCAATGTTCAGCGTAAACGCTAAAGTAGATACAGTAAAGTACACCTTTATTTGTGGATTTTATGAAGAGAGATGTATACAATTTTAACAATAACTAACGACTACTATTGTTACTATAATATAGCTAGCATCATAAATACATAGTAACATACATGTACAGGCTCGTTCATTCGATTTGTTACTAACAACCATTACAACAATTACAGAATATAAACATTTATTACAACTGTAAGAACAATTTTAAAGCATTGATAAATAAACCCTGGGTAAGTGTCATCCATATAATCCGCAGATAATTCAATACACAGGTAATTATGGTATGTCGATGCTAACAGTTAGTAATATATCTTGCAGCTGCTTAAGTACAACTGATCCCATATCATTTTCCATTAATGTTGTTTTAGAGTCTGTTATACAACATATGGAAGAAGATTTTAGGGTGGCGCAGTCAAATAATAAGATACCATAGAATAAATGAAAAACAAATGACACCATTAAAGAGAAAAGTATGCAGTCAGTTTACGGTTATTCCTCAATTACTATCCAAAAGCATTATTTTCATTTGATTATATGTCTAATTAACATCTAAGTTGTCTCCAGTTGTGTGTAAAAGCATATTGATATCCTAACGAAAAGAGGCACAATGAAGTATCGTAATACTTTAAATACAATGGATTCTGTACGATGGAGTCCGTTTTAATTATGATACATGCCTTAAGTTTACGATTTTGAAAGTATTGCATATTCAAACAAAATGTAAATACTTAAAATGGTTCTATAAAGCATAGATCAAGCATAAACTAGTACATATGGCTTAGAACGCACTGTAGACACCAAAATGACGCAATTAAACAAGTAAATTTAATTCCGACAGTCAGCAAGCGAACACAATCAGAAGTAGACTAAAAATAATGCTTGAAGTGTGGCCAACCCAATAGTATGATATCAAAAAGTAACGCAATTAATTTTATTATAATGTACGAGCCTCATATCAATGTATACAAAACTCGCAATAAGTGGTCATAAAGAAAATAATGGTAGCTAATGATAGAAACTCAATGGTGGAAATGACTGAAATCGAGCAACGAACTTAATAAAGTAATTATCAAAACAATGTAATGGTATTCGTAATAGGATTATTTAACGAATGATCAAACAATTCATTATTAACTTGATTGTAGTCAAACGGATTGTGGTCCGGCATCTCGCAAAATGAAATGCATCTGTTGAGAACAAATGTAGAACGTAGACGCATTTCGGGAACGTATTACAAATATAACAAAAATTGTCCTTTCTTTCCCTTATGCACTTATTTTAATTCACATGTTAAGTCAATGTAAATTGTCATTTTTTATTTAAATAAACACATATAACAGTCTACGTAGTAACTATTTAAATTAAAGTTGTAAGCATACAGTTCTTACAGACCAAATCGCATATAATATTTGCTTCATCAGATATTGTGTATTCAGACAATATGGATTTAATCCCCACAACATGCGGGAGGTATCCTATTGCGTTATAATATACGACCAATGCAATTATTGCACTTATGAAATGAAATCCATAAACAAACCTGTGGAACTGCCAAAATATCTCTATGCAGGACATTCGCCATGAGTATGCATCAGCTGATAAAGACAGAAATCGAATCGATAGTATGCATAAAAAGTCTAAAATTAAAAAACATGATGGAGAGAAATAAGATAAAATCAGACAATCGATTAATCAGTAATCAGCATACATAATGCGGAATATTATTATGTCAGCAATACGTAATCTAAAACAATTAGCATATGAAATTACAATTATTTGTGAAGATCAAAAAAAAAATCAACATTAATATTTTCCTTAGATGCATGCGCAAGCATTTCAACAAACTATCGAAAGAAATAGACAAATGTAACTTAATGCATGAAATACAACCAGATTTGACACGCTTATAATTAAATAAAAAAAATAACTTTTTATGCTTCAGAAGATGTCATATATTTGATCAAACGGAAAACGCCATTACGCATGTAAACAACACTGATTGTTTACAAATATGCGCACGTTTAGTTACAAATATATCACTCATATGGGTAAACCGCCTTGAAATATTAAATTGCCCATAAAAACAGGCAAGTAAGAACAAAAATTGTTCTATAATATATAACAATTATATAAATGTATGACAAAGAACGCACTTTAGACGCTGAAAGTATGCATTTTAATTTGTAATTTTAATTTCTACAAGCTGCAAACGAACAGTCAGCACGACAAATCGCCATAATGCATAAAACATGGAACATTCAACAATACAGTATCAACTAGATGTGTTACAGACACGGATGCCCCCACGACATGTGTTTGGAAACAGACAAAGGACTTATTTTTTACTGAATAATTTTTTTTTCAAATATATTCGATAGTAGAACAAATGACAAAGAGCCGTAATTCTGCCAAAATTGATCGCAGCCAAAATTGCTTCCTTTACGATCACCTAAACATTAATGTCCTTCAGCTGTGACAGTTTGAAAGCCATCCGCCAAGCATTTCAAGAGGAAATATCGGGAAGTATATATGCCATAATGGAAAAGTGGCAAAGGGCCATAATTCTGCCAAAATTGGTCGCTGCCGAATTTCCCTCATTAATGATTACCTACACATTAAAGCCCTTTAGCTGTGAAGGATTGAGCAAAATCGTTTAAGCTGTCACGTAGAAGTTGAGTCGTCAGTCTAACACTAACCCTAAAGTAGAAAAGTAGCCAAGGGCCATACGTCTGCCAAAATTGGTCGCAATCGAAATTCATTCCTTTCAGATCACCTACACATGACGATTCTTTAGCTTTGAAAGTTTGAGCAAAATCAGCGCAGCACTTAAAAAAGAGTTTAGTCCACAAAATTTCAAGAAGTACTATAGTGATAAAATGACAAATACCCATAAACCTGCCAAAATTTGACGCAGCCTCAATGTCTTATTTTACGATCACCTACACATTAAATTTCTTCAGCTGTGAACGTGTGAGTTAAATTCGCCCAGCGGTTGAAGAGCAATTGATAATATATTCGTGTTGGAAAATATGACAAAGGACCACAATTCTACCTAAATTGGTCACAGCAAAAATTCCTTCCCTCACGATCACCCACACATTAAGGGTCTTCATCTGTGAAAGTTTTAGCGAAATCCGCCCAGCAGTAAAACAGGACTTGAATCCATACAATTCCAAAACGTGCATACGTACGTACGTACGGTCCGACGGACCGCCAAGAGCAATGCCTAATGCCTCCCATTTTGTGGGGGTATACAACGGGAGGTAGAAGCAACAAACAAACACAGTAGGCACTACATTTCGACATAATGATGGAAATGTGACACTACCAACAATGCAGTATCAAAAGGTGAGGTAGAAGCTAAAGATAGCTGTGACAGAAATCGAAAAACGCACTTAAGAAGGTGAGCTATAAAGACACCATAACGGTATCTTTATTGCGGAGAATTTATGGTTAATTACTATCAATTAAACTGTATAATTTGACAAATGATGCCTAGTCTTGCAACTCGCCATAATATTGAAAGTAAGACAATGAGAGCACCCGAATGCTGGAAATCAAGCCAAATAAATGTGTTTGGGGAGAACAAATATAGAACGCTAAATAATGGATTGTTTTGTTAAAATAATTTTGCTATGATCATTAATATATTTTAACATGTATGATTGTAAATTTGATTATTACTAACACTCTTACTTTATTTTATTTTCCCCCAATTCTCGTTTGTTGAACACTAGTGTATTGGCACCATGCTGTGGCCAAAGTTTGGTAATGCGAATCATCTGAGATAAATGGATAATCACTTAAAGACGTTCGCAACAAAAAGAAAATGATTGGGTTAATTTCTCCTTTTGCTTCATTATTTCTTTATTGTGTATAGGTTTCAATATACTTATTTCAATCAATAAATATAAATATGTGTAAAAAATTAAGTTCCTGTCAATTGTTAAACGTTCATAAAGCCTTATAATTATCAAAACCACATGTAAACAATGTATTGCCAAACATATTAGTTAAAAAAGATCCATTAAATATCTTCATTCTATTTTGACAATTGATACGTTGTTTACGTAAACACGAAAGATGAATAAGGCTACACAGGTGCCCTATTTAAAGTCCAATATTTCCCGGACATGTCGGGTGTAAGTATACGTTGGTGCATGTATGTGCGAAAATATAAGAAATTCTGTCGTTTGGAACAAAATATATTGATGCATAATAAATTACGTTTTAAAGGTATTATTAGTACCTATTTGACCTATGTAAATGTCCAGCCAAATTCATTATTTAAACAGTAAATATAGGTAAAGCTTTTTTTATTATCAAAATACACTTGTATATTGCCAAATAAGACATGTGATGACATATCAGTTGAAAGAACCATAACCTTGTTTGAAAAAAAGCTCTCCTACATGTACATTGATAAAAAAATCCAAACTGAAAAAGTTGGTTCGACAGGTACCGTATTCAAAACCCAATATTTCCGGACAAAGGCCGGTGACACCTATTTTTTAACACTGTTTTAGTTACAGTATACAATGACACATGTATATGGAAATTTAAACAAAATCTGTCGTTTGGAACAAAAGATATTCGAATATTTGATAATTAATTGATGTTTTCAAAGGCATATTAAATGCATAATTAACCTCATAAAGTGTACATTAAAGGTCATTTTTAAATGGTAACTATAGATAAAGCGCGTTTTATCATTAAAGTGCACTTGTATATTGCCAAACGAAAGATTGAAACAAAGATGCATTTAAAAATCTCTGTCCTTGTTTGAATATGAATGCTTTATATAAATGAACATTGCAAGTCACATAAACTGAAAGAAGGGCTTAGACAGGTAGCGTATGTAAACCCCAATATTTCGGGAACAAGGCCGGTGACCCTATTTTTTAAGACTGGTTTAGTTTTAGGATGCATTGACACATGTGTATGCACATTTTTTTTTTAAATTGTCGTTGGAAAAAAATTGGACGAAATTGTTGCGAACGTCTTTAAGTTTGACTTGCTGCATTTATCGCATTTTATATTGCACTCTTCTTAAATGCATTAAAAAACACATTTGCAGATTGTTTAAATCTTTGTTAACCTGTAGGTGGACTAAAATATTTAATAAAGTTAACGGTTATCAATTTTAGCAGTAAATAATGACTACATGTAACATTGTTAGTTTAATATTGCTAGCATCATAAATACATAGCAACACTCATGTTCAGTAAGTTATTCTATCATTAATAACAACCATTACTACCGTTAGAGTGAATATATAGCTATTACAACTATAAGAACAATAATAAAACTTCACAGATGAATATGACATGTAATAACTAATTAGTCCGATATCCTGGAACTGTTTGAGAACAACTGATCAGGTCTGACTTTCCATTAATGTTGTTTCAGGGTCTGATATAAAAAATATGAAAAAAAGTTTAAGTCTGATGCAGTTAAATAATAAGATACCATAGAATAAATAAAATTAAGCATTAAAGTATAACATTATGCCGTCAGATTACGGTTATTTACATGTATTATCAAACTAAATTAAGTGCACGTTTAATATGAATACTTAACATTTAATTTGTCCCTAGATGTGGGTTAAAGCATCCTGTTATGCCTTCAACATGAGGCACGCGAAAGTAACGCAATACTTGAAATACAAAACGATGAAATCCGTTTTAATATAATAAATGCATACATATTACGCTATCGAAGACATCATAATATATTGAAACAAAACGTAAACGCCCTTTCGCATGAGAGCTACACTGACTTTTTAGAAGAGCACTCTTATACTTACTCAGATACATATTATTTCACTCATTTAAGAAAACCGCATTGAAACATGCAATTACATCTATCAAATAGGCAATTGTGGCTCAATTATAGATCATGCATATACTACAATATAGAGCATAGAACACACTTTAGAACAAACCAAATGCATATACGTATTGTTTTCCAAAAATAAACGTGCCCTATACTTTACTACAATATTAAAAAGCAAATATTTAAAACTACCTATATGATGGTTACTTTTGAGAAGTAATATTGCTAGCATTATAAATACATTGCAACATACATGTATGCTTGCTAATTACATTTTACTAACAACCTTTCTTTATTCGACCTCCCCTAATTCTGATGTATTGAACGCTAGAGTATTTGCACCAAGCTGCTGTAACAGTTTGCTGCCTCGTATCATTTGAAATAATTGGATTATCACTCAAATCTTACTGACTGCATTTATCGTTCTCAATGCACCCATATTACCCAACCTTACTTTGACCTTAACCTTGACCTAATTTCACTTAGAATAATTCAAATGGGCTGATTCTTGGTTAACTAGATTTTACCGTTTCGTCTAGCACCAACACCGCTTGCTACAACACTTTGATACTTACACAGTTGTTGCTTATGTCCTTCCCCAATCCACTCATATTACCCAACTTTACTTTGACCTTGACCTTGAACTAATTTGGACTTATACTGATTCAAAAGTGCCATTTCTTGGTTAACTAGATTTTACCGTTTCGTTTAGCACCAACACCGCTTACTACAACACTTGGATATTTACACAGGTTTTACGTATGACCGTTCCCAATCCACCCATATCACCCAACCTTGCTTTGACCTTGACCTTGATCTAATTTGGACTAAGAAATTGGCTACCCAACACCAACCGGGCGCATGTGTGTTTATCAAACGCAGAATCTTGTTCATCTAATCTTCACCAATCTTGCACAGTTTGTCTATTACCATGAGATTACAGTTGAAGTCGAATATAAGCAAGATCGGACCAGAAACACCAGAGTTATTGCCCTTTGTTGTGAAAAAAATATGCAAAAATGGACGTTATTCAGGATAGATACTTCATTTTTTATCCAATCTTCACCAATCTTGTACAATTTGTCTATGACCGTAAGATTAAAGGTTAAGTCGAATATAGTGATTCAATGTTGACCAAACTTGTACATTTGCGCATGACCATACAAATTGATAAATGCAATTTGATTTCCAATAGTTGCTAGACTTGCATGCAGTTATTTGGACATGCAACATTGATGTCTTAAGAGCCTGCATTAACATCATTTATCATAATTGGACGGAAAATTATGACAGAAAAAGCAAAACTTGACCTTATAGCACAGCCATCGCAAGTATCGCATTGTAACTAGTTCTCCAAAACTGTTTGCAAAAAAGACATCAAAATCTACTGTCTCTGCATTGTCCATGACTTAATGAAAGTCAGGTAAGAATATCGAAGATAATGATTTGAGAACCATTGGCAAAAAAATTGCACATCTACAACCCAACTCGTACTTTAGTTAGCTCATTGCACTAACCGATGTTTTAAATCAAAATTGATACTATCCCCCTCTTCGTATTGTTCAGATAACTTAATTTTCAAACCTGTCATAACAGTATGGTCTTTATCTGTACCAGTTCTCAGGTGAGCGCTTTGCGCCATCACGGCCCTCTAGTTTCGAAAGCTGAGTATATTAAAATAGTTCATAGAAGATTTGTTAAAAGAAAACTAGGGATTAAACTGATTTCTTCTAATTCAGTAGTCTATGGTGAGCTTGGACGCTTCCCTTTATACGTATATAACTCGTTATGTAAGAATTTAAAAATATTGTATAAAGCTATACACTGTTAAACAAAACAAATTGCATGTTGTTATAACGAATGAAAAAAGAAACTTTTGTTAAGTTTGAATGCATATAACTTTTTAGCATTTAAATAGATTTGACTGAACACTTCTGTTTGTTGCATAAGTTTGACTTATGAATCTACTAAAATTAATTGGTCCATTTTGCAAAGTAAAACGATTTTACAATAACCACTTGTGTTTATGTGTGTTCAATATATATGCGATATGATGCAGAAAATATTATGATTGGTTATCAAGGGTGCTAGCCTGGCTTCATAATACTGGCCTTTATGATGTATGGATATATCCAGAATCGGTCCAACATACCCATTTTTAAAACCAGACTAATTGACATGTACATAGTTTAAAGAAACATGATGTAAATGTAAAGAGTTCACTGACATTATATAAAGAGTTTAACACGATTTGAATTAGCAGATTATTTAGACAAAGTTTAAATCTGTAAGTTAATTATTTTTTTATCAAAACTAAGACTCTCATCGCATATGTTAAAAATGTATTCTGGCAGACAAGCAAATATTTTAAAAATGTCATGCAACACTAATGATAGACGACGACGAGACTTGTTGCTTTAAATTGGCACAATTTATTTGATGACCTGAAACAACTATAAATATTGTATAATGTTCTCTTTCGCATTGCCATGCATAGGCTAATTGATGATAATTTTGTATAAGTAACGATGAACTGTAATTGTACATGTTATATCAATAAACGTTCTGTTTTGTTCTGTTCAACACCCGGCTTTTCTAACGATGATGTCACAATGGCGTTTAAAGACTGTTCGGCCAATCTTACTAAACTCAATTCCTAACATTGTTAGGATCTGAAGACATCGTATAACAGGTCACGTTCACATGACCTTCCGAACAATAAAACATCAGTCCTGCTGCGTCCAATGAACTTGCCTTTTGCACAGCAATGTTTGGCCACAGTTTTTTGATTCTCGAGAAAAAATCATTAACAGTTCATTTTCACGGGGAAAATAATGGATATAGTTGTACCTAAGGCGACTAAACATCAAAAGTTCACGTTAATTTCGTGCATAGTATTTGTGGTTTATATATGAAGTTATACAGCAATATTTTGAAGGCAACAGTTTGATTGGCTTATAAAAAGGTCATCTGAACGTGATCCCTAATGCGAAGTCATCAGATCCAGTCAGCTGATAATATAGTAGCGTCAGACTGGATATGATTTTAATTAGATTGACTGTTTGGCATAACCAAACATTTAGAATGTTACGTATGTTCAATTTTACTCGATTCAAAGCGTTATTTCATACCTATTGTTTTGATTATATTATCAGTAAGACACGCACAAACAAAGTGGTAACGAATTGATCGACATGGTTACGAAATAACCGACAATGAATGGTTGCAAAATGGCTGTGTTAACGAAATAACCGAAAACCGCTGAAGACTACTCCTTTTCCTTGCAGGCTACCAGTTAGTAAATCAAAACCTGAAAGGGCCCTTTTAATTATTTAAGATAATGTATGGCATGTGTAATATAATGTGTATCTCATGTTATTTATTACAATTACAGTTTCTAAAAAAAAATCACGTCAAACTAATGACACCCCTAATTTTCGCTATTCACAGTCTCCATGTTAAAGTGATTAAGATAATGCAGATACCGAAGTTTATTTGACAACCAGTTACTGCAATGTATTAGTTTTAAACTGTAGTATGGAAAATCGAGAACATGCATAATTTTGACTCAATAGGCTTCAAATCACTAACAATCATAGTCTGGTACCCGGCCGAACGTTTCAAAACACTAGTCCGTCTTCCGTGTGCCGTCAACAATTTGCTTTGTTCTCACGATAGAGACTTCACTTTTTATCCAATCTTTGCCAATATTGCACAGTTGTGTATGACCATACAATCTTGGACGGGATTGTTATTGAGCCTAATCACACCAGTAACACTAGAGTTATTGCCCCTTTTTCATGCCAAAAAGTGCAAAAATGTCTTTTTCCAACATATAGATTTTATTTGCCATTCAATCTTTCACAGTTTGTGAATGACCATCAGATCTCAGCAGACGCCAAATAAATCGGCCAGATCGTGTTTCAAACACCGGAGATATTGCCCAGTTTGCATCAATTTTGCACAGTTTGTCTGTGGACATAAGATTACAAGTCAAATTGAATTTAAGCAAGATAGAGCCAGAAACACCGGAGGTATTGCCCTTTGTTTTTGGAAAATTATACAAAAATGGACATTATTCAGGATAGAGGCTTCATTTTTCGTCAAATTTTTACCAAGATCTGACGAGAAACACCAGAGTTATTGCCCTCTGTTTGTGAAAAAATGAGCAAAAATGGACATTATTCAGTATAGAGACTTTATTGTTCATCCAGTTGTCATTGATCTTGAACAGTTTGCTATGGCCATAAGATTACAGGTTAAGTTGAATATAAGCAACATAGAGCCAGAAACACCAGAGTTACTGCCATTTGTTTAATCCCTTCTGTAAATTTAAATCACTGATCACGACAGTAAAACATGAGCCGTGTCGTGCGAAAACCGGGCTTAATGCATGTGCGTACAGTGTCATCCCAGAAAACCTGTACAGCCTGAAAGGGCTAATCCGGGACGGCACTTTCCGCTTTTATGGTATTTTCTGTTTCACTGGATTTATTATTACCCTTTTAGTGAAAAAAATATAGAAAAATGAGCATTATTCAGAATAGAGACTTCATTTTTATTCCAATCTTCACCAATCTTGCACAGTTTGTCTATTACCTTTAGATTACAGTTGAATACGAATATAAGCAAGATGGGGTCATAAACACCGGAGTAATTGCCTTTTGTGAAAACAAATATGCAAAAATGGTCATTATTCAGAATTTTTCATCCAATCTTCACCAATCTTGCAGGGTTTGTCTATGACCATAATATTAAAGGTGACGTCCAATATAAGCAAAATCGAGCCAGAAACACCAGTTTATTGCCCTTTGTTTGTGAAAAAATATACAAAAATGGACATTTATTATTCAGGATAGAGACTGGTTTGTTATCCAATCTTCACCAATCATGGACAGTTTGTCTATGAACGCACCGGTGAAGTCGAATATAAGCATGCTTTTCTCATGTTCAATCGCCAATTGAATGCCAAATTACCAAAACCGCCAGTTCAAAATGATGACTGCGAAATTCGTGATAAGGATAGTCGTGCTAAGACAAGAAACAAACTATATGCAGACAAAAGGCGACGTACACAGCCAAGTAAACTTCATGTTGGAGATCGAGTTTTGCTAAAACGAGAACAGAAAAACAAATTCGAAACTACGTTAGATCCGGTACCTGGAATTGTAATAGCAAGGAAAGGTTCAATGTTGACAGTTTTACACAAGGGAAAACACGTATACCGTGACGTATCGAAGTTGAAAATGGTGTTCAACCCGCAGACTCAGGTTCAGAAAAAAGACATACAAGTCAACCAGATAAACAACAACGTCCGACAGATAAACAACAACAACCAAAACAACGTCCGCATAGAATGAGACGTCCGCCTAAGCGTTTATATGATGAGTGACAGATAATTATATTGTGTATTTAAGTGAAAAATAATACATCATGTGTGTTTTAGTGAAGAGCCATAATAATGCTCTTATACAATCAGTAAACACAGTGAATATACGTTGTGTATGATTATTGACAATTTGTGCTAATATACTAATATTTCTACTTCGAGAAATATTTATATCTATATTTTTCTCGTGGGAAGAATTAGTGAAATATAATACTCATGTCAACAGTGTTTCTCACTCTAGAACCAATACAGCGATATTTTGATAACAATTCTCATATTCAGATGGTTGGTTGAAATACTTGTTTTGTTAATCACATAATATCAATTATAGTTGACAATGATCACTAAGCAATGTGAAAAAGTTCTTCTCAAGTGACTATGTGATGTTTACCAGACCCGAGAAGCTAGAACTTGGTGATAACAGGACATTATATTTGCGAAAGAGAATAAATTAGTGGGAAGATTAACCTAGTGTCCGAATGATAGACTTGTAGCAGAAAATCTTTCTTATGTTGAAATCTTGCTTATGTTGTTCAAACTATGATCAATTAAGTATTAACACAGAATATTTTTCTATTGTTAATTAATGAGTTCTAATCTAAAGGTAAAGGAGGTTGTAGTAAGCAAGTACACCTATGTAGTACAATATTACCTCTGTATGCGTGGCATGGTTTATAACTGAATGTATCTTGGTATTAGAGATAGTGTTGTATGTGACGCTGAATGCTACGGAAAGTAAATAAAGAATATTACCATACTTCGGATCTGTGTTGTTCATACATCCGTCTGTTAACAATAATAAATACAATCACACAAAACAGTATTATTACAATTGCCTGTATACATATATTCACTAAGACTAAAATGCATGTGGCGTTTACTGATTCGCGGAAGCTATGCTTACAACCTACTTTCCACAAAAATAGCCAGGGGTATTTATCAACAAAAGCAGCTTAAGGTTTAGTATCTCCGATTCTGATGCGTCCGCCATAGTTTATTTATAGATAGATATAACCTCTATTTATAAATTTAATAACATCTTCAGGAGTAAAGCTAGTTGAGGGAAAAATGTAATTCTAAATAATTCCAAATTACACAACCGTAATTCATATTAACATGCACGGCTAGATAATAAAAATTAATTCCCTATTCCGTATTAATGTTCTTGTCTATGACCAAGTTTTCTGGATGCTTGTTGCAAGTATTTTAACACACTTGACATGGGCTGCTAGCCTGCAACACTGCAAGATATTTATTATTGAATGAGTCACTTCTGTTGAACCGGTAATTGGAACATGTCGCTTACTCTATTTGCAGTGTGCTAAACAGGCTTCTCGCTCTGTTTCGTTATTGAGCAGAATTGAATGCACGATTTTAGCTTGTATACGCTTTCAAAAATAATAATTTCTAGACGAAAACTAATCTTCAAGCAAATAATGCAAGACTGTTAATTTGATTCAGGGGCTTCATGCAAGTGTTTGTAAAAATACAATGTAATAGATTCTCAGTAGCGCGTTAGTTGAAATCAGAATTACACACTGATTAAAGTTGTCGAATGGAATATTATACAGTTGATTGAAAGTGTTCATCGATATTCAGACATGGAATAACGATGTAAATGTAAACAAAATGGATAGTGATGACGAAAACCAGTTTTCACAAGACTTCAGAATTGTGTGTAGGCTTTGCAACTTGCAGGCCTTATTTATGTACGGGTAACGTTATAAACAGTGAATTAAACCATGTTTCGTTGCAGTATTAATTAACTTTACAATATTAAATGAGAATCTGGTCACTTTGTTCGCTTGATACAATGTAAACCTCGCCAATAAATTTCAAAACTCGGCCAATGCCAATATGGAAAAACGCGGCCAATACGAGATTTGGCAAATCAGGATTCAGGATTAGCTTGGCCTAATAAGAGATCATATTTTGGCATTGTTTGCGCCATTTTTGTGCTATCATTTTATGCATTATTTTAAAAACGCGAACTAGTTATTTTTTTAGCAAGTACTTTATGTACTGTTTGGTCGTTATATTTAACAATAGGCAGTTACAAGAATAAAAACATTGTTATTACTGCTGGCCTTGTAAAACTGAAAAATGCTGTATTCTATTTCTATCTGTATCGAAATAATAGTTTTAATACTTGTACTATTAAAACTGAACGACGCTGCATGATATAATGTTAATTAATAAACTTGTCATGAATTAGTTGAATTCATATTGACCTTGTAAATTGGGCTGAAGACAGCCGTTTTGGCCTGAGGCCGTATGTTGGTCAAATATTGGGACGGTCACGTGGCACGAATGTCTATAGCTGACTGGATGATATACATTTGTATATATAATAAGAAGCCATATTATCAAGTTTAAAGGTGGGCTATTGAAGTTTATTCAAACAAATGTTTCCTTTTTAGCAACAGTGCACTCATAATTAACATGTTTCGCCAACAGTCTTTCTATGCTGTCGGCGTTTTGATTATTTACATCATTTCTACTGGAAATTTTTTGCACTTCTTGATTAACAGTTGAAAGTTGAAACAAGTGCAGCGTATGGGTGATTCAAACGACAACGTTGGTGTGAAGTAGTCTCATTTTATTCTGAACAAGTATTAGATCACGCACCGTCTTCTAATATTTGAAATGGCATCTGTTTGCATCCACATAGTTCTGATATTGTCATATTAAGAAAAACAACTATATCTATTGAGTTAAATGTTACTTTTACTAACATTGCTTTTGTAGACAACATTACAGTGCATTCAGGTACATACTACTTAATTTCCTATAATTCATAAAATGCAACAAATAGTAGTAATACACGCGAAAAAGAAAATGAATAAGTAATTCTATAAAATATTATATCTTAAAGGGACCTATTTACAGAATCACAAAATTACAATTGTCCGATCCCCCAAATAAGAATATACGTAATCTTTTTAGTTCAGATACGTCCATTTGTCAAGTTAAGACGGTTAATGGTCCAAATAAGAATATACGTAATATTTTTAGTTCAGATACGTCCAATTGTCAAGTTAAGACGTTTAATGGTCCAAATAAGAATTTACGTAATATTTTTTGTTCAGATACGTCCAATTGTCAAGTTAAGACTTTTAATGGTATATTTTAATAATAGAAAAATCCGTGCCCAAGTCCCTTTAAGAATGTTAACACCAAAATTCGTACTTATTAGTAGTATTGTCTGACAATATGTTGACCTGCCACTCATTCATTTTATAAAAATAGCGCTCGCTTCGAACGCATTTTGGTCATATATAATTTATATTGTATGAAAACGCAGCAAATATACAAATGTATTGCAGAAGTGTTAACAGTAGCAATCTTATCAGATGGAAGTATCAATCTTATATAACAGTAATGCTTTATTTGCAACAGCATATAAACTGTTGTAATTTTACAAGGATTTTGTGGATTATCTTCACAACATTAACAAGTTGCCGGGTTACGGTACTCCCATGCTCAAATGACACATTTACCAAACTGCTATTCGGTATGAAATCTATATTAGTAAACGTGTATATACATGTTGATAACCAATACAAACCGAGTTATTTGCTATAAATACAAAATACTCTCAATAATGTTAAAAGACACATCTATGCATAAAGAAATCGAGTCCAGGCGCAAATCGTGAGGTCACACAAACTGTTTATCTGATGTCACTAACGAGCTAAATATTGTTAATAGCGATTATATACATCCAGGCGTGCAAAGTGCACTAATCAGAGGTAGATATTGTACGTAATTGTGTTGAATACATACACATAGAGACTGCTCCTTATTAAAATACAACTTTAATTAATCCTATACCATATATACACAAACGTTCTCGGTTTCCGTTTTATTAAGACTAAATTTACCATTTTCGGCATACTTTTAAGAACGTAATTACACTTATAAAAAGTAAAAGCTTCTGAAGGACCTGTGTAAATAGAGGAAATTGGACGGTGGTAGATGCCACATAAAGCTAAACTAGTTAGAGACACGGTGTCTACGTAGTGGATGGTTACTTAAGAAAGCTTTCTGCAAAATTTCTTTGCTATTGGTCTTATTTACTAGTAGTTTCCGAAATTTTCGATTTAATATGTCTATATAAGGAAAACTGCCACTCTCCCTGACTACATGGTCTGTTAACAAATATATGTTATATGAATTTGGTAGTCATTGAAAGAAAAATTATTTGAAATATTTTTGAAATTTGTCAATTACGTTCAGAGAAAAAGACTTTCAAAGATTTCGAACAAAGAATGCCGAGAAAAAATAAACAATTCACCAATTGAAATATAACAATGTAAAAACGACATTTTACAAGCAGAAGTACGATTCTTTGAATACCTATACAAAACAGCTATATCTGGACAAATAGATGAATTTTTTTTTTTCAAAACCGCAATCGTAATTACGATAGCAAAGCTACTATGTGACGACAACTTAAACGAATACGATTGCGTCATAATGATCGCATTTTCAGACATAAATAATAGCATAAGAAGTTTATAATCTGGATTATTTTAAAACCACACTTTATTAATTCAAAAAATTATTCTTATTATTTTGAGAAAGGTGTATTATCAGACTTACAAAATCAAAGAATAATTACACTATTGCCAAACCAAGGAAAAACACAATATTAATTCGACGATAAGTTTGTTAAACACAGATTACACTATCGCAACAAAAGCAATGGCAATCCGATTAAGAAAGTTTCACAAATGATATACTTTGATACAAATGGTTTTATGAACAACAGTTCAGTTCCGAGTTTATTGGCTAATCGGCACATTTGCCTTTGGCCATTTACAATACGTTAAATTTAATTATGGCCAAGACACATATAACATAAATAGAATTTTGCAATCGTATACAACAAATGTACAAGGTTATAATTGTAATGTGGGGTATTTAAATAAGTACTATATAATATATATATATAGTGAGAAGAAGCAGCTTAATATGCAATTTATTTTTACTATTATTAGTTCGCCTAATTGCTTGTGGGCTTAAGACACGTATTATAGATGAAATTGTGCAAACGTACTCATTACAATATATGTCAGTGATACATAAAAATGATACAAAGTAGAACATTTGCACTGTTATTAATAAATCTTTTTAACGTAAGATATAGAATATATTTATATACTACGACATTAATCACTTTATGCATGTGTAATCACATTATATCATATCTTATATGTCTGACTATCACATTTTCATTATTAGACTATGATTTTAATTACATATGTAGTTACAAAGATTAATCTATTAACACTATAATTATATGGATTATGACGTTATTTACAACAATACTCATTACTTGTTTAGATGGGTTATATTATATCATTAGAAAGTGACTTTTGATATTTTTTGTATTTCATACTACCATTCGCGTTACATACAATGTAGTATATATAAGTTTTTGTTCCTCTTAGAATAGCGCCTATTAAAGAAAGCTATCAGGGAAAAACAACAGCAAATAGTACAGCCAATACATCATTAGAACAAAACGTTTGTGCTCCCTTCAAAATAGCGCTATTGGCGAAAACGAAACAATGGGTGCAATCAGACAACAACAGCAAATGGTAGAAATATACGAGTTCATAATTAAAACTAAACAAAAATGTATAATAAACGTAAAGCAAGATATCGGTAATGCTTTGACAAATCTGTATATAGAGTTTTAAGATACTACATAATAAACAATGATATATTTACGAACATTGTTATAATAATTAGTCTCCTTTTCAGAATGCACAGTATAAATACTGATAAATTCAGATAATCATGTAACATATTCGACCATATCTTGGTGATATACAAATTATTCCTAGTATATGTATATATTGTAAAGTGATATTTAAAATTGCATTATAAGAAAAAGCAGGTAAATGTCTAACATAACTTTTGTATTAAATTCATTGCATTATATATAAACTTTGATACATTTATTATTTTACTTTCTCTCTTATCAAACATTATGTATTTGAATTTTGTGACATTAGGCCAATTAAATGGGATAGTATAATCATTTCAAAGATCTGAATAAGCAGTGTAACATAATAAAAAATGGTATTCAGATTCAACTACATTTTGTGTACATAGTTTGCATTTCCTGTAGTTTCAATTTCAACAGAATGTGATGGTAGCCTTCAACGAGTTAATTCCGTACAATGTTTTTCATTTTTTACACACAATAAATAATTTTCGAAATCAAAATCTTGTTTAAATTTACAATAATATTCCATCTTTAGTTGAAATGATAAGGTTTCATGCCAGGATTGAATATACTGATCTCTTAATCTCATATGACAACAGATATATTCGGGAAAATTTACGATCAATATTTGATGTTATATCCTATTTAAACTCAACAAATAAACCAGGATTGTTGTCTTTTCGATTTTTGAAAAGATAATTGATAGTCTTGGTCACACTTTTATGTTAAATGCCTCGAGCGATTAAACTTTGGATCGAACTTTATTCAGTGGATATAAATGTTTTGCATAATCATAAATAGCTTAATTATAAACAACGGACATCAGATAGCTTCAATATAAAAAGAGATGTACGACAAGACTGCCCGTTATCATCTTCCATATTTGTCATAAGTTTGCAATTTCTCTCTAATAATATTGAATGTAATGGTGAAATAAAAGGTATTAAAGTATTAAACAATGATATCAAACACACATTTTTTGCAGACAATGCCATTTTTTCAGTCATTAATAAACACATTAGTGAGCTTTAAAAATAAGTTTGGCCTATGTCTAAATACCGCGAAATCAACATATATTTAGAATTAGTTTATTAAATACAACAAGTACACACTTTTTTTTAATTAAACTAATTATTTTTTGCAGGAATGCCACTTTTTTAACAGTGGAAGTGAAAACTCATTAATTAACACATAAGTGAGTTTTAAAATATATCTGACCTTAATGTAAATAACTCGATATCAACTGTATTAAGAATTGGTTCCTGGTTGGATCAAGGTCAAGGTCACTGTTACTTAAAGTAGGAAAATGGTTACCGCTCAATAACTTGAAAATGAATTGAGATATTTTAATGAAACATCATACGTATCTATGTATGCATATGGGGTGGGTGGGGTCATGGTCACCGTAACTAAAAATAGAAATAGAAAAAAAGTATTCCGCTCAATAACTTAAGAACATATTAAGATATTTTTATGAACCTTTATACATAGACACCTTATATCGAGACCTCGCATGGGATTGCATATGAAGTGGGTGGGGTCAAGGTCACGGTCACCATGACTAAAAATGTAAAACAGTTTCCGCTCAATGACTATATAACGAAATCAAATATTTTAATGAAGCTATTTATGTATATACCTTATATCTAGACCTCGCCGTTTGCGATTGCATATAGGGTGGATGAGGTCAAGGTCACCATTACTTAAATTACTTAAATAGAAAAACGGTTTCTACTCAATAACTTGAATTAAAATATTTTAATGAAACTTCATATGCAAATACTTTTATTGAGACGCCGCTTGAGTGGGCGGGTCAAGGTCAAGGTCTCCATTACTAGAAATAACACTCCACAGCTCAAGAACGACTTAAGGTATTGTTACGTTACTTCAAATGTACATACCTTATATTGAAACTTCACTTGGGCTTGCATATAGGATAGGTGGAGGTCAAGATTACTGTTACTTAAAATGAAAAAACCGGTATCGGCTCAATAACGAAAGAACGAATTGAACTATTGTAATAAAACTTCATGTATAGATACATTATAGCAAGACCTTGCATGGGATTGCATATTGTTTGTGTGGGTTCAAGATCAAGAGACGCTGTTTGGTATTATTTAGGGGTCAAAGTCACCATTACTTAAGTTAAAATAGATCAAATGCTTTCTGCTAAATAACCCAATAGTTGATTGAGCTTTTGCTATACCGATACAACTTTTGCAATTACATTAACATACTTAAGGTCAAGTTAAATGTCCTAATTAATAAATTAAAAAAGCAATTTCTTAACTGAAGTTATACTTAAGAGCAATTCCTAACCATAGCTGTACGACCTTCACCTTGCACCCAAAATTTTATTTTATTATTTTTCTGACTTTTAGGCATTTGGTTCGAAAATTGGTTTTCGTGGAGTTTCTACGTTTTTACTACAATTATAAAATAAATTATTTTACTGTTTGTTTTAAAAACGAGACCTATGTGTTAAGCATTCTTTTAGTAAATACTTCTTAAATATAATTATTTTTAAAATATTATACCGTATTAGCCGTCGATACGCCCCTTTAATGGGGGGGGGGGGGGCAACTACTGTGATAAAATCATTTGCAGTACCAAACTTTATTTATCCATTTTCAGTGCTTCTAAACCCATTTATAACAATATTAAATGATATAACAAAATCATTGTCAACGCCATCTGTGATTTTAAACCTTACCAAATAAAAATAAAAGTACTGTATGTAGACAACGCAAATGGAGGTTTAAACCTTAAAAATATAGTCAAAGGAAAATGGAAATTATTATAGAAGTTTAAAATGCAAAGTTATGAAAACAATATCATTCTTCCCAGTGAACTCAATGAAAGATTTAATAAACGAAATAAATATACAGAGAATATGTATTCCTTTGCGATGGTATTGTTAAAATCAAGAGTATAATATTAAAACAAAATAACCACAGTTATAAAAAAGATATAATTTTGAAAAAGAAATCGATAACTGCGAAATGTTAAACTTCATTTTTCAAAAGGTTGTACGGTCATTAAACGGAATTAAATTTGTACACCATGTTTATGATCTTAGAAATAAGAAAATGTACTATTTAACAGGCTTCAATACCGATATGACATCAATAACAGAGATATAATGAAATTTAACACATTAATTACCTGTAATCTACATCAATATATACTTGAAGAAAACATAGAAAAATTAAAGATACATTTTCCGGTGGAAACACTTTCAAATACACTTACAAAAACATTAAAAAAAACAAATGCATTACTATATTATATTCAGCTGCAAAACGAGAATTACAACAACATTGAAAATAAATCATTTACACATCGTTGCGTAGTTTTCAATTCAGATTTATTCCAACAAATACATATTTAATTAAGTGTAATTTACATAATAACACTATTGGTGACTTCTGTCAGTCTCGTATTGAAACTGTTGACCATTTGTTTTGGGAATGTTCATGTGGTCAAGCAACATTGAATATTATAATATTAGAAGCATTTATTGTAAATAAAACTAGTTCAATATACATACAAACAAACGGCATTTTTGGTTGCACTGGAGAGAAACCTTTTGTTGATGTTTTCAATTTCACCATAAATCGTTTATATGCAAAATGAAATACTCAAAGAGGAAACCCACCGTTCGAAGCTGCGTTCAGTATCTAAACAACAGAAACAAAATTAAAGCTAAGGTAGCCCTTATGAAGAAAAAGTACGAAATCACTGTAGAAATTGGGACCGCTTCGGATAGAAACTACTATTTTCATATATGCTGATATGTTAAAAAAAAAAATTTCTAATAAACAACAATCCAACTTTTTCTAGTTGTCAGTTACAATATCAATATTACATTCAAAATTAGTAAAACCAAACATTTTAATTATATTTAAAAGATATATATTTTTTCTTATTATATAATTTTTATGACATCTTTATACACACTTTATTAAAATTCATACAGTAATGCATGTACTTGTGTGTATTTGATATTTTGCTATGTGTATTTTGTTCACATTTTGTTGTATATTAATTTCGTATGTATATTTGGCATTATATGCATTACATAAATATTACTATGGAAATATGTATTATAGAAACAAATAAATTAATAAAAAATAAAAAAAAATAAACAAAAATAACACTCTTCAAAAATATAAATATCTTCCAATAGCAAATGATTAAGCGAATTTACCTTAGAATGTATTTATACTGAAGATGTCATTATTTGTGGAGTATTTAACTTGCCGTTAAATCAACCAAATAAGAGGATAGTATTTATCAAACAGTAATCATATTGTTGATTGCAACATAAACATTAGTCTAGCTCAAATATCGATGATTGGAATATGTCATTAGTCATACAAAAATATGACTGAACATACTATGGAAACCGCAAAAAATATATTTGAATATACATTAACATGCGAATATTAATTGGTATACATATAAATTCCAAGTTCATTGGCATTGAGCCAAACAACATTTGGCCATTAACAGTATATATGCAAGACCATCGGTTAATTTGGCGAATGGGAGAGTAAGCCCATATATGTATACATATTTCACAAAACACACACAGGTATTTATCATATATACAAATTGCATGCTAGGTATATCAATATTATAAAAGTACAACCATCCATTATAGTATTATGAAGCAGTAAGAGCTACTTTTCTGCACGTGGTCCATAACATCAATATAGATACATTGTTGATTGCTGAACTTTTTTGACAACATACTATTTTTAAGTTCATAAGGTTTAAACAATTAATTGAAATACAATGTTTCCCTCAAACTCTCTGGATGATTGACACAAACAAATGAAGTGATATTGTGGTTCAACAGTGCTCATGTTACATAATTTGCATATAATATTATCAGTACTATTAAATCTACCTCTTTCTAGTTTTAAATTATGCGAATGTAGACTAAAATTGGTATCGCCATTTTCTATATTGCACATTTAACATTATTCGTTATTCATTATAATAACTTTACAACTTTGCATTCTGCACATTTTTATTATAAATACTATAAGTAGTTAAATTGGATTGTTCATAAATGTTCGTGCTCTTTTTTGCAAATACGACTGATAAAGTAAATATTTTTAGTTCACAATGTACAGTTTAATTATATGTTATACGACGTTCATCGCAAAATGTACACTGTAGTTTGTCTATTTCAGTAGCTATATACATGTATATATAACACTTAAAAAACAATTCAACAACATGGTTACAACATGATAATCAAATATAGACAATTTAGTTCATGTAATACATACAATTAAAATACTAAACTCTTTAAAGCAGAGTTTTTATATATTTTCCAGTATACATGTATTTCAATTTAATGCATACATAGAAAATAAAGCTTTAATGAGCGTAAAAAATAACCTAGATATTAATCTATGAAATACTTAGTTTATTTTAGATGGTGTTCTGGAGTGTAAAACTCGCTGAGTAAGCTTACAAGTCAGTAATAACACGAGTCAACAAGAGCTGTCAGAGGACAGCAAGCTCCACTCTTTTAATTATATCAGTTGGTACATATGTTTGAAAGTGGAAGGGGCATACACTTGTGGACATACAAAACTGAGTTATGGCAATTATGTCATCAAAATTTACCAAGTTTCAAGTAAACATCTTGTGTAGTTTATTAATTTGAAGACTTTGGAACAAGTGGGCATACCTCTATCAAAATGCAAAACAAAGTTATAGGGAATGTTGCACCTGATAAGGTGTTGATGACACAGATATAGTCCATGTTGCAAGTGAATAACTTATGTAGTTCTAAAATTACAAAACCTTTTAATATAAATTTTAACAAGAAATATATGTGATAAATGGGTATAACTCTGTCAAAATACAAAGAGCTATAGGGAATGTTGCCCCTGATACTGGAGTTGATGACACAGATATATTCCAAGTTTTATGATATGTAGTTACAAAACTTTTGAATATAAACTTTAACCAGTAAATCTATGTTGCCCCGGACACTGGAATTGATGAAAGAAGTATATTCCAAGATTCAAGCGAATAACTTATGTAGTTCTGCAGTTACAAAACTTTTGAAAAAAAACTTTAACCAGAAAATCTATATGAAAAATGGGCATGACTCTGTCAGAATAAAAAACATGGTTATGGGAAATGTTGCTCCTGATACTGGAGTTGAGGTCAAAAGTATATTCCAAGTTTCAAAACAATAACTTATGTAGTTGTAAAGTTACAAAACTTTTAAATATGAACTTCAACCAGAATATCAATGTGAAAAAGAGACGTAACTCTATCAAAAGACAAAACCGAGTTATGGAGAATATTACTTCTGATACTGGAGTTGATGACAAAGGTATATTCCAAGTTTCAAGTGAACAACTTGTGTGGTTTTGAAGTTAGACAACTTTTGAATTTAAACTTGAACCAGACAATCTATATGACAAAACGGCATTACTTTGTCAAAAGACAAAGCACGATTATGGGAGATGTTGCTCCTGATACTGGAATTAATGACAAAGGTATATTCCAAGTTTCAAGAGAATAACTTATGTCGAACTGCAGTTACACAACTTTTAACTTGAAAATCTATGTAAAAAGGGGGCATAACTCTGTAAAAATACAAAATAGAGTTATGGGAATGTTGCCCATGATACTGGAATTGATGAAAGTTACAAGTTTCAAGTGAATAACTTATGTAGTTTCGAAGATAAAGACTTTTGAATACACACTTTAACCAAAGTCAGACGCCAACGCCGGGGGTAGTAGGAAAGCTCACCTTTTCTTCGAATAGTCGAGCTTAAAATTCTAACCAGGAAGTGTTTGTTATGTGTCTGCAAGATATGTATGCACTTTAGTATATATGTACTTTAATTGGCCAATACAGTTTACACTAATAACATAGAGTTCAACCGAGGGTCCGATTTATTAAAAAATATTAAGTATGTTGAAGCTGGTTTTGCTTTAGCTCAGTATTTTCATATTGCAATAATTTGCATGTCCGATAATCTAAATAAATTCTACTTTTGGTTGTTAAATAGGAATTTTGATTGATGATATACTTTAAAAGAGTAAAGCCTTCGAGAAACTGGACCCAACAGTTTAAGAATGCAACTAACTTATAAGGTACCATTATATATTCCAACAAGAGTTTATATTGATCTTCTTGTCCACAGACTATGGTCCTCTGTCCTCATTTAAATCACAAAGGTCTTTCTTGTAACATAACTTTCTAATTTTTAAAAGTTGTTGCCATACATTATAAATATGTGTTGCACCACATTTGTTTCATTTCATTTGTGTTGAATGCAAAAGAGCTATTCTTCTGGACTTGTTACGTTCATTATATAGTTTAGCGTGTATTACTTTTAATCGTTCAGCGAGAGGCAGATCAGCGTGAATATCAGGATGAAAACGAATAAATTCCCGAATTCCGGAGTATCCTAAAATGTAAAATTGTGAGTGTAATTACAAAGCTGAAGATGAAATGGTGGTTGTTAATTACACTTATTAGTACCAAGTTTGGTATCGTGACCACAACAATGCTATACAAAATGAAAGTATTTGATCTGTGGTCATAAGATCACATTATATATTTTGTTCTAAAAATTGCCGAATACAAGTTGAATTTACTTTCATAACTAGAACCTGCATTGCGACTTTTGTTAATTGTGATCCTTACAACTGGAGATCCACATATTTTATAATTTCACCCACCTGGTAAATTTTCTTTAGTGTCCCATTTAGAAATGTCGTGTACTGTACTGGAAAAGTATATGTTCAGCCGTTGGGTATCTTCTTCTTTCCATACAGTTTACCGTCAAACTATTAATAAAAGAAGAGGGCAACGATGGCATTAGATCGCTTAACTGAGTTTAACCAATGGTTATCTGTAGCAAACGTGTCACTTGTGTTCTGGCATAATTTTCAAAGCTTCGATAGACAACAAAACCATATTAGATTTTCTGTAGAGCCGTACAACAACAAAATTTTTCGCAAACATAAATGTCTCAAAGTACTTTTAGAGGGTTATACAAGAAACAATATTACTTTAATATGCAGTGGTTTTAGACACGAAACGTTTCCATGATTTCAACATAGCCATATATGGATTCAAAACCCTCACTGAGGAAGCAATGTTTCTTCGAAAAATCAAACTAGCTTGAGGATTTTGACACAGAACAGAAGCGCATTTCCTTAAAAGTATTAAGAAATACCCATTGGTTTCTGGCAAGAGCAGGTTTTAATATTTGTGTATGTACCAGCATTGAAGAATATAAGCACTGAACAGTAAAATAAAACAGCCTTCTGTTTTCCATTCCCAGCTAGACAATTCTCAAAATAATTTATATGCAAAATACCATAATCTTTCTAACTAACACATTTAATATATTAGACTTGTATGTGAGTGTCATACACCTTCTTATGATGCATTTTCCCGAAAAGATATGATATTGTTTCCCGTTATATCGCACCGCTATAACAGACCAACAAAATTATATCAGGCTTCTGTTTAAATCATTATGCTAGTCATAATACATATACACACAAATAACAGGTACATATCGAGAATACTAAAACAATATTAGTTAGACTTCAATTCACGGAATGCTACCGTCCATTTCAAGAATCTCATATCTGGCGAGTTCATTACCAACTCAGAATGACATATTGTCATAATATACGTGTTTCTCCACATGAATTGGTCATATAAATAGAGAGGCAAGAGAGGAGTGGACGGAAATTCAAACCCAAATACAGACATGCCATCCTTTAATCAGACTATTTAATTCATAAACGGAATAGCAACAATTTTATTTATGAATTAGACACTAAACTTTTCAGTTTGATTAAATAGCAGAGTTCTGCTATATTCTCATTAAATACCCCATTTCTTATTGAGACATGTTTTTTATCAGCATAAATTACTAAAACCTTAATCCTTTTGCCAAAGTTCCTGCCAATATGCTGAAACAAAAGAAATATTAGTTATTCTTATACATGTAAACTTTATTAAGTTTAGACTTTACACATTGCAATGTGTCCCTGGGTATATAAACAACAACGGAATGAAGGAATGATTCGTTAACTCTGAAAGTATCATGTACATTTCATAAAATAGCCAAGAAGTTAATGGTTCTTGAAAGAAAATCCCATGTCCTTAGTCGTATGGCCATTCTCGTGCAGTCACATTAATTATCTGAATATAACAAATACATTTAATATGACATATATTCAAGCTATATTTTAGCGTTTTTCTTATGTACTAACCTCCAAAATATCGCAATTTAACATTTTATAAACATTCTGCAACTGTACGATGAATCAAATATGAAACCTCTAGGCCATGCGGTTTCAGAGGAGATTTTTAGTCATTATGCTATTTATGTCTAAATAAACAATGTGACCCCTGGGGTGTGGTCAGTTTTGACCCATGGGGCATAATTTGAACAAACTTTGTGAAGGACCACTAAAGGATGTTACATACCAAATATGAAACCTCTGGGCCTTGCGGGTTCAGAGGAGACTATTTTTAAAGTCATTTTGCTATATATCTTACATAAACCATGAGAACCCCGGGGCGTGGCCAGTTTTGACGCCCGGGGCATAATTTGAATGATCTTTGTAGAGGACCACCATAGGATGTTACATACCAAATATGAAACCTCTGGGCCTTGTGGTTTCAGAGGAGAAAATATTTAAAGTCATTTTGATACATATTCTATATAAATCATGTGACGCCCTGGGCGTGGATCGTTTTGCCCCTGAGGCATAATTTGAATAATTTTTGTAGGGAACCTCTAGAGGATGTCACATATCAAATATGAAAGCTCTGAGCCTTGCGGTTTCATAGAAGAAGGTTTTTAAAGTTTTTATTTTTTAAATCCATTTTTTATCTCTGGTGACCTGCATATTTAGCGGACCGGAAATATTTGAACAACCTTGAAAGAAGTCTCCACAAGGATCATTCCTGTGAAGTGTGGTGAAAATCTGCCAAGCGGTTTAGGAGGAGATGTTGTTTGAATAAAAAGTTGACGACGCACGCACGCACGCACACACGCACGCACGCACGCACGACGGACAACGGGCAATCACAAAATCTCACCATGAGCACTTTGTGCTCAGGTGAGCTAAAAAGCACTGGTAAAGACAATAATTAAAATTATGGGTCGTACCTTCAATATGTGAACCTTTGTCAATTGAGATTTCTTCACCATCCTAAACAAAAGCAAATTTTATAACTCAGCAATTTATCAATAGGAGTATAATTAATTTAGCAGACAGATGATTCGTCTTTAGTTATTTTCGAATCCTTTAAATATTGTTGAATATTTTGTTTAATAAAGTAAGGAAAACTCTGAGAAATATTACTATAATTATGCTAACCTACCATTGAGATGTAAATTTCTCCGCCACTGCTTATTTCTGTAGAATCCGAATCGTGCATTTTTTAAGCAAACGATTCCCGCATGGTTGATTCTGTACAGGAGATGAAACTTGTGAATACGTCCAAATTAATTCTGTAAATAATGTTTGTAAACATTGACACAACATCCTGAAAAAAAAGTTTTCTGTATAACGGACACTTTACACTTTACAAACCGCCAAAGTAGCCCGTCGTAATTTACCAAACAAAGCCCATGTTTTGTTGGCAAAATAGTTTTATTAACAAGTGAGTACACATCATTAAGCATAGCATAAGAAAAAAAAAAGACTGATATGCAACAATGACTACCTTACCAGAGCTGTTAACCAAGATAACCAAAACCACAGTGGCGGCGATATGGCATTAGAACACTTAAGGGGATTATGAGGGCCGGAAAGCTCTGTAGGTTAAGCACAAGTTCTATGAACAAGGTCTATGAACGAGATGTCCGGGCTAAGAGTCATTATACTAGTATGACGGAACACTGTTTTCATTATGTGAGGTTTAACTACAGAAAATTACTATGGGCAAACACACAAAGAATAGCTTATCGTTTCTTGTCATTGTGTTTGTGATCTGTTCCATTATTTGGTTTGATTGTTCTTGTGTTTCTGTCAGCATAATCAGGTTAACAGTTTTCCATTGAGTAATGATATAAAATTTAAACGTAATATAACGAAATGAATCCCTGGTGAATGAACTTTGCTTTATTACAACACGCGCAATCTAGTTACGCTATTTTATGACGTCACTTTATGTTTTTCTTTTTATTTAGTATGTATTATTTCATATATTTGCAAAATAAAAATAAAAACTGGGACAAATAAAATATTACGTAAGTGTTGAATAAAGATAAGTTTATTTGTTCGGCATGAAAACGTATGAACCACTCACCAAGGCCGGTGGCTCAAGTTTTCTAAAACTTGCTAACTTTGCTTAACTTTAGTAAACACTAATCTAGTAATCTCCGTGACGTCACCTCGTGTCAGAACCTGTGACATTTTGCGATCATGTAACTGTTTGAGCATTTATTTTGCACAGTTGACCATTTTGACATCGGTTGATTTTAGGGGATTTTGATTTTGTATTTGTTTATGAAAATTTTACGACATATCTTTACTGAAAAGACGATAACTCGGACCTGTATCTACTTCCATGTACATTTTATTTTTATATTTCTTTTTGCCCGTCATAACAACATGTACTGCCATATACAATGAATGTATTATCCAAGTAAAGCATGCGGATCAAACTTAAACGGACGCGCGCGTTTGTTCTTATTTTAAAATGACCTTTATAAACAAAAATTATTTCTCCTACTAAAAGTGAAAGGTACACAGCACATAGAAGGACCAAAACCCATTAAGTTCCGGATAATCATTTGGTAATCTGGGATCTCATACACTCGCATTCTTAAAACATATTAACAGGTTGTTGTTACCACTATGCAATAACTAGTTTTTAAATCAATATAATTATGCAGTAGAATATCAGAATTGGACATTTATATACACTGTTATAACTACTACTCAATCAATGCATGCCATCAGATTATGGCATTTTTTGTCTTTTTACATTAATCAAAATCACCGAAAATAGCCAATCGCATTTGGACAGTCGCTTGTCAATACCGTGTGCACGCAATGTTTTACAAAAATAGTATATTTTTAGTTATTCATAAATATGTGCATACCTATGTCAATGTTGTGAAAGAATCTTCCAACTTGTGTGACTTCTAATACGGCCGGAGGACACTGGTACACATTTCTGTTGATTGCATCACTATGTCCCATGTGGCGGTAAAAGGCACCCCTTTCCTGCTCGTCCGTTTCAAGTTGTGCATATTTGGTCGACACTCGATGACGAAACTTTGTTGCTGTTAACGTTTCTACCAAAGCCTTTGCACATATAATCCTGATGCTGTCGGACCCGATCATATGTTTGTCTGACAAATTCGTACATGGGAAAAGAAATTTGTTGTATTTGTTAACGCCACCATCTTTCCTTATTTCTGGATCTGCAAGCATTCGCAAGCCTGGGATTGTATCTTCTGCAAAAAGAACAGGGATCAGACTTTCGTCCCTTTTGCCTGTCTGCTACGCGACTTTCATGGTTTTGAGCATTTTACGCTCCTGTTCTGATAGATCCGAGTCCGTACACTTACCCAGCCATTCATCATTCTCCGCTTCCTTCCATTGTCCAAGAGTCAATCTACTGGGTTCTCCACCTATTCTAGCATTAAATAATGTAACTCGACAGAAAACTAAATTTCTGAGAAGTGTAAATTCGTCGTTTGAAATAAAATTGTATCTATCTGTTGTTAGTTCTCTGAATTTATGTAGCACATAATTGGTTAACGTTTGTACGTCTTCCTCAACAGGTAATTCTTTTGGCTTCCTCGTTTCTGTCCTGTCTTCTCCCACGGATAGATATTTAAACTTAGCAAACTTCTTCATTGTATACCCTAGAGATGACTTCAAGTCATTTTTGGAGTCCTTACGGCTCTGCAAAACCTCTTTTAGAAATTCAAAATTGTCTCTAACAAACATTTTTGTGATGGATGTGCAGTATTTTTTCGTTTTATTTCTGTATATATCTTTGAAGTCCAAAAACAGTTTTGCTAACTGTCTTAACATTGTCATAAGAGATTATTTTTTTCAGCCTCTTTGCTCTGGTTACCGCCCTTTGCAATATATCTGTGGAAGCCAAAATCCTTCAAATGTATTTTATTTCTACACATGTTGCCGACACCATTGTCACATAATCGACTCAAAATTTTTGCCTGATAGTCTACGTATTTTTCACCAGTGTTTTCATATTGCATGAGAGTAACATTTATTGCGCTTGATGACGCTTCTGAAACAGCTGAATGACATTTTTTCTTGTGTTTGTAAAAGGAAGTCTTCGATAAAAACGCTTTACACACTGAACATGTAACGATCTCATCATTCCCTTGTTTTCTTTCTCGAATTAAATCCTTTGTATTTCCATCTCTTATTTGTTTCATATTTGCTAGATATATACCCTTCGTTCTCAAACTGGCAAATGCATGATGTTGTTCTGGCTTTGGTAATTTCATTGCAGCAATTACTTCCTTTTCAGATGTATGCTGACTTTTCATATGATCAGGTAATTTGGCCGAAAAAAAACCACGAAATGGACAGGATCGTTTAGGTTTCCCTGGTAAAAGAAGAACAACCATGACACAACGCGGTGACACTAGATATTGGTTATTTTATGACGTTAACACGTATTATGTTACAAATAATACTTATTCAAGTTAGCACTAAATAGTAGAGTATCATGAGACAAAAACAACTGGAACTTTGTCGCAGGAGTGACAAATGGCCCCGAATGAAAGCTTGTTTGAAGATTGGGCCAGTAAGTTTTTTAAAGTTATGGTAGGAAATGAAAATATATGTATTTTTATAAAATTTTACATCCCCATTTTAACGCACAACTACACGTAACCCTCAACAGAAGGAGGTGCGTTTACAAGGAATATTCTCTATACAGTCAATACAGAAAAATAATCAAAGCGCCAAGGAATTTGCGAATGGAGGAAGAACAATTGAAATCCTCATCTTAACGCACATGTTAAAGCACAATTACAAATTACCCTCTACAATAAAGACAATTTTCAAGAAAATCCGTTATCGACTGAAAAAACGTAATAAATGTGGACTGACGGTCAGACGGACGGACAGAAGGACGGAGAGAAAACAATCTGCGGGGCCCTAATTATACCGGAGGTCAATCTGCCTGCACAGTAATATGATATATGTCTTATATTAAAATATCAGCGCGAAAATACGTGTGTATGTGAAATTCTACTAGAAACAGCTCGTTGTTTACATTTTCAAATTGCAATGTGTATATTCATTTAAATGAAAGGATACAGTCTAAGATACCCCAATGATATCGACATGATAGTCGGCAAAAGTACATGTATTTAGTACCTTTTCTTTCTTTCTCTGATGCAGCTTCATTTTATGCGCTTCTGTCTGTCATTGCTTTGCTCGAGTTGTTACGGTGCATATATGTTGATGTTGATGTTGCTGCATCTTCACTGCACCAAGCAAGAGATAGAAATAAATTATAAAACCATATAGCATGTGTTGTAAAAGCTTACTGCGATCTCAGTCATTGACTATAATGTCAGTATAACACAGTCATGAAAAACGTAACAATAGGTACCTGGTTTTGCTCACGATCAATGTAATACTTCCATCGTCATGTTCGTCGTCAGATATTTGCTTCACAATGTACTGTTCCAGTCTTTTCTCTAAATAAAAGAAATATCTTTAAAAACTGTTTTGTTTAAAACAAGTACGAAACGTGTGTTTTATATAAGGGAGCAACGGTTAGCACGAACATGCGTACATGTATGTAACATTCTTACTAACAGTAGGCAGTTACAGATTGCAATGGGTAATGTAGAAAAAAACAATGTTGCCACTTTGTACCTTTACCATATGTACTGGTGTTAGATAATTTCAATTATAATACACACATATAAAGATCGTTTTACAAACATGGAACACGAGCGCCTCCATAGAGGTTTAAATCGCAGATAACTCATGATTGATATAGATGTTGATTAAATGACCCCTACATATTCATGCACATTTTAAAAACTATCTTACCGTTTGGGTATATTTAGTTTTGTTTCATTAACGTCAAAGAAAATATCTGTACATAGGTCTGATTGATGGAGACGCCAAGTACACGGTGTCGGAGGTAAGGTCGTTAGATTCTCTCTAATCAGAGAAATGTTCATTAAGTGTCCCACGTACTAACCGATGTGAAAAATACTAATACGTTCAAATGTTGCCAAAGAAACGTTTTAAAGGTTCTCAAATTTAGATGATCGCAAAATGTCATATGTCCCAGACATGTAAAAATGTGTGAGTCACAGCGCGTTAACAAGACAACAATATGTATACAAAGATATCCGCAGACCAATAATTGCAACACGAAAGTGTCAGAAAGGTTTTTTAATTCATAATTTTTTAACTGGCGGTTATAATTATATTCATACCCATACCGTGGGAAAAGTATTTCAATGAATGGTGTATATAGTTTTATAGAGACAGAGTACTGAAAGCTGTTAAATGAAAATACAAAAATGCATCCAATGACTGGTCTTTACTATTACATCTATGCTCACAACTGTGACACTATTCTAATGTGGCTGAGAATGGCAAAGTTGTACAAATAACCAATCACCAGCCCAACAGTATTGTACGCTAGCATTGTTCACTGGTAGCGAATTTCTTTGCAGGTCAAAAAACAAACACAAAGCTATCTTTTGTCAGAACTTTTTTTATTCACCACCATGCATTATCCTTTCTTCCATGTTATGAGTACCTTTACCACGTTTCCATTTTCAATTCCTTTTTCTCTTAGTCTTGCTAAGGTCTTCTTGAGTATCTTTTCCATGTTATACAAGTATATGTAGGAACAAGTTTAATAAAGTTGCACATGTTTAGGAGCAACATTAATCAGTGCATTAATGCGAATGTATCTAATGTGAGATTCTTGAAACGAACTAATTTTCGTACTGATCTCAGAAAAAATTGCACCTGTAAGACCAGCGGGAAAACCATATTCGTTGTCAATGGTTCATCTTGTGGCTCGATGTTTCTTCTTTCTGAGTTGTTCCGTGCAGAACTGTATGCCAAATCAGAACATTAGTGGTAAACAGTTATCGGAGGTTTCCTAGGTGATCAAAACACCCTAAACTCTAACACGTTAGAATCCATTAATTTAACCTAACTATCCATTATTCATACACTCATCACTCACGCACTCGTGGAATGCTAATGTCACGTCGAAACAATAAAACAAAATTATTCGTGTCTTTGGGCGTTGTATTCAGACATGTCCTATGAAAGCTCCATGTGGTCTGTCTGAAAAAAAGACCTTAGTCGTTATTGTTTACCTACAAAGTATATTATGTTGGTGCTATTAAAGGGACTTGTTCACATATATTACGTATTTTTGAAAAAAAAACATTACATGTCTAAACTGCAAAAACTAAAGTGTTTGGACTAATAGATAACACATATTAAATAAGGAAAACATGTAAATGAACAAAATTGCATTCGCCGGGTATCGAACCTATATTTCCTATACATTTCTAATCACATAAAAGGGTTTACATTATTCCAGTAAACCCTTATACATTAAAGTTATTATGTTGAAGATTCAAAGACTTATTAAACAATGTTCACCACAGCTGCTCAAGAGATACATGAGCGAGAGTATCACATACATACCGATATTGAATCAACCATCACCATCTCGTTTGTATTACTGTATATGGGCGTTGCCTGCAACACAGTAGTACAATATTTAACTTGTACACATTTTATTTCATGATACACACAAGTGTAAGAAATCTTAAATATTTATGTTATTATGTTAACGATGTTACATCTTTTAAAACCTGTCATTCAATAAGGATTTCTATTATTGCGATAGTTTAAAGTGTTCTTTCAAACTTGTATTTCTATAGCTACATATCATACATATCATGATATGCATTGTTGTGGCCGTTTTCGCATCAAACCAACACATTACTCTTCTTTAGCACTGCAACACTAGAATGACCATAACAACGGCGATAATTAACGATTGGTTACTAACATTTAAACTAAATACGCATGCATTTCCTAATCCTACTAATGGTACCAACGAAGTAAGATAGCAACACAGTGAAAACCACAACATGCCCACAAAGATTACAATACATGAAAACAGTCATGTTAAAGGTATAATGATAAAATTAATTACTTGATAAACATCCTTTTAACTCTCTGAGTCATTGTCCAAGATGCCGTTCTGAAGAACCTATGGTTGGACAGTCAAATTACAAAATACTAACTTGACAATTTCGATCGAATAAGTACTGTATTAACTGTTTTCCTTACGGCACCTTTATATATGAAAAACTATAAAAACATATATAATTACATTCACAATACCTGTTAATGACTTTTGTAATAAACAACTATGTTATATTGTAAAGACACGTTTATAACAGGAATTATCGCACTAAGACACATTCATTTCTTATTCCCACAAAGGTTGCGTAATGGTTTGTACTAATGAATTAACCTTTTGGTAAGCTGTACAATTTAATAGCTTGGGCTGGTTAGCCAACACCGTGTTTACATAAACAATAACACGCACTATTAAAGTGATTACAATGATTTAATAAAAGTAATTCGGTGAATATCCCTACACACATACAAAAATAACATCTTAGGAATTAAATCACGTTAAATGAATTATAATAAAATTAATTACTAGATAAACATGGTGTAGACGTTCCTTATCAAGGTCATAGATGACGTTTCAGAATGTCCTTATCATTCAAGGCCAAAGATGCAGTTGTAAGGAACAAAGTAATGGATTATAGTAAACATGCAAATATGCAAATAGACAAATGCGTTTAATAAGAATGAATATACAATTTTCATTATATATGCAAATTAACAGCTATAATTATAAATATATTTACGTTTTTGTTTCGTGCATGTGCGTCTCTTGTGTCACTTACAATACTTCTCTGGCTGGTCTGGCCAACTTCCGCGTCCATTGTGCCCGTAACAAAACTTTCCTGGCTTGTCTGGCCAACTTCCTCGTCCATTATTCCAGTAACAATACTTCCCTGGCTGATCTGGCCAACTTCGGAATCACTTGTGTCACTTAAAATGCTTTCCTGGCTGGTCTGGCCAACTTTGGCGTTCCTTGTCACTTACCATGCTTCCCTGGCTGGTCTGGCCAACTTCAGCGCCCCTTGTGCCAGTAACCAAACTTCCCTGGCTGGTGTGGCAAACTTCGGCGTCCCTTGTGACACTTACAATGCTTCCCTAGCTGGTCTGTCCAACTTTGGCGTTCCTTGTGTCACTTACAATGCTTCCCTGGCTGCTCTGGCCAACTTTGGCGTTCTTTGTGTCACTAACAATGCTTCCCTGGCTGGTCTGGCCAACTTCGGCGTTCCATGTGTTACTTACAATGCTTCCCTGGCTGGTCTGGCCTTTCGGCGTACCTTGTGTCACTTACAATGCTTCCCTGGCTGGTCTGGCCAACTTCAGCGCCCCTTGCGCCAGTAACAATACTTGCCTGGCTGGTCTGGCCAACTTCAGCGCCCCTTGCGTCAGTAACAATACTTGCCTGGCTGGTCTGGCCCACTTCAGCGTTTCTTGAGCCAGTAACAATACTTTCTTTGCTGGTCTGGCCAAATTCGGCGTTCCTTGTGCCAGCAACAATACTTGCCTGGCTGGTCTGGCCATTTGCGCCAATTGTACTTGTTAATAATTGCTGTAATATAAACGAAATTCTATACTTTATTATAATGATTATGACAATCTAACACTTAGCCAAAGACAATATATCATTTTATATTCCCACTTAGTTCGCGTCCTGGATTGAACTTCAAATGTGTACAAGATACAGTGCTTGAAACATCTATCACTGACATGTCTATGTACTTGGCCATATCAACCATGGAAGTCCACCGGCTAATCGGCATAGTGCTACTGGCACAAGGGTCGATTGGTCGAGCACCTTAATCCGGACAGTTATAATTATAATAAGTTTTTACTAAAAATAATACATTCTGACAAAATGAAAAACACAGTTTATTTGTGTTTTTGTTAATTCTTTAGCAACGTAATTTGATTCGAAACCAAAATGTCGTATGCCTGAATTCTCCAAGGTAAGTCGTCTGCACCATAATCAAATCTTATTTCTTGGTCGGGAAGTAAATTGTTCGTTGTGAAGATACATAAGTGAGGCTTTTTGCGGACTAGAACCACTCGGACTTCTGCATTTGTGGTCGCCCCGGTCCCATCGTTAACATATCGGCCGAGCTGTTTTGAGAATGTTGCGTCAACACTGAAAACAGATTGATGCAATGTAGTAACTGTTAATAGCCAAATTGTGTAGTCACTGTTAAAGAATGTTTTTGAACGTTTGTTTACAAATGGTATTTAAAAAATAAGTATCAAATTAAAATACTTATCAATGTTAACGTGCCTGTACGTCTGTAATAATTTTACCGTAATTATCCCGAGTCTTTTCACAAGATTATTGTTTTGACACTTTCCAGTAAAAAAGTAAATGTTACATTTTTATGAGAAATAAAGAAGAAAACATTTCCAGTGTTTCTTGGCCGATATGACCATTATCAAATATGTCTAAAATAATTTGGTCAAACACAGAGTGTGCACGTGTGGTTAAGACAACATACACATTCCATTTTTATAGATTTTTCCAGCAGGCGGGCAACAACTTTGATGCTTCTGGTCCGATCTGTTTCATATTCGAATATGTCATCTAATGGTTATACAAACTATGCAAATTTGGTCAAGATCGGATTCTGTCCCGAACACTGTCAAAAATCCATTTTTTTTGTGCCAAATCTGATACATTTTTGCAATTTTTTCACGAAACATGGGCAAAAACTTTGGTGTTTCTTATCTGATTTGACGCATCGAACGTGTCCGAGAGTGTAGGGCCTTACATAAAATGTGCAGGTTTTTTTTCAATATAAGATAACAAATTGAAGTTTCTATTTTGTTAATAGTTGACGCCATGTATACGACAGACAACGCAGGAGAGGTGCTATATATCAGTGGCTCACTTAGCACTGCGTTTTGGGCTGACGCAGTATATTTTCTATCACATGGTTACGTTACAATATCATTAAATGGTGTATGTTTGACAATTTCAATTTTCGTTATTTTTAACGTGATGTACAATATCCCAACAAAACATGTCTGAGTCATTTAAAACAGTCCCATTTTAAGATAAAAATTGATTTTATGCAATATTTCGGTCGAAATAATCTGATTCGCAATACATATGCCCCTTATTACAACAAATATATTAACTGATTTCCGTGTTCGATTGGTTTAGTACAATACTATAGTAAAACATACCATCATTCTTTCTGTCCGGTCTTGAAAAAGAACAGAAATGAACCAAGATGTCTTGGGTACTTCTGTTCTCGGATGAGGCCTTCTTTATTGGAAATCAGTTCACCTGCATACTCTAACAAGAACGATGGCTTTTTTTCAGTTACAAAAACACCTTTACCTGAAATGCAAATAATGATTTAAATTTATATCAAATAATGCTGGCTATAAAATATAAATAGTGGTGATGTTTAATTCTCAATTTTACGTTTGTGTTTAATATGTACTGAGACTATTTGAGAATATATCGAAACACACAGATTTACCGTAATTATTAATAAATCATTTACAAATGTCATATATTGCCCATTTAAAACACTTTTAAGTATACTGACACTGCAAATATATGCGATTACACATACATTATACATTTCGTGACCGATATTTAAGACATTTGATTAGTAAATCATACTTTGTAGAAATATCAAAATCAGTTTTGGCGTTTATTTTACTACCTACAAGATATGTTTACAGGTAATGCTTTTTTAATAAATACAATATCATTTCCAGGTGTTAATATGTATATTACCAATATAATAATTAACTGTCCTGACAGTGTCCGGGTGGATCCTTTGCTTGGAGGATGTAGCCTTTTCAGCCATCGGTGTCAGACGTTTACGATATCAAAATTGAAATAAGGTATACTTTGTAAGTAACCTTTCGTGGAAAAATACATTATAGCAGTAACATGTTTGTATTGATTGAAACATAAATCGTAGATGTTGTGGATGGATTTCATTCAATAATAAATCGTGTACAAAGCTGCATTTGCTATACCAATGCTGATTTCTAGTTTATACACTTAATTTAATCCCATTTAAGGGACATTACGAAATAAATGCATAACACTTAGAAAAGAAAAAGAAAACATAAAAATGTAAGTTTGGTATAGTGAACAAATATCGTATTTAATATTGTTCAAAGGGAATATGTCAACGCAAAATTGGTTTCCTATTGCACTATCAATGATATTAGATGATATAAATCGACTATACTAACACATATACATTAAATAAAGAACAAATAGTATAATAAATAAATTAAATATTTTATTTTTAAAAATAAAAATAAACTAGAACACCGCTAGTCGAATGTCATGAGATGAATTGACAGTAGACAGTAATTTATCCCACTGCGCTATTCTGCTTTGTAAAAAACGTGTACACTATGGTTATGTAAAATACTCGCCACTCTGATGTTAACAGTAAAGGGTCAAAATAACAACATCCATACAAGAAAAACACTGATGCAAAGCATCATGGGGCGCCGTACGCAGGTCAGAGCAACAAGTCAAAACCTATTTTATTGGCAAATTGATAAATTATTTTTACCGTTTTACAGTTATAATGCAATGCATAAGTATTCCTTGATTTGTAACAGAATGCAAGTCAAAATCGCAAAAAACAATTATCTATAACGAGGTAATATGCTCCTTTTGCACACAGGTGATCACGTATTTAAAGCATTAAATACTTATATAGCAAACAAGTAAAATAAACAAAATGTGTTATATTTTAAAGTTAAAATGCCTTCTCTCTTAATTAGCATCAATATTTTATTCAAACTTGTCAGTGCTGAAAACTACTGACTATTTCTTTACACGCCGGCAAGCTTACATCCCATGCAATAACTACGTTGTAATTGAGGTCTCGAGCTTTCATTTAGCCAACGCGCAACAATTAATGGCAATATATTTCGGTTTAATACATATTCAAAATAACTGATGTATGCATAATAACTTATCATTAAGCAAATATTATAAGGTAACACTTCTCAGTTGTCTCAGCGACTTTGTGGACGTGTTTGTTAAAATAAAATACCAGTTCTCAAAACTAACCACTTTTATGTTATAAAATTAGTAAACATAAGTGTCCCATTGATCACGACAAACACAAACTTAAGAACATGTAAAAGAAATGAATGACAAAATACTTTATTTCAAATTCCGATATTATTGAAATAATTATTATAAATTTTTAACCTATCTTATTAGTACAAGTAAATCAATATAATAACAACCCATCTATATTTTTAGATCATGCTTATTTGATCGCTATTTGTAGATCGGCTGATAATAACGAATGACAGTAACTCAAGTGCCACATATTTGTGGGTTTTTTTCAACACTTAAATTGCAAAAAATAATTGTTTTCTTGTTATAAACATTAAAAGAAAAATCGACTATACTAGCACATATACATTAAATAAAGAATAATTTAAAAAAGATTGCTACATAAATACAAACTCGATTACATCATGGACTTTTTTTGTCTCGACGAAGTGCAAGGGAATGATAAAGTCGTGGTTTTCCAAATAATGCTAGCAACGATGTCAAAATTGGAAAGACCAACCACTCAGTCAACCCATTTTTTATGCAGAATTTTGCACTTATTCTTTCAAAAAATGAAATAAAAAATAAATATAATATTATGTGAGTGTTGGATAGCCGAGCGCTACCCTGTCTCGAGCCGAGCATGATAAACTTGAACTTTTTCCAACACTCAGATAGTATCTATATAAACGTTTCAGCGTCAAAACCGATATGCTCACATTGTTTTCATACACAAACGCCACCATACACATGTTACCGGCTACGCATTTGTCTCAGCCATCTCTACTTAGCTATTTTTAGAATGATTCACAACCTACTTCTTGAAGATGTTAGACTAGACGCCGGAGAAAATTCAATTTTGACTCCGCGACCTGTGAAAAATACAGGGATTAGCAATTAATTTAATGCTATTTCGTTTCAATACGTATCGAAAGTCTTGGCGAAAGCGGAAATATTACATTTTCTTTAAACGTGTAGTTCAATACAATGCCCAATTCCACTCAGCAACGTGAAGTTGGTGTTTCTAAACATTAAATATAAAACCGCTCCTTTTATATGCTTCCGGTAAGACTCATCATGCGCGGCGCCAAACATAAATTTTAAATCCACAATTTTCAAATGGTTGCAATGATAAACGTTTAACACGTTATGAGTAAAAGCAGAACTATTTATTCACAAAACGTTACACTTTTATCGGCGTAGCTGTTTAAGATCACGTTGACCCCGATTTCTTGCAATAATTATGCAGCGAGAAAATTAAATGCCAATAGCATTGGGCAAATTTTCTAATGTTAGGGAATGCAAACTTATAACAATGGTTTAATGTATACCAATAACTGTTGCATACTTCTGTGGATTAAAATTTACATACTTGTTTTAATAAGCGGTTCAAATAAAGTTATAAACATATCTCCGATATATACTCTAAAACTGAACATAATTATGAACAATTTTTATCACTGTAGGTCATGATCAGAATGTTATATTCATTCACATAATAAACTAATTATTTTGTTTAGCCTACATAAAAGGCGCGCTCTAGAAATAGCAATTACAATGCAACAATTCACGGGGACCACAGTCGGTCACAACGTAAAATGTTGCCTGTTGAGCTCGCGCCACGGCTGCCTGTCAATAGTAATGAGGTTTCTCGTGACAAGCACAAAATATAAAGTGGTAAATTTCTCGTATTTTTCTGATAAATAAGCAAAAAATATTAGAAAATTTGATGGAGCTTATATTTCCTATTATTGTATCATTGTGTACAAATAATATTTTACGTTGTAACCAACTTGGGTTCCCAATAATTATTATATCGAGTACAACACACTCCAGCAGGTGAGAGAATTATTATAAAAATAGCGCGCAGGTGTGTTAATACCTCAATTAGCGTCAGGAGAGTCCTAAATCCGAGATTTTTAATAAATGGTGAATTTAAATTTATAAACTTACTATTCATGTTTATTTATATTTGAATTGTGGTTACGTTTTACTAAGAATTATTTATAATTGCATAGTAGATGTTATTCAATCAATAAAAATTTTAGACATCTATGTGGTGAACGAAATCTCGTAATACGTCGAAATGTTACTCTAACGTCATTTACGTAGAATAAATACCCATGTGCAATACTAATGATACATATAGTATATTATTTAACATTACTATGTACACAGGTCTGATATATATAATACTTTTCATTCATTCCTGCTATTATTTTCTGTCAATTTTAATTTGTTAAATGTGCCTGACAAATTTATGTATCAATTATATTTACGTAAATTACTAGTATTTAGGTTACTCATGTATCACTGGTGAAAACATGGGGCGGTATGTGATCGGTTTATTCACGGTATAGATATTAATAACAATTGAGTTGATCTCAAATTAATTTGGGGGCCGATACGTTTTCTTATGGTGTCTGAAAAATCTAGTGTCCGAGAAGTCTCCTTAGTAGGGACCAAAACTTCTGGGGTCGGAGAAGTCTCCTGTGTAGAGACCGACAAAATCTGGGGTCCGAGAAGTCACGTGACCGAACATCTTGGTCCTCTTGTATTATATTTAGAGCAAAAAATGACATCTCAAGATTATCTTCAACGCCGATTTTCTCCTTAAAAGACATTTCTTGCTTCTTTTTCAAACACAAAAACTGGTTTCTGGTCACGATAAAACGTGATCCATCACCAATAGTATTCACACTTTTTGACAATCGTGTGTTAATAGTGCATTGTTTCCGGACATAACATTTTAATTGTACGTTATACATTCATTCCTATCAATAGCAATATCGTACACATGTTTGACAAGATATTACACGAATGCGAAGAATGTATCCGTACATATTGTTTAAGAACGGAACTTACGTGTTTTGCCGGAGTGAACTTTATCTTTCTTGTTTCCATCGCCTGTGAAATAAATGTACATAGTAAATACTTAATTAACAACTGTATATACATTTAATACAGTTTGACTTGCCGAATTTTCTTTTAATTTAGAATGCCCAACATAATCAATATGTTTTTGTAATGCAGGATGTATCAATTGTGTTAAAATACTAGCAACAACTTTGCAATCATCCAGAAAATCATACACAATACAAATAATAATGAGTGTAGAATTTCTATTTATAAATACACCATGCATGTTTATTTGAATAGCAGTTTTATTACGAATTAATTGGAATTACATTTTTCTCTTAACTTCTGTAGCGATGCCAGATCGGCTGAAGCATCGAAATACGTCGTTATCTAATTCCAAACATTTCATTTAATTATGGTTAGTTTTACTTTATGTTCTTATTATAAGTTCATTGTTTACTATTATAATTATACGCACAAACATTTGTTTTGAGTATCATTAGTCAAATCATTATTTACATGTGATGAATGTGTCCAGTCGATTGTTTTTATTTGGTATACATAGAATAAATAATTGTTTGACAGCTCACTTGTACTAATTCCCGCTATTACATGTTGGAAAAATCTTAAAATATACATGTCTACGTAAATTGTTTAGATTATACAAGTATCATTGATGACAAACATGAGGTGGTAAGATAATTTACATAACAATGGAATTTATCTTAAACATGTTTTTTCTTCATAGTTTCGTGTTTCTAAAGTAACCTTACAATAACAGCCCCAGGATAAAATGGGTTTACTGTTATTTTAACCACATCATGCATCGATACTTTAATTTAATGTTGGCTTCATGCGGTGGTAAGATCATTTAAATTTACGGACATTACATAACAATGGAATTTATATTTAACATAAGTCACAGTTTCGTGTTTCCAAAGTAGTTATTTAATAACAGCCCCAGGATAAATGTATACTGTATTAATAACCCTAGAATGAAAATTTACTTTAATTTAATACATTGTTTTCATTTCTCTTTACTCTTTACGTTTGCTTTTGTACGGCGCCCTATGATGCTTTGCATCATTGTTTTCCTTGAATACTCATACAATTGTTACACATATGTAAATAAATACACTTAAAATACTCATGCACATCTAACTGAACAACCTTTAACCAGTAACTAATCACTTTACAAGCTCTTTTGGTAATCAGAGAAGTTCTACCAAGTTTTCCAGATACGCAATTATTTGGGGTTTGGAAATTTCAAACCTATTTTTTTATGTTCAATCAATTAAATTAGCTCTTTTAGTGTTATAGACTGTATTTAACTCCAAACCTCTGATCCGTAATTTAAATTGGGTACACCAAGTATATCAAATAACTGTTACTTGGTATGTATTGAGATTAAAGTACATTAAATGTGAATTTAATTTAAAAACAGCTTTTGAAGTCTGGCCTGCAAGTGTTTCAAAAGTATTTGCAAATGATCCTCATGTAATAAATACAATTCTCAAGTTTGTACAAGTTTTAATAATTTCCAATGCATGTCCTTTGTATTAAAAGTTCATATTTCTCCTTAACTGGCCACCTTTTTTTAAAAAGCATTACGTTCATTTTATTTAAATTCACAAATAATTTCCACCTATCACAGTATTCTTATAATAAACACAAAGCCTTTCTTTAAATCTTCCTCAGATTCAGACGTAATTACAATGTCGTCTGCATACAATAGCAAAACAATTACAACAAACCAATATTAATAGCATTAACGCCATTTAAAATATAATATTCCTCTAGTCATTCAAATTAAGAGAATATACCGTAAAAGGGTGATAATGATGAAACCTGTCTTAATCAAAATAAACACGAGAAATCTTCATTACAATGTATGACCTCACTTAAAACTTCACTTGACATTTGCATTCATAGATTTAATGAAATTAATCATCTTTTCTCGAACGCTTGGCTTGGACAATTTGTACCAAATGATCTCTCACAAGGTAATCGAACGTTTCAGTAAAGTCAGCAGATACATCATACATTCTCTTTTTTTCTATTAATTGGTAATACAAACATAATATTAATCGTTCCCATATTTTGTCTGAATCCTGCCTGAGACTATATATATATATATATATGAAATATATATTTTGATAATGACAATTGTCTTGTATAAGGTCTGCTTTCTTCTAGTTAAGATATAGCTATTTAGTATTTACTGCCGCATGTTAAATTCCTAGCAGAATCACAATTGAAGACTTGTTGTTGCACACAACCCTTTGCAGGACATGGTCGAAGAAGAAATGGAGAAATTAGTTGCTTAGCTTATTACATTTATATTGATTTTGACAACAATTTATGAGGAAGAAGAAATTATTGACAGGATATCAAGTTATGATGGCGTTTGGGATAAATCGTTATATAACAAGACAGGATTTTTTTTGGCGCTGTTCGCTCGCCACCGATTTAATCGAAAATGGAAAAAATTATTTCTCTCGTTCGCTCCATTTTTTTGGGGGACAAAATCCGTAGAAAAACTGATCAATGTGTCGTGGCCTACTAGTCATTCTCCCATAAGTAAATAAGCAACCATTAACAAACATCTGGTACTGTTATCCATCATTTATTCAATAATATTAAAAAACAGCTCAGACAATACACACAATGTGGTAACTTTGTTTCCAAAATATAGTAGATCTATATTCATTTGTTTTCGTAATTTTCCCTTTCTTTGCAGATTACAAAAGGGTGTGATTTTAGAAATAATTCAGTAAAGGAAATTGATTTTGCTAGAATATATAAAAAACACTTAACAAATAACTGTAACAAACACTATAATACATAGTATGAGGCTTGCAAAACTTTAATTATTATTATTATACAGCTTAATATTTTATACTTAATTTATGTGTTGTTTTAAATAATTAAGACATCATTTAAATGAAACGTTGCTAAACAAAAAGCCAAAAAAAGAGAAAACAAACAATAAATGATTTTTAATAATGCAATGAAAACAAAAAATAAATACTTATTTGTGAAAGTCCAATCTAATAATAATTATAAAAAATCTAATAATAATAATTATTATTATATTATTAATTTATAATTATAATTATTATTATGTCATTGTAAAATTATAATATTATTATTGCCTTATCCATTTTTGTTTTTAAATAATCTTGTATTCATAAGCCTTTGCTTTATTAACACTTACGGAGAAAATTCTAATAAATAGTGATACAGTTAATCTGAGCAGCATTTTGAGTGTTTTAGAAGTTGAAAGTATCAGATTCAAGGGCTGGAGTTTTTAATTCCATGCTTAGTGAAATCGAAAAAATGACCTATGTAAAGCCAGTATATATGGAGAGCCACCTTGCACATAAAATGAGGATTCCTAGCTCTGAACGCCATTTTGGCAGGATATTAAAAAAAGCGTACATACATAGGATTTTATTGGAAAATCTGAATTGTTGTCCCCCAGTTTGCTCTGTTGCAATCAAGTACCTGGTAAGTTACGCAGACAGGCTTGTAGTGTTTGAGGTGCTCGCATTCGCGGAAAAGTTACAAATTGATTTTGAAAATCACCGAAATGGTCGCGAAAATTAGTGACATTTGAACCCCAACATTGGCTGAATATGCATGTTAAAATTATAGTGGAACTGTGTGCATAATTCTTTTCACTTCATTTTTGTGAAGCCACAGCCATAACAATATTTAAATGATGTTTGTTTTGTTTTCATGTATGGCCATTATCAGTGTGTTTACAAGACGGCTCGAACCCAAATCCCACCAGGCCGTGTCCGAAGCCCGAGAAACGGTAAAGTACCCACTAATACATAGAGGTTACAATATTCTCTAATACACTAGTTCACTAATACAGTTGGATTATTTGACACCAATGTAAAATATTAGTTAACTGAATGACGCATATTGTGTTTCTGATCCAACTGACTATTTTACTCGTATCTAAACAGTCGTTGGTACTTGTATTAAGTATTTACGCATTGTGATATTTCCAGTATTGGTTCGACCAGTGGGTGCAGTTCATTGGAAATCGAATGACGGCTTGGTCCTCAACATAACTCTAAAATATGATTTTACAATTGAATTCAGCAATTCTAGCAACACGTGCACACTCGAATGTCAAACGTTTTCAAACGAATGTACTTCAATTGATTCAACTCGACCAACTGCATATAGAACTGCTAACCGATGGTGTAATACAAGTATATCAGCAACTTAATGTTGAAAAAGAGAGCTACTTTAAAGTATTTCACACATACGGCGATGATTGCAAAATAAGCGCCCATTTCGGAAGTGTTTGCCAACAACCAGATACAAAAGATGCAGGTTTGAAGTTTAAGTATTTTAGTCAGCAATCGATATTTTGCATTTATGACGTGTAATTACAATATCAAAATACATTATTCTTAAATTCTTGCTTAAGTGTGTGGTAATTTTATTCAGAACCAGATGGCTTTGATGACAAATGTAGTTGTGGCATGCAAAATATCATCTTGGTTATATTGGGAAATCTTTTTATTTTGGAAAGTGTTTTTTTTTTTTTTAAATCATAAACAATTAAACTATTGTGCAGGCAATAAAATCAACAACAGTATTATAACCGATAATATAATATAATAATTTAATATAATACACGCGTTTACTTATAATTATTTTAATGCAAGTGTTGTTGTCCTAACCAACATAAAGTCAATAGTAACGGTCTAATATTTTATTTCAGAAATTCAGCTTAAATTGCACTGGGTGATTACAAACTTTTACAAATGCATGTCCACATACGATAAGTTTCAATGTTTTCATTTCAGTTTGTCGGCACATATATAATACAACAAATGCGAGGCAGAGCAACAAGGTATTATCAACGTGTCGTTTCTATAGTTTTAATATGTGCATACAGCGTGTCCGATTTCAATATATTCTTACATAGATTACATACAATTACCTAGTATTTCAAATAAATAAATAAGTATTACATACATTACCTAGTATTTGAAATAAATAAATAAGGGCAAACACAATAAGGTAATCACTGTAGGTATGGTAAAAGAGTAAACGTGAAAGCGAGTACAACAAAATTTAACTCTACCACCAAGATTTGTGCATATGTTTGTAGCTATATGTAGCTGTACTAAACGCAGCTCTGATGATACAGAAAGGGAAATATTATTATCATCAAACTTAGGTAAGTCATTGCGGTTTTATTATGTATTAATACTACTGCTTCTTGTAATATTACTACTAATACTACTAATAATAAACCAATTGCTATTACTTCCCACTACGGTTATTACTACTCGTTGTAAAATTACAAAAATACTTATAGCTAGTTATGTCTTAATTATATACATATAAACGCTAAAGTAATATATAGTCGTTTTACTATCTAATAATGCCATTGGAAAGTGGCGTTAGAGTTTTAGAGTCGTCACAGTTTTTAAATGCTTTGCACCATCAATATAACACATATTTACATAATTGAACAATACAGTTAAACTGATATATTTCTCCATGCAACTTCTATTCTATAACACGCTTCAGAGTCCATACAAGACGCGACTCCAACCAAAGAATCAAGCCGGTACTGCACCAAGCGTGCACAGCAATTCATAAAGGTTTAATTTGTTTACATTCAGAATCAACTAAATTAGAATAGACACACATCATTTTGAATAGCTAGGTGATATTACGTTACACAACCGTGATAATGCAGTTTTAAGTACAGTATACTACAGTAACTTGCGATTAAAAATACCAAAACAGCCGGAGCAAAACAAAAGCAGATGCAAAGTAGTAGTGCATATAGTAGTAATATATATTTTATAGCTTGTAGACTCTGAGACGCAAACGAAGGACTCATGTGTCGCACCAAGTGTGATAAAAGAACCATCATCAAAGAAAGAGGTAAATATTAATTGGAAACAAATAAAACTTATACTTATATATACAATTCATTCTCTTCTTAAATGGTATTCATTATTTCATTACACGATCAATCAATGTCAATCAATGTCCACTTCCTTAACCAGCTTATGACTCTTTATATTTCATAGTATGATTACCTAAAGTGATTTATTTTGCATAATGTATTGGTATAGGCTATTTTTATACATCGCTTTAAAAATTGCATCACAAGCATCGACATGCTGTCGTTTGTGTAACATTAAACTCACAAGGCGCAATGCATGCGTTGGTTGAAGTGTTTACATGACGGACACAAAAAACAAAAGTTCAATATAAACAGAATGGAAGCATGCATTAATATGTGTGTATGTTTGTTATTTAGATCCATGCAATCGCAGTAAGCACACAGTGTTCGAACAACAGCCGTCAACGACAGCAGAGGTTAAAAAAACTGCTTATATTAATACATATTTTGTATACAGGAATTTTATGTTTGCCCATGTATTGGTAAAGGATTTTTAACCTATTGCTATACAACTTGCAGCACAAGCATCACCACAATGTTGTTGGTGTAACAGTATGCTTGACTCGATCTACTGTAAAATAAGTGTGGTGTTTATGTTGGGGTTTCTGATTACATGGTCGTTGGTTTCCGCTAATGTTATATTGTTAAACCAACATTAACAAAATACTTAAATAGAAACATCATAAATGCATATATTAATTTGTGTGCATGTTTGTTGTTTAGATCCATGCAGACACAAATAGCAGAAAAGAGTTGAAGCAACAAACATCAACAACACTAGAGGTAAATTGTTAATGGCAAACTGATAAACATAATAAAAAATAATAAAATAAAATAAATTTAAACAAACCTATAACTAGTTATAACTGGTACATGAATTATGCAGGTTCTTTTCGCGATCTTTATTTTGTAGACTATTATGTTATTTTCGCGATCTTTATTTTGTACACCAAAATCACACATGAGCAACTCATATCACAGAAGCAGGTTTAGAATTTTAAAGCTGCTACGTCACAAATTGGGACAATGACTCAAATACAAAAGTGTAAAATCTAATTAATTTATACATTATAAGATACAACCGATAATATAGTTCACACATTAACTCATGTTTGAAACACATTGGTTAAATTATTGCAACGCAGCGTTTCATCTCGATTTCGCTTCCGTAGTTCCGTTGTTTAAAAAACACATCCAGAACGACAAGTATCACCAATACATGTAGCTTTCCAAAATATTTGAACGTGTTTAGGTACAGAGGACCAGGGTTTAATCTCCAAAACATCTCGGGACTTTTCGATTTTTAATGCTTTTGTATAACTATTTTCATTATATTTGCTGTATGTTTTTTCAGATAAAATGTATGATAATCGTTTGTGCTAATATATTGGACATGCCAAATTAACGTGGTATTATCGCAGTGGTAGTCTATATGAAGAATGGCTGACACAAACGAGTAGTCATGTCCGCTATTATTTGCTTTGTTAGTACACTATAAAAGGATGCTTAATCGACTGCATTTCATGATTATCGTAACGTTTACTTTATATACAAGTTTGAAGCTTCAATTATATATGTCTTATTATATATGAAGTAGCAGCTTTAACATATGTAAAAACTGCCACGGAAAATTTCTACTTTTAAAATGGGAACACCAAAAGTAGTTTTTTACCAAAATGAATTGGCTGTGTTTTAAATGTGTAAATTATTTACGTTAACTTCGTACACGAGATCAATAGCATTTAATTGAAAGTTCATAAGAATTATAATGCATGTCTACTCGTCGTGATATAATGTGAGAAGTTACGCAGTTGCTAAAATGCATATGATGTCACTTTTCTTTTTTATATAATGGTTTGTGCACTAGTAAACTTTTAACAGGCCAAACGGTTTATATTAACTCACTTCATAATTATGTTCTTAAATATAAATAATATACATGTATTTGGGAGATATTTGCCGATATCAAAAAAACTTATGGAATTTATATACAATATATACGACTCATGAGGGCAACTATTTTATGAAAGCAAATAAAAATGCAATCGCTTAAACACCTCAAAATTTATTTAAAAGATTATTCAATCGTAATAGCGTGTATAACAATTGCGCACTACGAAATCAGATAATTATCGGTTATTATTGTTGGTCCCAAATCGCAGACACAAAGGGCAAATTAAACACTCATTACACGGCAAATGCAAGTTTATAACGTACATCATTTAAAAAATGTAACATTTATTTCAAAAATATTTTAAATATAAATAAAAGTGGCGTATCGACGGCTAATACGGTATATAAAATTATATTTTAAAAAGTATTAATAATATGATTGCTTAACACATAGGTCTCGCTTTTTAAACCAACAGTAAAAATATTTATGTTATATAGATCAAAAAAGTAGTCACTGTGACACTTTTTGCGGGCGCGAGAAAATAAGTAGTAATGGTAAAAACGATATGAATGAAATGCCCATGAAGTACCGCTGTGCGCATGCGCACTGTTAATAACTGTACTATAGCGTGGGATAGTTTTTATAGATGTGAGAGATTTTGTTAGCGTTACTTCGAATCCTGCTGGAACCGTGTATCGAAAAACCAATATGTTGGCATTGTATATATTTTTTTGGTTTAAACAGTATTTATTATTAAGAGAATTTGAACATGACATATGAATTACATACCTGCAGTAATGGATAAGAAAACAAGTTACTAAAACCTTATATGGATTCTTCTCCATAGATGTTCATAGTACGTTTAGGATTTTAGCACGTGTAACCAGTTAAGGCAATTACCAACTGGTGGCGAATGATACAGCTTTATGCATTAAAGTGTACATGAAATGATAAAATGCATATTAAGATATGTAAGAGGTACAGTACTAGTATGTAAAGTGTCAGTATCAAGTATCTTATGAGGTAGAGTAGGAAGAGTGGGAAGACGAAAAAAAACAGTAACGTAAGAAGGACACTCGACGACATCAAATATGGTGGGCTGTAGCCAGTTATTATGAGAAACGCTTTGACAACACGATATATCGTTGGACATTTAGAGTTACAGTTTTGTTTTGCTCAGGTGTAAGGTATTCACATCCAAACAGTAAGTTGTTGCTTGTAAGAGGACACGGGATATTTCCAAACAGATTGTTCCGAAGAAGCTCGTAGTGCTGACAATGTAGAAGGAAATGGTTTGCAGTTTCAATTTCTCCACATGAGCAAAGAGGACTGTCTACAAGTGATTTTCGGAATAGGTCGTTATTGAGGGAACTGCACCCAAGGCGCAATCTTGCGTGAAGGATTTGGCCAGCTCTTGTACCAATATTGAATAATTCAGACGATTTTGTGAGATTTTTGTTAAGAGAGGTTTTAAAAGAGGACAATGTGGGAGATTGTTGCAAGTCTGGCGAAATGGCATTCCACTCTCGTACAGCCGTTGGAAGAAATGAGCATCGATATGATTCAGTTCTTGCCCGAATAAGAGGTACTGATTCGTTGCTTCTAAGGTCGTAGCGGTTTTGTGGGTGGAGTGGAATGAGATTTGAGAGGTATTCAGGACATAAGTGGTGTTTCATTTTGTAAAAGAGAATGAGTCTGTATTTCTGCCTTCTTTTTGAAAGTGTTTCCCATTTAAGATCATTTAATAGAGAATTAATATTATACAATTTGGTGGCGCCGGTACATATTCTGGCTGCCTCATTTTGTACAGCTTCTAATTCTGCGTTTAATTCGTTGGAGCAGTTACCCCAGACTGTGTCTCCATATTCGAGAAGCGGTCGGGTAAAATGAACATACATTTTTTCGAGATTAGACCTGGACAGTGTGTGTTTCAGAGACCTCAAAATGCCGATACGTTGCCAGGCTTTGTTTATAGCTGCAGATATGTGTGCGGACCATCGGGCGTCGTTAGACAAAATAAAGCCAAGGTGTTTGTGTTGTTCAGTTGTCGTTACTGGTACATTATCAAAATAGAGAGTTGGGTGTACTGATTTGTTTCGTTTCCGGGAGAATACCATTGTTTCGGTTTTAGCGGGATTAAATGAGACAAGCCAGGACTTAGACCAAGTATGAATGGACTCGAGATCGTGGTTAAGATTATGTGCGGCTAGAGTGGGCGTTTCAACAATAATGTACAGGCTTGTATCGTCAGCAAATAACCTTATTTCTGAGTTTACATTATTAATTATGTCGTTTATATAGACAAGAAAGAGCAGCGGCCCAAGAACCGAACCCTGTGGGACACCTGCTGAGGTGGTGGACCATGAAGAAGCAGAGTTAGCATAAAGGACGCGTTGTTTGCGTTGTGAAAGATATGATTTGATCCAATTGAGAAGCTGATGTTTTATACCCATTGATGATAGCTTAAATAATAGTCCACGGTGCCATACTCTGTCAAATGCCTTTGAAATATTGCAAAAGACTGCTCGTACTTCCTTGCCGGTGTCCATTGCTTTGCAGATATCATTGTAAATATACGTAAGTTGGTTCGTAGTGGAGTTACCTTTGATAAAACCGGATTGAAGAGAAGTGAGTAGTTTGTTGGAAGTAAGAAAATTGTACAAATGTTTGTGTACACAGCGTTCCATTAGTTTGCCAGCGCAGCTAAGAAGAGATATTGGTCTATAGCTTGATGGATCGGAGGGATCGGATTTTTTTTAAATTTTGCCAGCTTCCAGGATGGTGGAATAATGGATGCGTTTAAAAGAGAATTGAAATAGTTTGAAAACGGTAGGGCTAGTTCGTTACAACCTTCTCGAAGGAGTTTGGGGCTTAATAGATCAGGTCCACTAGCTTTGGATGGATCCATGGACTTAATTGCATCAATAACGTCCTGAGGCGATATTGTGATGTTTGAAAGGATGTGATTAGTTTCTTCCTGTAGAGATGGAAGGGGCTGATTTGTGTCTTCGACAGAGGAATGTGAGCAGAATATTCATTTAGAAGTTCGCACTTAGCTACGTCGGACGAAGCTTCGACACAATTATGAAAGAGTGTAGGTATTGTATTTGATTTGTTATGTTGCTGTGTTAATTGTTTCGCTAATTTGAACCATGATTTTGATGTTAAATTGTTTGTATTTATTTGTGTTATCAGTTTTTGTTCGTGTTCAAATTTAGGCTTTTGTATTGCCTTTGTTACCTTATTTCTGAATTGTCTGAAGTTAGCCCAAGCTGTAGCCGTGTTTGATGCCTTAGCTTTCTTGTGGAGTCTATTTCGTTTTCTAATAAGTTTACGGATATGATTATTAAACCCGGGTATTTCGGTTGGTCGAATATTTGCAATTTTGTTAGGAATTGTTTCAGCAGCAGCTTTAATTATTGTTTCAGATATTATGTCAGCAACAATCTCGAGGTTATCACTAGCGATCACATCTGACCACTCAACTGATTTTAATTTTTCCCTAAATGCTGTGTAGTTGCCCTCGTCATAAAGCCAGATACGGCGTTTGAAGGAGGTAGGTTTCGGTTTGTCAAATTTGATGATAGCAACAACAGGACAGTGATAACGTATAAGTCCAGGAATGAATGGATCTGCTACGAAGCTAGCGACTATGTGTGACGCGTTCTTTACAAATATCAGATCGATACGTGAGCTGGAATTTTCAGTGTAATGGGTATCAGACGAGATAAGCTGTTTGGCGTTATACGATTGAATGAGTCGGCTCATTTTATTATATTCATTGTCCTTAATATTGATGTTGAAATCACCAGTTACTAACACGTTTTCATAGGATGCGGTAAAAGCCTGATCGATACTTTGTTCGAGAAGATCCCAGTGGCTATTATTAGAGTTAGGAGGGCGATATATTCCACCTATGAGAAGTTTACGTTTGTTTATAGATAGTTCCAACCATAATGCCTCTAGACCGGTTATTGCCAGGTCGGCAGTTCATGGTATTGAATACCTTCTTTGACATATATCGCAACTCCGCCCCCTGTCCTATTTTCTCTGTCACAACGGACAGGTGGTGAAAAGTTTTGTATGTTTACATCATGATTTGAGATTGATGCGTTTAGCCAATCTCGGTAAACACAAGGACATCGTATGCTTGAGCTTCATTTTCTAAATAATCGAGCTTTGGTTTTAGGCTTTGGATGTTCAGATGCATTATACTGAGGCCACTATTTAGAAGGTGTATACGATGCGTGCGTCGTACAATATACGTAACACCTTATGGGATTGCTATCCGAAGAAATGTCGTCGGAAAGAATTGGGCGCTTAAATAATAAACGCCGGGTGAACTAGTGCAAATACGTGTTCACAATGTTATGAGATAAAAAAAAAAATAATAATTTATAATTAGACATCATATACGATGTGTACGTCGTACAATATACATAACACCTTGTGTTAAAAAAAAACAAAAAACAAAAAAAACAACAACAAAATATTAATGTACAGGCTTTTTTACAAATGATTGAAGTGTAAAATGAGCAAAGTCATTTTTAGAAGAAAGTTACACGCTAATCTGCATGGAAATGTTAAATTACATTAATAACCGTGCAGGCCTTGTAGATAGTCATTATACATAAAGCGCACGAGATTTCCGTGGTTTCGAATATAGTCAGTATCAGACGTTTCGAGGTCAGCTATAGTGGTTAAAATTAAATAGTTAACTAATGTTTTACGTGAATTGCTCAAAATCACGTGGTGATTCGATTCTGGTGATTTTCTGGGATTTGTCCTTGATGAGGATGGTGCCGTCTGAAGTCCATACGCCGTCGACCTTGCCAAGTTTAAGAATGTTACGGGCTTTAAAGAGAGTTCGCTTCGTGTTTTCGTGAGATCCTCGTTCAAGTACGATCCGGCGTAGCCAGATGTTTTAAGTTTGGATCGGTGCATGTAGACCTTCTGTCGAGCTCGGTAGCTGGTGAACTTGATAATAATATACACATATAGTGAAACTTCAGCTGCACCAGCAGGAGAGAAACCTTATGTCACGGGATCGGGGTTTTCCGGTTTGCGTTAGGCCTGTGTGTGTAGACGTCCGAGGTTTACCAAGTCTGTGGGATCGATCGATTTCGTCGAAACTGATATTGGCGCCTATGGCGGAGAAAATCTTCATGACAGTTGCGTCAGTGTTGTCCCCTTGGGTCTCTGACACGCCCGATAAGCGCAGACAGTTGCGGGGACTATACTGGTTTTATATATTTTTTTACTTAAAGATAACATCAATATATCATTGCTACTTGAAGAATATATTCGAAGAAAATTGGGAATATGCCTTGTTTCAACCCTCATCAGCTCCTTTGTTAAAACGACGTGGTTGAGCTTTTGGGGTCATATTATCATATTATGTATGGTTTATATGCCTAATTTAAATTTGTATTGAATTCACCAATAATGGGCGTTCCTAAATGAAGTTTGGAAGGGCAACTATGAAGCTTGTTGTTCAAACTAGTACACAAGCCTGTTTTTTTTTTTAACCTTTTGTCATAATTTTGTTTTAATATAAACAATACGTGTGCCAAATATTACACTATTTTCGTCTTTTGTTGTTACAAAGTATGTTTTTGATAAATAAACATTAATTTATTAATTATGAAACAAATATTTACAACAAAAAATAAAATAATCCCTTCAAATTGGACTGGGGTTAAATAACCAAAGTAAGACCGATGCAATTTCAGATTATATGTCTTAATTATTGTCAATGTATGTTCCCATTGAAGAGATGTTATAGTAATCAATTATAAATAACACAAGATTAATAATAAAAATTTTACTCAAGTATTTCCATGGTAATCACTGCATCAGTATTAAAAATACCAAACACTGTTTGTAAAACAGATATGCCCCCCCCCCCGTATTTAGGTCTAGAGCAATCCGTACAAAATTGCAAGGATGGTAAATAAAATGCAGTACGTTTTTTAAATACGAGTTACTATGGGATTACTCGTATTTCTAAGTTTGACGATGACCTTTGACCCTATGACACAATAATAAATACTTGAAGTTTCAACCAACCTACCTGCCACGCATATTTTAAGATTCTAGACATAAGGGTCCTGTAGTAATTGACCAGACCAGGTTTCAACACTATTTGTCAGTTTACCCTTGTCCTTTGACACCAAAATCAATAGGGATCCTCTGCATATTACTGTCATGGCCAATATATCTACCAAAATTGACGAACCTAGACCCAAGTAATGCGAAGTTATTGCCCGGACAAAATGTTACAATTATCTATTTTCCTTAATCAATCTTGTAACTTAGTTTAAAGAACCTAGATCTAAGGGTTATGTAGTTATAAAATTATTTCAAATTGCTTCACTTTTTATTAACTTTTGACCTTGACCCAGTCACCCAATAATCAATAGGGATCCCGATCATTAGTCATGGCAAATCTACCTTTCAAGGACCAAGACAAGACATAATGGTTGCGTAGTTTTTGCCTGGACAATTATAAACTCACACAAAATAAACAGAAATATATGTTTGCAAAGACAAATCCATAGCAAATGTAAAACCAAATGGGGACAACTCATACAATTAAAAGTTTATTTGTTGTTAGCTGAAAACTGATGGTTTAATTAATGTTGAAATACAAGCTCTCTTATTTCGATAAAGTACATCTGAAAACATTTTCTTATTTAAAAATGAAATAAATTACAAGTAACTGGTCAAAATGATATAAATGATATAAAGTCTATAAAGCATGCGTACAAACATTGTCTATAATGGAATTTATCAAATTATAAGGGAAATAAAAATAATCGCAACTGCCTGTGGTCAAAATGACCCCAAAAGTACGGGTGAGGGTTAATGCGTGTCTATATTAAGGGAAGATCGCGTCGATATGCCCTATAAGCAGAAACAGTATTTTAAGCGTTACGTTTGAATCAGCAAGTGTAGATGTGCTATGATTGGTATATATTGGTATGCAAGTGACAATTAGGCAACGCAAAAATACATCACGATACCATGTTTGTTGTCGTCTTACTTGTATTTCTTCACTTTAATAAAAGAAAATTCAATTGGCCTCTTGTTTGTAGTAGTCGTATAGATACATGTAATGTGTGTGTGTTTTAACGTGTTTTTAGACTTTTATTATTATACCCAACAGCTTCTTGAACAACATCTGTATTCTTATATTACTTTTAAATTTAATACTGAATAGTACAAACACAAATCCTGGCACTATGATACCAAAAATGATTAAACTCTTACCAGAGTTAAATCTAAGTTCATATGTAACAAGAATTTGCAGTATTCTTTTTTACTCAACTAGTTTTAAGATCAAGGACATTCAGAAGAAAGGGACCAGGAGGCTGTTTTATCAACAGCTCGTATCTTTAACTGATCTTATCTTAAGTTCAGGGTTTACGACCAAACTTGCGACCAGCGTACAACCGTTTTATGAAGGTGATCGTAGGTGTCCGATCGCAGCTAAGATTAATCACGCTCTTACGACGTTAAAAATGTGAAACCAGTCTGAAGGTCATGTCGTTTTTTTCATTTTTGTTCGTCTGAAATCTGATTAGATCTAGTTCCAAGATTGTTTTAATAATTAAAGTTTAAACTGAATTAAGTAGAATTAAACTCGTCTAATTATTACTGCAGAACTAGCTAGTTATAACGACAAAATCGAGCTTTAATAATTACATGATGATAATTATAATTTTCACTGTTACTGCGTTAATGCATTTCAATTTTCTGTGTTACCATTTATAACGTTGAACGTGCCGATCTATTAATCTTCTTTAAAATGTCATTGTAAAATATTTTCAGTAAACAATTCTTAAAAGCGACAAACTGTATGACGCCACTGTGGATGATTTTGAAAAACAAAACATCTTCATTCTTTGATGTAATTTTGATAACAATGTGTACCCTTATGATAAACTTTCAGGTTATGTTTTCATTTTATGAAATAAATTATATCTATTAATTGTTTGTGGATGTATGATCATCGCTTGTCATATCTTTGTTGTGTTGTGTTACGAACGATGGATTAATTTGGATTTTAAACTTTCGAGGTAGGACGAATTCAGAATCATAGACAAGCAGCAACAAGCCAACATTCAACCTTCAAGTGTATGTAAACTGTAATTTTTCCAGCAATGCACCCTCGTAAATTATATTTGATCGGTGCTTCCTATGTTAATCAGCCAAAATAACACGGTTTCCTAATGGCACAGGTACTATTTGATTGTTTTAAATTATTTTTCATGTTATAACTGTTTTAAATGCATATTTTTATTAATACTTTGTCTGTGATTTGACATGAACTAGCCATATTAACGACCGCTAAGAGTGCCTTCTACCAGTATTAAATTTTAGCAAAAATGTTATGACGTCGTGCGATTGTAATGATAAACTAGTCCACTGGTCTTACGACTGTCGTACGACCGAACCTTATGTACGACCGCCCTACGACCCGTTGATAAAACGGCCTCCTGGTCCATATTCAGTATTCCTACAAATTAAGATTTCTTTGACAATGATGGCTGGCTAGAAGTAAAGTCTATGGGAATATCTACCCTTGGTGCAATCAGTTCCCTCCCAGAACTCAGTGCACTGGCAGCAGAACGACCCGTCCGTGTTGAAGCAGACGCCACCGTTTGCACACGGGTTGTTCTCACATTCATTAGTGTCTGCCACTTAAAGAAATAAACTTGCCGTGTATGACATTTAGAAATGTTACTTGATACAATAATGATACTATCTACTAAACCCAATAATCCCATAGAAATGAATTAAAAACAAAGTATTTAATGCACGGAGCAGCTGGAAGAGTCAAGAACAAAAAGGAAAAATGATTGAAGGAAAATAAATCAAAAAGTAAAAGTAAAATCAAAGTAAAGTATGTTACATACGAAGAATAAGTTCACATAATCACTTCAGATATTCATTACACTACAACAGTTCCTAATGGCAAATTAATAATGTACGCATCAAAACAATATACATACCAGTTCTACAGTAGGCGCCTGTTCGGCCTGGCGGACACTCACACACGAATGAGCCAATCGTGTTGATGCACGTGCCCCCATAGAGACACGGTCCCAGCACGCACTCGTCCACATCTGACAATGGAACCAATGTGTACCTCATAAAGTTTAACGCCCCATCCATGTCAAAAGTGTTCGTTCTTTTGTTTCACTTGTAAAATGCTGATACAAATATGGCCCCATCGGTGGATTATAAGTTTTACGTATACAATATCTGGGAAATGTTTTGATAACACTGTTCTATGTTCCGGTAAATGGTTTGAAAATCTAAAAATTGCTACTTACTGGAGCTTTTTCTGTTTAACAAAATGATGTTAAATTATTACTGACTGTTAATCTTTTTTTCTAGAAAAAATAAAACAATCAAGTGCACTTAACACATTCTTAGTTAGATACAACTTGGCAATCCTTGTATACCTTCATCACAGTTGATTCCCCTGAATCCCACAGAACAGCGACACCTGTAGGATCCCTGGGTGTTGTCGCATGTGGCCCCATTCAAGCACGGTGAGGTCAAACATTCGTTGATATCTTGAAAATAATATATGCGGCGCGTCGTGGGAAAACCGGTCTTAATGCATGTGCATTAAGTGTCATCCCGGATTAGCCTGAGACTTTCTTAAAACAGAAAGTACCATAAAAGCGGAAAGTGCCGTCCTGGATTAGCCTGTGCGGACTGCACATGCTGATCACGGACGATACTTTACGCACATGCATTAAGTCCAGTTTTCCCACGACGCGCCTCATATTTGTTTGTTGAAATTCCTATTCTATTGTGGTTAAAGGCAAACGTTAAATAGAAAGTTTGCATCAATCTTAACACTACCTCATAATAAGCTATCGGCACATCTAAAAGTATATTCTCTAACATTATACATGTACTAAGCTCTTGTAAATTTGACAAGAATTAAATCGTGTATATTGCAAGGTTTATGGATATACATGTACAAGTACAGCTGCTTCAATTAAAATTGTGGAAACTGTATGTTCAGTTTTCTTACCAATTAAGCAGGTGGCGTCAGTCCAGCCCGGTGGACAGATACACTTGTATAAGCCGTCCGTGTTCTCGCACGTGGCCCCGTTGTAGCAAGGCTTACGGTCGCACTCGTTGATGTCCAGCTCGCACGTGTCGCCATACCAGCCAATGGGACAGTCGCAGATGAAGGAAACAATCACGTTGCGGCACGTCCCGCCATTCCGGCACATGTTGGCTTCCAAACACTCGTTGACATCTGAAAGGAAATTATAAATGACAGGGGTGTTTTGACAGTCTGTCTGCAATAATATTTATTTTTAAAAACCTGTTAAAAACGATGGTCTTGTTACTACAAACATATATTTTTTTATATATTATATAATCCGTGGTAATAGATGGCACTTTTGCCGGCGGAGGAATGAAATGTACAAAATGTACCAGTTACGCGCATGTGGATTACATATTTCACGTATGTACTTTACTTCATGACAACAAACACCCATGAAATAGTAAAACTAGTAAATTCTTTGCAACATTCACCCACCAGTTTGACAGATATCACTGGTCCAGTTGTCAGGACAGTCGCACTTGTAAGAGCCGTTCAGGTTTATACACACACCACCATAAAGACACTTGATCCGCGCACATTCATTCATATCTGCAATGGAAGATGTCCACAAATGGAAAACATTTGCGAACAACCGTTACATCTTCAAGTGAAAAAGGTACCTGAACTGGCTGAATGAAATATAGCAAGGTCAGCCACAATAATTAATACATTTGGCCCAACTATGCCAATATTATATTAGTGATTCTGAATGGTACACATATATGTATGGATTTAGCAAAATTATCACACAAGTCAGTTAAAGCAACTCAATTCAGAATAACACCATTCAGGTCTTGAAGGTCATGAACATTAGGATTCAGTACCTCATTTTTGTTTCCATGATTGGAGACAATTTTAAAATACAGAAGCCCAAAATAACATTTCTTTAAAGTGGACATTTAAAACTTGTTTTGAAGTTAAATTTTGTCAATTGTTTAACATTGGTTAGCTTTATCCTCCGATAGAGATGTCATCAGCCTATCCAAGATGAATTTCAACTAAGCAATCTCTACGTTGCTATGGCAACCTGTACCGTTCTCGCAGTACTTTCCGGTCCACTCGGGCAGACACTGACACTCGAATGAGCCCGGTAACTCCTTGCACACACCGCCATTCTTACACTGCACTGTCCGGCATTCATTCACATCTGAATGGGAAACAATTGGTTCGAATTACCAAGTGTTATGCTGACTGCTTATGCAAGCTATATATAACTACTATAAGAAACTTTCTGGAAACTTATGATTAATATCATTAATGTACTTTTAATGAAAAAGATTGAAATTGCAAACAGAATGCTAGAAAATGTAATCTAGATTCACAAGTTCAATCTTACACGATTTACTGCACATCATATACTTGTAATAAACGAATTTGACATGACAAAAAGAACTATAGCACAAACAAAGTTCACATGTTCAGTCTTATACAATTAACTAGTATAATTTTACAACAAATCTACCGTTATAAACAGAAAAGCTCCTTTTTCTTACCGACTTTGCAGCGGTCCCCGCTCCATCCCTCCATACATTCACAGCGGTATGACTCAGCCAGCTCCACACACTCCCCGCGACCCGTGCAGGGCTCCGACATCGTGGTGCACTCTAACTCATCTGAAAACATATGAAAATATAATGAAATAAAAGGTATAATCTAAAACAGTATTTATGTATTTTACCATAGACATACTAGTACATAACATATTTGCATGAAGACAAACTAATTTCAATATACATAACACTTTCATAAAGAAATTCAAAACCAGCTCTTGTTCATATATTCTGTGTTCGCAGTGGCATACTCTTGCGTAAATTTAACATTATTTCCAGTAAAGAAACATCAATTTATTGTAACAGATTTGAAATATAATTAATAATACACTAAGACATCATTTTCGATTGATTGTTGTTTATTGGCCAATTAACGATTTGAAATTCTGATGCGTAGGAATTAAATCACGAGGGTGTTAGCTTGAGTGGTTTAATAGCCACGCATCAGAACGACAAAGACTTGTTTATTTTTGGATAAATAACGATAATGCTATAATTAATTCGATTCCAACATGATCTTACAGATATTTTTGCCATTGAGAACTACATTGTACAATTATTGACTACTATGGCCATTGGACATGGTTTGATGTTTACTGGGTGAACGCATGTTGACCGAGATCAGCATGATCGAGTATCACCCAGTAAACATCAGTCCAATGGCCATCTAGTCAACAAATGGTCTGTTATATAATCTATGAATATTAAATAATTATAGTTAATATATTGAAATGTAAAGGATTAAAATGTTCAATTAAGTCATTGAGTAACACATAATTATTGCTAAAATAAGCTTTTATTCAATCATATTTAAATGTTATTATACAGTTCATGTTTCAAGTACCTATATTTGCGGAGGAGACCACGATGCAAGGGAAGCTCTATGGCAGTCTGGAGGACCTGCGGCGCACGGCGACCTTTGCGCAGAGAGCCGGCGTGTCCATCTGAGTGATCGACAAGAAGAAGAAGAAGAAGATAAGAACATAATTCAATAGTTATTTTATTCTGGTTCCTGTCGCTGCGTGTAAATTGTTACGTGAATGCGGGGTTCAAATTTTGAGTAATCCACAAATCTAGTTTTAGCCCATAGCCCATGAGTAGGGCCGTTTGGACCAATAGGAGGGCGTCTATTTTTAAATTATATAACAATTTATGATGCGCGCTCAGAATCATGACACATTTTTCTGTTGGTTATTTTTACTACGATAATTGTGTTCTTAGTTAAGGAACAAAATCAGTGACTATCATGTTAGAGTTATGGATCAAGGTCAGTGTCGGGGTAGTTGATTAGAGTTATTTAGGCTTTGGGCTGGCATGAAAAAGTAGTGTCAGTCGAGCCAATCAAAGTGAAATCGAAACTGTGGGCATTTGGTCCTTGGAGAAAATTAAGCGTGTATGAGTATGAATCATTTCAGAGTCTGATTGTGTGCTTATAAGTTGAGAGCAATCGTGCAATACATTGCATTCGAGCGGTCATCTAGTTTTGCTACAAACTGAATAGAGAATTTTGTATGCGACTGGTACATTGCAATCATGTGCTCAATTGTAATCGAACATATGGGTATTTTGTATGATACTTGCAATAGCAATTGAAAGCAATCATGTGTGCTCATAATTTGTGTTCTAAAACATGGTATTGTTATAACATCATCTTTATTGAAATCGTGCGCTCAGCAATTTGTGAGTTTTCCAAAATGCGAACATAATAGCAATCGTGTAATACATTGCATTTGAGCGGTCATCTAGTTTTGCTACAAACGGAATAGAGAATTTTGTATGATACTTTGCAATAGCAATACATTGCATTCATGTGCTCAGCAACTCGAAATCGAACCTATTTGGTCCCACGAGAAAGTTAGGTGTGAAGGAGTATGAATCATTTCAGAATCTGATAGCAATTGTGTGCTCATAATTTGTGTTCTAAAACATGGTATTGTTATAACATCATCTTTATTGAAATCGTGCGCTCAGCAATTTGTGAGTTTTCCAAAATGCGAACATAATAGCAATCGTGTAATACATTGCATTTGAGCGGTCATCTAGTTTTGCTACAAACGGACTAGAGAATTTTGTATGATACTTTGCAATAGCAATACATTGCATTCATGTGCTCAGCAACTCGAAATCGAGCCTAGTGGTGTTCGGTCCCACCCGATTTGCAGTAAGCGTTTAAGAATGTTTTTGTCATGGCATTTCAACTAAGCAGCGAGTATTTGTGTAATTACCAGAGCCGGGACTTGCACCCACATCTCTTCTCCCTCTAGGAAGGAAAAGCGTTCTACTTTAAACTACTCCGATTTTGCAAACACGTTCATACAAGCTGCAGAGTCAAGTATTTATTTGATTTCTGTTGAGTGGTGTCACTCAGCGTTTTGCACGGACTTGTGACCGTTCTTTTCACAAGGAAAAGAGTCGCTTTACCACCATTTGGTTTACAAAACGACAGCTGATGTCTGGTAAGACAGTACATGTAAGCTTCATTTCTTGTTTGAACTTAAATGGTTTTTATTGTTCACAAACCAATGAGTTGTTGATTTGCAAATACGTTTGTAGCATAGCGAAACGTTTTAAGATTGAGTACAACACAAAACAGTTGCATGCTTGGCCGCAGGCAAACATCATTTATGCTGTACTAGTTGTGATAGTTTGATGAGAAACCAATGCTAATGGCCATATGGCGAAATTCATTCAAATCGGTGAAACTGCTGTATATAGTTTTTTTTTCATCATATCACATCAACTCAAGAGTAAATTTCTATGCTCGGGTGTCACTCGGCGTTTACACAGACTTGTGACCGTTCCTCTTGTCTAAACACAAGAGAAGTCGCCTTCCCACCCAGCCCTTAGCAGACTTCCATGCAGTCATCAACTGGCCGGTAGCCCTAACAGTGCCATCGCGTCCTCGGACTCGCCGAAGCATCGACCCAACGTCAGTTCTAGAGCTTAGCGGGCAAAAAGGAGTGTCGCTCGCTATAGACTGAGGAGCCTTGCCAGAGTCTACGACAGCACGGTTAGAACATCTTAGCACCGAAAACCGAGGCGTTTCCCCCCAAGTGCTATCAGTGCGCTTCACACTTGTGGAGCCGGTCTAACGACACCTACATACCTCGGCCGCCCAAACTCAGCTAATTGACTGCTACTGTTGTCTTTCTGCATGCCAAATAGCAGTACTGCTTACCAATAGCAGTGTAAAGACAACACTTACATTGAGCTAAACCGGTGGTAATCAAATTTGAATAGTGACTCGCCTAGGCACCGTCGACCCAACGCTTGTTCGCCTGCATTGCAAACAAGGGAGCCTTGCCACTACCCATAAATGATTCTCAGTAGGTCAAGATCAATGCGTTTTTTTTTGTTAATTCTCTTGAGCCACAGTAGAGACTTACATCTTAAGAATTTTGATAGTTGAAATATGCATGCATACAAACATATACATCAATATTGCTGGCCAGCACAATAAAACAAGAAACGAATATATACAATGTGAAACTTCAGCTTCATCAGCGGGAGAAATCTCCTTTATTTTTGACATAACAACATACACAATGTTAAAACATGTTATACTGTCAACACTTGCAACATCCAGTTCGTTTCAGTTCACACTTTTCACAATGTTCACAATGTTCACATTTTTCGGTCGACAGACCTTCGCAAAGTTACATGGATTGCACTGCTTCCCATGCAAGGGAAAATGTTCATGTGATCGGTACGACGGACCCATGGTTATGTCGCAGCTCTACTCAGGATATGATCCAGTCTCTCCACACCCCACGCCTGTATTGACTGCTCGGTGTCCACATCAAGACTGCCAAGTGGCACTGAAAAAAGAGAGCAAAATAGAGTTTGTTACAATGCAGTATCAAACAGTGAACAATAAAAGTAAACTGAACTGCCTGAAATGAAATCAACATGCATGTGTATACTAGTCAAATAAAACAATCAACACATAACAGTAAAAAAAATCTCAATCAATTGTTCAAATGATACTTACTTGTTTGTATAGTTGATTCTGCGAAGGCTCCTTGCTGTCACTGCTAGTCTAGTAGTAGAGCTGAAATGAAATAGAAAGCATGATGAGAAACTTTCAATATGTTTGTACGACTTTTTTTTATGTAACAGTTAACATTAAACAGTGAACAATTATACTTACCTTCTTCACTGAAATGCAAAAGTCATGTTCATAGCAATGATAGCACAATGAACACATAACAGTAAAAAAAATCTCAATCCATTGTTCAACTGATACTGACTTGTTTGTATAGTTGATTCTGCGAAGGCTCCTTGCTGTCACTGATAGTCTAGTAGAAGAGCTTTAATGAAATAGAAAGCATGATAAGAACCTTTCAATATGTTTGTACAACTTTTTGTTTATGAACGCAGCAATGTTGAACTGTAACAGTGAACATAAAACAGTGAACAATTCTACTTACCTTCTTCACTGAAATGCAAACGTTAAGTTCATAGCAATGATAGCATATCAATGAACAAAATTCAAAACTGTGAGTAAAAGAAACTCAGTACTTACATTGTATTATGGATCCAATCCTGCTGCTGGAAATCTCCACTTTTTGTCCCTCGAGCTGAAATTAAGACTTAAAAAATGCATGTGTATAATAGTCAACACAATTGTGAACAAAATAGTAACTGAACAAAAACAACTTTTCAACTTTTTCGTACTCACCTCTGGAAACTGAAATGAAAAAGACATGTTATGTTGAAACAAACTGTGCACAGGTTTACTTGTATACCAAGAAATAAAATCTACTTACTTCTGCCCAGCTGAAATGGAAAATACATTTTACATAGCATGAGTCAAACAAAACAGTTCAACGTGCAATCATAGAAACACAATCTACTTACCATCGTCGACCTGAAATGGAAAAGACATTTTATCCCATTACCCTCACAAAGCTGAAATGAAAAAGACATGTTATATTGAAACAAACTGAGCACAGGTTTACTTGTATATCGAGAAACAAAATCTACTTACTTCTACCCAGCTGAAATTGAAAAGATATATTTTACATAGCATCAGTCAAACAAACCAGTTCAATGTGCAATTATAGAAAACAATCTACTTACCATCACAAAGCTGAAATGAAAAAGACATGGTATGTTGACACAATATGTATACAGATTTAACTTATACATCAAGAAACACAATCTACTTACCATCGTCAACCTGAACTGGAAAAGACATTTTGCATAGCACAACAAAAGTTGAAATCAATTGTACAGTGTGGATATCAAGTCTAGCAATACTAGTAATAACACAAATGTTGTACGTACCACAGCTTTACTGAAATGGAAAATATATTTTACATGGCATAACAATCAAATACACATATAGTGAAACTTCAGCTGCACCAGCAGGAGAGAAACCTTATTGTACAATACGGTCCTTTATTTATGGCAAGGAACCAATTGCCAGACAGTGACAAACAAAACAAATGCACTGGACAAGACACACATACACATAACAAACGCACAATAATGAATAAAACTGGGGTCACCGCCTTGGAACGGTCAATGCAAAAGCACTGGGGGTTTAAACCGGTTTATAGGAGCTCAAGACATTTCAAACATACAATTCTCAAGTATAGATAACAATTGTACTTACCACCTCGACGCTAAAAAACAAAAAGAAAGTTTGCATAGCAGAACACAGGTTATCAAAACAGTTGAATTGCACTGTACTATTTGAGATCAAGTCTAGTTAATAACAAAAAATGTTGTACATACCACAGCCATACTGAAACTAAATTCACATTTTACATGGCATAACAATCAAGACTTACCTTGCTGATTTTGAATCCTTCTCTGTTTCTCAACTTCTTAGTTGTCCAAAAGTCTGCTTAGTGAAGACCCACAAGTCGAATCTGAAACATAGTCAAGCATAACATGGCACAAAACAAACCAACAAATGTTCACTTACCTTGTCACAAGTTGAGTCGAGTTTTGACAGCTTACTGGCTTCTTGAAACATTTGAAACATTTGAAACATTTCCTCTTCTCTTTTTCTTGACCCACTGTGGAACAGTCACTGCAATTCAAATCTGAAATATAGAAGAGCATAAAAACACAATATACAAACCAAGAGTTTGTTTTGACTTACCTTTGTATAATCTTGACTTGTGTCACATCAGCGGAATTCCTACTTCAAACACTCCTCTCTAAAGCCCCACTGCCAAGCCATCTCTACCAGTGCAATCTGAAATAGAGTACAGAAGAGCAAAACATGATACACAACAACAATTTGTTTCCACTTACCTCGTGTATAGTAGTTCCTGTCCTGTCCCCAGCTGTCAAAACATCTCTGCGAGTCAAAACCTGAAACAAAGAGAAGCAAAGCAACATATTGTATACAACATTGTTTCCACTTACCTTGTTCTTGAAGTTGAGTCGCATCAGCTTATTCTTTCTTGAAATACTTCTTCTCCCTCACTGCACGGCAAACCTGGAAAATAGCATAACATCACAGAAGTACAAATCAAAACAACAATTTGATCGACTTATCTCGCTTCTGTAGAGTTGAGTCACAGTAGTGGAATTCCTTCTTCAAACACTTCTTCTCTGTGTACACCAGTGACTCGAATCTGAAACAAAGTAAAGCATAACATCACATCACATTGTACAACTCAAATCAATGAAGTAAAAGCATAACTAACTTCTGTTGAGTTGAGTCACAGCAGTTGAAATCCTTCTTCAATCACGTCTTCTCTGTTGAGACCCACTATGAAACCATCTATGCATGTGAAATCTGAAACAGAGCAAAGCAAAACATGCATGGTACAAATCAAACAAACACAATTGTTCCACTTACCTTTCTGTATGTTCCATCCACTTTCTCAACTAGGGTCCTCTTCTTGAATCGTCTTCGTCGCTCACTGCAAGTACACCTGAAACATAGAACCATGAACAAGACATACCATATAAGAACAATTTTGTACTCACCAGATGGATTGCTTTTCTGTTCAGGTCAGCTTTCAAACCATCACTGCAAACAGCATCTGAAATATAGTACAAACAGCAACAAACAAACATAACATATCATAAGAACAGTTTTTCATAGCAGATATGAGAGCTTTCAAAAGTACGTCTGTTCTGCTCGACTGCCTAAATGCAACTGACAGAACTTCACTGACAGTCTGAACAAAATTTTTATAGTTCACTAGCATTGAGTATATTCTAGACTTACCTTGAAGGCTTGTTGAGAAGCTCCAAAATCACGACTGCTTGGCTTCTCTGTTCACTCCAACTGTCAGATCATCACTGCAAAAGCACTCCTGAAATGTATTGAAACAAAACATGAATGGCACAAAAATTCTTTGAAAAGTACTTACCTTTCACTGTTTCACTGCTCTGTTCTCAACTGCTTGGCTGCTCAACTCCAGTTTTCAAGGCATCAAGTGTCACGACTGCTTGGCTTCATGTTAAATGTCAATTCTGTGTGGCAGTCTGAAATGTATTGAAACAAAACATGCATGGCACAAAAGTTCATTGAAAAGTGCTTACCTTTCATTGTTTCACTGCCCTGTACTCAGCTGCTTGGCTGCTCAACTCCAGTTATCAAGGCATCACTGTGTGAAAGTCTGAAACATATGAAAACATGCAATGCAAAACAAACACATAGTTAATAACCTTCAAGCATAATGTTTGAGCTCCAGAAAACACGTCTGCTCACTTCGGCTGCCAAACTTACACTGCAAGCAAAACCTTGAAAATCTGAACAAACATTTAATGTTTCATACTGTTCTATTGGTACAGCCTTGAGTTACATACATACTCAGCATCTAAACTAGAGTACAAGTATAGCACAACTATTTCATATTCTGTGAACGGAAAGCAACCATGTCAAATTGCAAGTATTCATCAAATCTGAGAGAATACAATTGTGCAATACCATACAGTACTGAAATGCTGTTCTTGTACGATTTGATGAAATCAAACAAAATGTACCATTCATAGTGAAATGAAACACACTTACCTCTTTGTTTCTCAGCTCTGTACGACTGTCAGGTCTTCATTTCATGTCATATCTGAATCGAACTAAATCAAAACATGCATAGCACACAATCGTTGTTAAAACATTGAAACAATTTCATGCATTCATAGCTCTGTTGATGTTTCACCGTAGAATTCACGAACAACTGGCGACCACAACAGTTTCTGTACTACTCAAACATCGCTGTATAGAGCTGACACTCATGAACACTAACCGACAGAGTTGTTATTGAGTTATAGACTCCCTGAAACTGTACAAAAGACTCGAAAGCAGTTTTCATTTATCATACTACAATACTTACCACAGCCGTCTGAAATAAAATTGCAGTGTGACAACATGCATGCAAAACAATATCATAGCATAGTAAGCGCAAATCAACAACCTCATTTTTACTACAGTATCATGTTTTGTTCAGAGCAGTTCACCATCGTTTTACACCATCGGTTCGATTTACATCCCCATGGTAGCTCAACTCTTAATAGTGGCTAGCATTGAGCCTATTCTATAGCTATCATACATCAGCATTCTGATCCTATACACTTCATTTCAAGTACTGAGTAGTTCTACCCTAGCTATCATCATTCACATGTTCGTCCATGTACTGTACAAAATACTTGAAAGCAGTTTTCATTTATCATCGCTTCTTGAAAAATGCTAACACTACAATACTCACCACAGCCACCTGAAATAAAAACAGCATGCAAACAAAAGTTAACCAATATCATATCATAAAAAGTGCAGATCAACAAAAGCGTTTCGATAGATTGCTATCATCAGACACAAGTTTTCTATCTGAAACTGTTCAATAGACTCCAAAGCAGTTTTCCTTAATCATACTTTGTTGAAAAATGCTTACACTACAATACTTATCACAGCCACCTGAAATAAAAACAGCATGCAAACAACAGTTAAACAATATCATATCATAGAAAGTGCAGATCTACAAAAGCGTTTCAACACAAAGTCAAGTTACATTCATAAGTGCTCATCATTTTACATCATCACTCAGTTCGTTTCAAACCCCAACGGTAGCTCACTGAATATTGTGTAACCATCACACATCAGCATTTTGAGTCTTGACACTTAATTTCAAGTACTGAGCAATTCTACCCTAGCTATCATCATTCACATACCCTTACTAACAAACAATACAACAAGTTTGTACTCACGATTCGGGAGCTCCAAGAAACACGTCCGCACAGCTCGGCATCTGAACATAAACTGAAACAAAATCACTTCAAACACAAAAAAAAAATTAATTTATACACAGAGCGCAGAAAAACACAACTGTTCTCTTCCAAAGCAGCGAAAAACTACTGCTTGATAAATGTTTGGTACAACGTCGTTCTTCAACATCAATTTACTATGCCATCATGATACACCATCATATTTCACGCTCATCACAACATCTCGACACTGTGACAGTACTGAGTAATTTCTACGCATCGCATTCACTGAACGCAATTTACTTCTAACCACCATTCTATGAAAGCAACTCCACTTCAACATAGTCAAGTACTGTGTAATTCTACCCACTGTTACTCCTACAATACAACAACTATCAATAAACAAAAAAGTTTGTACTCACGTTTTAATTGACAGCTCAGCTCCAAGAAACACACGTCCGCACAGCTCGGCATCTGAACATCAACTGACAGTCTGTCGCTTCACACCGCAACAAAAATTTAATTATAACGTAGAACGGCCCTGAGTCGTCACTGTCGTGTAAATCTACACGTGTAGCTTAACTCATAGTCTAAGGGAGACAATCCCCCTTAGTCCAGCGTGATTCAGTTATAAATCTTTCTTGGAGGCATTAAAGCTATAGTTTGGTTTCTGTACAGAAATAAACACATGATATGAGTCATCAAAACTAGTCGCTGCGACGATTTACGGACGGAAAAGGCCGTAAGTCGTCATTGATGCTGTCCTTGAGTCGTCAACGAAGTTTTTTTCGTGGGAATGATGTACCTTTTACGTAATTTTATATCTAAAACATATCGAATTACCTTTTAAATCCATCCATTTTTCTCCTCCAGCGAGCTATCGCATATAGGTGTAATTTATATTCGACTACAAGCAGCATGCTCGTGATTAACGAGCCGAAAATTATATCGCATTTGAATATATCTCTAAGGCAGCAATGGAGGGTGACGTGTTCGGAAGTAGCAGCTGCTATTCAGTGCACGTGTCGTTGGGAACTGGTAACTACCACGCGTTGCCCAGCTGTCTTGTTTAAGTTAATCGCGGCCTCATCGCAGTTGAAAATCAGATGGGGTTTCTCATGGAGCTCCCGTTCGTCGAGGATTCCCGTCAACAGCTCGAAATATTCACCTATGGAGTGGGCGTTCCCCATAGCTGCCCTTCCACTATCCAAGGAGTCAGGTCGACGGAGTCTCAGTTCAGGGTGCCGACGTTTGAATCCCCTCCACCACTTCTCCGTTGGACCTGTCTCCTTAAAGACATGCCCCTTCCCGCGCTCCAATGCAATAGACCAAGCAAAGCCAAGTATTTGGTTGATAGACAATGGATGCCCACGTTTCCCCATGTAATCAATGTACGCGACCAGCTGTCGCTCTTCCTCAGTTGTTTCGCGGCAGCCGAGATAGACATATGCCTATTTCTAACAGCAGTGTACGCCATCTGCATATTTTCGTGCATCCATTTTCTTCCTTTAGGAGGCGTTTTGTGGGTATCGGCATCCATACCTGGAATACGTGTTTGTTATATTTTCGTACAAAACTATTTAGATCGATTGCATCGAAATCCTAAGGCTTATAGGTATATTATTGAGTTCGTTTCCTGGGAAGAACCAGTACTCAGATTAAGTGAAACGATCTTGATAACGCTCCCTATAATTGATCGAAACAAGAACCACAGGGTCGAAAGCCGGACACCATATAATATGCACCTTTGCGTTTTGTTGTATTATTAAATGATTTGCGTTAGATCATTGAGTAGTAACCATACATTATTCTTCATTTGTTTAGAATGAACAAATATATTCATATTCAAAACAGCGTTTTATTTTTTATGACTAGTTGCCGTGAACATTTTTGCGAATCGTAATTGAATTCCATAGAAAATGTGACATGTGTTGAAATTCATGCAAAGTCGTTATAATTGCGGTTTTAGTGAAATAAGATCTCGATATGTTATATACGAATGTGTCAGACAAACTCCTTCAGTTTCAGCAAATATTAGTCGAGCGGTGTATATTGATAAAATGCGTTTTTATACTTAATTATAATACGATATAGTTTTCATATTTAAAATCTATACGTATTAATTCCAGCTCGATGGCACATAACATATTGAACACCCGAGTCAGTTTCCTTTGTATAACCGGTACTATGAGCCCTTTTTCGGGGGAGGGGATGGGAGGGTGGCGTGGTGGTCATGAAAACGCTCCCCGAGTTGTGATCGATGTAATACATGTATGTATAATTCCATAACCTCTAAATTTTATAGATTTCTGTTGTTAAGTTTAGCATATTTCAAAAGCGGATATTGTTATGTTTCATTCAACCAAGAATACAACAAGTAATCTAAATCTTTATTCGCAGTTTATATCGAAACTAAAAACAATGACTTTCTACATATATGCATGGCATAGCGCCTATACAGTCATTAGAAGACCCTGTAGATAACGTTCAGTCCGCTCAGCAACTGTTTGAGGTCTGCACATCTGTGGTTCGGAATGCGGAACCCGATGCTGACATGTTGCATTGGACCGGTTCGTTTTGAATATTTTTTTCCGGATTATGGGATAGCCCTTCGCTCTAAGATAGCAGGATTCGAGAATGAAATCATTCATGAAGATGGTTTTAATCTTCTTAGCGTCCTCGCGTTTAAGGTTCGCTACTTTTCTGCGACATTCTCGATCTTCGTACACGGCAATGGCATTGGCATCATGTTGATTCGCCTCCACCTTGCAGTAATGCACGGGCCCGACCGGCAGCTCGCGTGCACCGTAATGATGCATGCCAACAGCATTTAGATTTCGTATAATTACGTTTTTCATGTTACCTAAAAAATAATAATGTTAACGTTATTATCGTTAACCCTAAACAAATATCAAATACACTTTGACTCAGACTATTTTTCTTATACTATAAAAAAAACACCCAGGCCGTAAGTCGTCATTACCGGCCGTAAGTCGTCATTTTTATTATGGAGCAATAGTGCACATTAACTTAAATAACGTGTTCAAAGGGATGTAAATGCAGCTGGCTTAATCATTGCTGAAACTGATCACAATACGCTTGCAACTGTCAGCGTTTGTTGTATCGAGAATACATGATCGCCTAACCTATACAAAAATAACAACCAATCGACGCCCGGCATATCCCTAAAGTGCTTATACATGTCACATTTTCTCTAGATTCTCATTGGTTAATGCAAATGAGTATACACACGATACTTTTTCATAGGATGAAACGTTTATTTACCTTTTGAAAAATGCCCGCGCATCCAGCTTTTGGTCACGTGAACGAGAGAGAGATCTCACGAGAGCAAATTGACGAGTTAAGGACAGTGACGACTCAGGGCCGTTTTACGTTACACAACAGTCACAGTCAGAGCTCCGATAAACACGTCCGATCGGTCCGACGTCCAGAGCTCAACTGAAGTAAAGTCGTTCACAAAAATAAATTTTTGTCAAACATTTCATATTTAACGCTCAAAGAAATACAGCGCAGTCAGTCAATAGTAAACGTTCAATAGTTTTCATCGCATAAGAGTACAACTTCATTTCACAACCCAAGTCAAAGTCAAGTCGTTATCGCACAACACTGTCCCGACATAACAGTCCACCCGTCAGTCATTCAACAACCCGAGTACCAAGTCTATCGCAGTCATCGCTCAACTGTTATTCTACAACACCAAGTCAGTTTACATCCTAAAGAACAAAAGTCAGTTTAACTCAAAAACTTTTAATCAACAGTCAGACCTCACGAAAGTACGTCTGTCTTCGTCAATGTCCATCAGTCAACTGAGATTCATTCATAGTAAAAAAAATTCAAAGTCAAAACTTTTTTTTCAGAGCGGTCAAAAAACACGTCCGTCTCGGTCAATGTCCAAGTCGCAAAACAAGGACCATAACCCTTTTTGTTGGAAGCGTCATTTTTTGCCAACATGTAACTGACATTGTGTTGCCTTACTGAGCGAACTTGGCCCGCGCAATTCAATGTATAATGAGCGCGACGTCGAGAGCTCCGAAAAACACGTCCGCTCTCTTCGACGACCAAACCATGAATGAGAGAAAATCACATCGAAAATGTTTACTGACCAAGAATTAAGATGTAGATTCATTGCGTATTTGGTGATTTATCGTAGAATCATACTTACCATTCAATCAACAGTCCTAAATTCCTATCCGTATTGATCTTGTGATGAATTTATTTTTAAGAACACACAAACTGAAAAATTCACAGATTGAATGTTCTTAAAAATGATATGCAACTGTCCATCCTACCTTCCAATATGCCTTTCGAGATCCAGTTAAATCATGATGTAGATTTATTTCTGAGGTTTAAATATTTTTGAAGCGAAACAGAAGTCAAGCTTAAATGTGATTCCCTCCCGAGTTATAAGTTTACAATCAAGCCAAAATTAAGCATTTCAGTAAGAATACCAAGATATTTCTTGTGTATATTTTCTCTACAAATACAGATTTACAAATTCAAAGCAGTTTCGTCAAAAGAAATCAACATGCGATGTCTATCTACAGAAATCTGCCAGTTCTAGCCTATATAGAAATAAATCAACGCAAACGCACTAACCGTCATTGCCATGAAATAATCCCCTACATCATGTTGTTTATTCAATAAAACAACGACACAAAACATCCATTTCTCCACGCGTTTATTTTTCTTCATTATCCTAAACAATTCAAGATTCTCGAAAAATTTAGAAATCAATATCTAACATGACGTAACGAATCTACACCGAGAGCGAATCATTTAAACCTTAAAGCGACTGGCCAGTTATTTTTGTTTCATCTCTGTTTTGCTATTCTAGTATCGATGCCCAGTTAGTAAATATGACAAACCATACATCAAAATGTTCAGCACAACATTCCCTACATGGTGATATTAGTATAATTTGCGTATCTGTAAAAATGTTCATGTATCATCATATTTTCGCTGAAATTACGAGTAAATTTGCGTTTAAATCAAAATATCTTGTATAGCCCGTCAAACGATAAACAAACAAATAGCATAGGTTTATGCGCGTTCAGATTCTGTTTAATGTGTTGAAAATATCATTCAATTTGGTCAACGGGTTGCAGAGAAAATCAACTTAAACCGCTTGTGAAGAAACACAGTTTTCTATCATCAATATGTAAACGCCGCTTTAAGTTGTAGGATGAGAACTATTAAATGACGTCATAAATTTGCACCGAGAACGAAGGGTCAAATTCTTTGCGATTTTTGAAATTTGTGTTTGTTGTGATATGGTTTTCGGTCCGTATTATTGACTTGTTGTTCAAAAACATCAAGTTTGTTACACCAAAATGTGCAGAATTTTATCCCCTATCGAATGATACCATATGCCTATAACAACAAAGACAAAAAAGTTTTCTTCTTAGCGATGTGATTTCGGTGAGGAAAGTGAAGTTTTGACACACACGCGTTGTTATGAGAGTAAAATGCAAAGAATACAGATTGTTCCTGTCAGTTTGCTGGTTATCGTTAAGAAAATTTCATCAAAATATGTCCACCCGTTCCCAAGAAATTCGACATAAACCGCTTCCAAACAAACAGTTTTGTGTACTATTCGCTATGTAACGTCGTTCGGTTTAACTCGATATTTTAAGTATTGAAAATTTCGATTAGCGTGAATGCGTTTTCTCGCCGTATTTTCGTTATAGTTGGACGAAGTGTTGAGTAATGTACACCATTTTGTGCAAAATTGAATTCCCTACATGATGATACCAATTGTGTTGTACTTGTCTTGAATGGGAATTTTTTTCCTTCTAAGCGAAGTGATTTTCATTCGAAAAACTGAGAATTTCTCACATATGCGTATATGTTAGCAAAAAATAATCCCACAAAACTTGTTGCTACTATGAAGCCCAACAATATGGTGAAACTTTCATGTAGATCTGTCCACTGGATGCTGAGATAATGCGAGTTAAACTTTCTGTACAATGCGTTTCGCTGTAGAACCTTCACTTTCCAAAACGACGTTGTGTATTTTATCATGTTATGAAGAATTTGTCAAAGGCGTGTTTATAGGAAAATGGTTTTCAGTCAGTATTGATCAAGCGATACAATAAAAATACAAGTATGTCATATCAAAATGCGTGGAATTGAATTCTGTACAAGCCGATACCAAAATCAGAACACTATCTGTAAAGACAAAAAAGTTTTCTTCTCTCCGACCCGTTTTCCAAGCAAAAAACTGCAATTTTCACATACACGCGTAAATGCTAGTGAAAAAATGATCCCCACAAAACTTGTTGCTAATATCGCGCCGAACAAGTTGGTAAAGATTGCATGTTTGTATCTCAAGCGGTTGGGAAGAAACGACGACTTAAACTATGTACGAAATCAGTTTTCTACTCGCAGCGCGCCGGGTCTCGACGTTCAGTTAAAACTTGTAAAGTTCAAGATTGAAATGCGTTCCGTGTAGATTTGTTTTCGGGCTGTGTATTCGTTGTGTTAAGACCCAATGTAGAATGTTATACATTAAAATGCGCAGAATTGAATTCTGTACAAACTGATATCAAAATTATTGCACTAATAAATCAGACAAAAAAATTTCTTCTTAGCGAAGTTTTCAAGCTTGAATTTCTGATGCAGTCATTCGAGTGAGAACAAAATAGGCTAGACAAAAATTGTAGCTACCATAGAGCTGAATATTATGTTGAAAATTTCATGTTGATATCATCAGTCATTTCGGAGAAAATCAACATAAACCGCTTTCGTTTGAAATCTCTCCTCGGTTGTTTACATCGATAGAAAATGACGTTCAAGTAAAGTGAAAGCGTGAGTATAGGAAAATGGTTTTTCGGCCAGTCTTGATCAAGCGATACAACAAACATACAAGTATGTCATATCAAAAATATACGGAATTTCAATGCCTACAAGATGGTGCCAAAATCATTTCGCTAGTAAAATAGACAAAAACGTTTCCTTCTTTGATACCTGTTTTGCAAGCAATAAAGTGAAAATTTCTCATACATGCCCAACATAATTTATTACTTGTATCAATCCAAACAATATCGCGAAGATTTCAACTCAATATCTTTAGCGGTTGTGGAAATACACCGCCTTAAACTTTGAAGAAATCTGAATTTTCTCCAGCGCGCTGTCACGACGTTCAGTTAACTTAAACTTTGAAACTTAAAAGTGCATTTTGTACAGAAGCGTTTTGGGTTGAGATTTTCACAGCGATAGGTATAATCATGTAGTGTTACACATCAATTTGTGAGGAATTCAATTATATACACGATGATACCAATTTTGTTTCGCAAAACGACAAGACAAAAAACTTTTCTTCATTGAGAATGTATTTTCGAGCAAAAAATGGAAAATTACTCACATGTACGAACTGATTACAGCAAAATGTTCCCTACAAAAAAATGTTGCCAGCATCAATCGCGACAATATGGTGAAAATATCATCTTGAAATCTATAGCGGTTGTAAAGCAACTTGACTTAACCCGATTGTTTACTTGAAATTCATTTTGTACACTGTGGGATTCATAACGTCGTCGAGTCGAAGTTGATTTGATAGAACTTAGAAAGAGCGTTTGTGTTGCGCTATATTTCTGCTCTATTCGTTGAGTAGTTAGCGAAAGCACTTCATATCATACATCAAAATATTCAGCATGCAATTCTTTACAAGCTGATATAGTCTTGTTTCACAAATCACCGACATAAAAAAGTTTCCTTCTTGCGAAAGTTTTCAAAGTGATTTTTATCACATAAGCACGTATGTTGGAACAAAACTATTAGTAGAAAAGCTGTAGCTAACAAACAGCTGGTTATTCTACTGAAAATTTGATCACACTAGCTTTAGTGGTTGTCGAGAAAATCAACTTAAACCACGTTATGCGATATTTTACTCTCGGGGTTGTTTACATAAAGCGAAATGACGTTGTACAAGGTTATTAAGCTTGGCGCGTTTGAATAAACACTTTTAGTGTTGAGTGTAAATTAACGCTGGCTTAATCGAAGCGATTCACAAACATACGAAGTCTTATGCATCAAATTGTTCAGAATGAAATTCCCTATCCGACGGTACAAATTTTGTTTCGCAAAACGACAAGACAAAAAAATGTTCTTCTTTAAGACTGTATTTTCGACCATTAACTCGCATTTTTGTACAGCAAGCGTTAACACAAGAAGAAAACTGTCGGGACATTCTTGTAGAGCAAATGAAGCTTAATGTCATAGCAAAAATTTGATCACACTATCTTCAGTGGTTGTCGAGAAAAACGGATTGAAACTTTTTCGCAAAAAATCAGCTCTCCGAAGACTACATGTGAAATGACGTTGCGATTAAAGTTTAAATATTTGTATCAATGACCTCGCTGCGCTGCGCTGTATTTTCTCATGCGATGCTGGTGTGTCTGTTGAGTGTCGATGGGAAATTTCATCGTTGTATTTGAAAATATGCAGTTCAAATGTTTGCTCGTGACTGTATCTACTTGATATGACAGAATTTGTCGATTGTGAAAATCATTCTGTGACAATAAACGACAATCACTGACATTTGCTTGTTGGGTTTTTATTCTGGTAATATGCTCCATACAAGTGCACAACTTTTCTAGATAGAGATTTAAACCAGTGAGGTAGATATCACAATCATTCACTAAATAGACTCTTGTTTGCATGTTATATAACGTCATGTCGCACTCTGGATAGTACAGTACTTTGTAGACTTGAGAATATTTTTGGGTTTCGTGCGATAGCAATAATTGCGATGTACTTGATACACGTGAAATATCACATGTTATACACCAGTATGACCAGCAAACAACATGCAATCAGATAATGTACTGTTAAAGCATATATCTACTCGCATAGAGAAATTATAGCAGATTACTCACAAAAGAAAGAGCGATTTTACAAATAAAGCCAAATGATTTGCAGTTCCCGATAAGACTTTGTTTCAAGCTTAATATTTTCAGAATCGCTGTGATCTGTACTTTATTTTGGTGTTTGTTTGATGAAAATCGGTTCAGTGGTAAAAAAGATATGGATTTAAATCAGTTTATAAATACGCATGTAAAATGCATCTCTCGCTGAACAGTAAATCGAACGTCATAAATTTTCAACTCAATACATTTCCAATCGAAGCTTTGCAAAATGCTGCGTTGATATTGAAAACGGTCGTGATTTTGTGTTTTCGTACTACTGCGTTTCTATTGAAACTAAGTTTTACATCTGAATATTTGCGAGACATGATAGTTTCAAACACTGCAATGTTGCGTTACATAAACGGCTAGCGCTTTAATTTTGATAAAATGTACATCGCAGTCATTTATTTAACAGGCACGTTGACTCAAACACATTTTTTCATATATGATGTAGACGAGCTGCGAATGAGTCAGGCCGTTACGCCATAGTGTTGTGCAAGTACAATATGTTCGTGGGTGATAACAGCGAATTATTGTCGATTGTGCTGTAACTTCATAACCGCAAATTTTAACTGCCCCAGCGCTGTGGTCAGCGAAATAACCGTCTGCGGGTAAACAAGCTCCAGGCGCTATGTTATATAACTCTTTTGATGTGGATTGAGCAAACGAGTAAACAACCTAAAAGTACATTTCGCAAATTTTTTCATAGAATATCAGAGCAAATAACAGCTATTCGGTATTGGCTCATTTTTCACACAAACAATTGTGTTCTGTCGAGTTGACGAATTGCGAATTAGCAAGATGCTTAGTAAGCGAATATGGTTTGAGTTTTCAGTAGCGCACAAACTCTGGCGAAATTTGTGAAATGTATCAAGTACTTGAGTCAGATATTCTCTTCGTAACTTTGTTGTAACGTTTGACGTTTTGTACTCAAGTAGAATGAGATGAAAATTAGGAATGTGAATGACAAAATCGGATCGCCTATTCTGTATCGTTACTTCGTGCTTCATGCATATGCGACAGTCATCGCTTAGTGTGGGAAATGTCCTTTTTATGTATTCGCCTAGTTCGCTCACGTACGTATGATCAAAGTCTCTTATATATGAAACTCTGCTGAGAGTTTTTCTCAGATACAAATGCCTGCATCTACCACGAGTAAGAAATTTGCTACTCATTGTGCTCATGTTGTTTTGAATTAGCACTAAGCAAACTATATAGAGAAAAAAAACGGATATAAAAGGCGCGCTGGACGTCAATTTTCATGGCGGATTCGTGGTCTAGTGGTAACACACTGGTGCCGTATCTCAGGGGTCGCAGGTTCGAGCCCCCGCTACACCCTCACCCACTAACTCGTCTTTCGCATGAGACGTTAAACCGAGGTGCAGTGTACTAGGTGCTTCACACCGGGCACTAAAAGACCCAGGGTCGTCTCTGGAACGGGGCGTCTCCTGTATCATGCACTATCCCCCGTAACCCAACTAACAAGTCTTTTTGGGGCGATGGCCATATGGGAGAGAATCCCGGTGCCTTCGATAAATAAATGTACTACACACTCAATTTTCATCATATGCGATTAATCACTCGAAGAGTCAACATCACAGTCATCATGTCAAAGTATGCGAAGCGGTTGCTGAAGTTCGAGGACCCGGATTCTACTGGTACTAGTAGCGAGATACCATCGACCAGTAAAGGCAAACGACATGCGGAGAAGCCGTACGCTCGACCCCTGAAAGTAAATCGGCTTCGCATGAATTTCGGTCGTTGGGCTACCATGTCAATAGGATTGGTAGCCAGTTTACCGCGTTTGCTCACAACAGCGACTTCGCTATGTCCAAGGAAGGTCGCCAAGTCTGCAGCAAACTTATGGCGTGCTTACAGAAGGCTTCTTACTATCACGGCGAAGCCAGTAAGCACTTGATTGATGACCAGCAGCGTTACTTCGAGGAAGAATGGGCAAAGCGTGAACGACTGCTTCGAGGGCAAAATGAAATTGAAATCGAAGAGAGGGTAAATGCTGTGACGGCCCAACTTCAGCTGGAAAAAGAACAAGCGGTGAAAGACTTAAGAACGTGCATAATTTGCTGCGATGCGGAAAAGAACTGTGCGTTAACGAAATGCAGGCACATATTCTGTGAAACGTGTTGTTTAACGATGTTGGGTGACAAATGTGCAATGTGTAGGACTGAAGTGGAGGGTTGGGTAAAAATTCTGCTTACTGATTAGATGTGTATACAAGGCGGTGACCCCAGTTTTATTCATTATTGTGCGTTTGTTATGTGTATGTGTGTCTTGTCCAGTTCATTTGTTTTGTTTGTCACTGTTTGGCAATTGGTTCCTTGCCATAAAAAAAGGACCGTATTGTACAATAAGGTTTCTCTCCTGCTGGTGCAGCTGAAGTTTCACTATATGTGTATTTGTTTGTTTGTGTATATGCTTGTATGTTTGTGTGCAATAAAATGTTGAAATAAATTTCATGTATTTGTCATTTGTTTGGTAGTAGTGTACGTTAGAGTAGATGTTGTAGTTGAGTTAACAAACGTCGCTTCATCAAATTGCGATGTCTTCCAGTCGTACTTGATCAGACAATTTCTGACACAACGCTCACTTGTCACAAATGCGATGAAAAACTGAATTTTGATTTCTAAAATAAGCGGTTCTAACATAAGCACGTACAGGGTAACAAGTAAAACATTTCCGACAACATAAGCTGACTTTTTTTGTCTTATCACGAAATTTGAACGTTGAAGAACTTTCACATCAATGTTTCAACATAGGTAGGCGTTTTTGTTCAACAGTTCGAGACTCGAAAATATTGATTTTGGTATGTTGTAACGAAGCAACGATGTGTGATCTCTTGATTAGCGTTTGTTAATCATTGTAAGTTTAACGCTATATTCGGTAAGCATTTCTGAAGTCAAAATCTCATAGCTTGACTCGAAGAGCAACCGTAAAATTGACAGTTTACAGCGAATGAATACAAAATGAGAAAATTAACTTCATGTATATAAATACCATGTCTTTTGACACAACTCAATCATTCTCACTTGAGTTGTCAAAGCGACATGGTCTCCAAACAGCTTACCGATGTTGGTTTTCGTTTGGACGATGAAACTCATCCATTCTATTCCACCCAAAGTGAGATCGACCAAACTTGTCAAAGGGTGTACTCTCTTCTCAAAATGCCAGTGGAAGAAGCTGAAAATGAGTATCATTCGCGAGAGGACGAAGAAGCTGCTAATTTCATTGCTCAGCTTTCGCAGCTCAATTCCAATGACTCAACAGCTACGAGTAGTACAACGAAATCGAACAAACGTAAAGCTATTGCTGATTCTGAGGGTCAAACTGTCTAAAAACCTAAAGGTTCAAAAAACGTAAAACAGGACGCAACTGAAAAGAAGCAGACTGACTTTGTCGAAGACTACATTCGAAAACAAGACAAACTCAAATCGATACACGCTAATGCTCAGACGAGGATCGCATACATTGAGAAAGCGTTACAATACGTTAAGTCGGAAGAAAGTGATGAGCCGAGGGTAACCTCGTATCTATCAACTGCATCGAAAAACATTTCGCATGCGATAGAAAGCATTTCAAGCGATCTACAAAACTGTGGCGAAATCGACTCATGCAAAGTATGTAAAAGTGAAAGCAATCCACCTAGATTGATCTAGAAGTGTGGGCACGGGTTTTGCTGTATGAACTGCATATTGAAGTATTTGGAATTCGTATACAATAAAAATTCTGGGCGATTGATTTGTCTGAAATGCAAACACCAGTACGATGAAAACGCCAGTTATCAATTTGGTTCTCGCTATGGTGTTATTGGTTAGTACATAGTACAATTAAACGTATCAAACCTTTCAACTGTGTTTTTTGTCTTTACTGATTTTACACTGCGTTGTGAGTGAAACATATTTGCTTGATGTGATTGGAACTGTTTTCACAATTTCACACCATGATACAATAGTACAATTGGTTTGCCATGAAGGTACATTGTAAAGTAGTAAAAGCATGATTTCCACAATGCTTTACAAAAAAACTACACTGAAAAGCCATTTCATACAATTCAGCTGAGTTGATGGTTGAAATATAAATGCTATAGCATAAGTAAGAACTCTCAAGCTAAGACATTCAAATCAAAATGCTAGATGACAATGCCCATTTATGACATTGTTGAATCCTATCATAGAATACAGCTACTTAGAAATAAACATTCAGTTCAACATTTAACTCTTGAGGTATATCAGAAATTCTAACATCAAGGCACAAACATGTTGAATGTCTACATACACTTTTATTGGTCCGTAAAATATACTGAATGGCAACATGTATACACAATTCAGAAGCTGAGAGAAAGACATTTTGACATTTACCCTATATTCATGAGCTGAATCGTACAAGTAGTGATCTGACCAGATAAGAAATTTGATACTACAATCGTATCACGAGATGTTTGGTATATGTTTGAAATCTAAGCTGGTTGTTAACTATGAACTGTACATTTTCACAATATCATATCATAGTAGCTTATCAAATGTGATTTCAAAAACTGAAATCATGATCTGCTAACATACTGAGTTTACTTACAACGAGGATATATGATCATGGTACGAGCTATAAACATTCATCAACATCATTGTATGTCAAAATGAATTTGAGACTGAAAGAGAATTCCAATTTACTGTACATATACATTGTTACGCGTGCAGGCCAAGATATGATGACGGATTGGTACTAAATACAATTCTAAATACTACTACTATAGGAATTATTGCATTCAGGTCAGAAAATGTTGAACTAAGAGGTCTACAACCATATGAACTAAATGAACACAAATCCTAGTCAACATGTATTTGTTTGATGATGAAGGAAGAATTTCTATAAGCAGTAATGCTCAAACATTTTCATGCATTTACTTTTTTTCTGTCAATTGTGACCAAACATGTACTGTTGAATTTGTACTTCATATGGGATATACAACTTATATGAGTATTGAAAGATCAGAAATTCTGAAATTGACTCATTCAGCCACTTCACATGTTCAAACCAAAGCCAGGACTTGAACCTGGATCTCTTCCTACCAGTGCAGGACTGGAGAAAGCGTTATACATTCTACTACTCTGGCATTTGAACTGATTAATGCTGTATAGTCAATATGCATAGCAGACAAAACCAAAAGAGACAGTAATCATGATTGTGCTCAGATATTGTCATGTCTGAAAAATTCCAAAAACCCATTTGACCATGTATATACTATTTGTTCACACAATTTCAACCATACATGTTATGCCTGATTTACTTTGCAATTTTCAAATAATCTGTATCATGGGTATAGATTAACAACCGAAATCAAACATGTTAAGCTGAGAGAACAGTTGTACAATCCCAGCCCACACAGTGTTCATATATCTTGTTTGCATCAAATTTGCCATCACTGCACAGCAAACGCACACAATGAGTTTTGTGGCCAGACATGAATGTGCTGACAAAAATGCAAATTTTCAATTGTTCTGTTCATATACTTTTTTCTCAGCATTTGCAATCTCAAATTGTTATGTAGGATGTGTACTGACATTTCCATAAAGTACTACTATAGGCAAGCATCAGAAAATCTGAACCAAGACAGGGTTTCAGTTGTGTTTGCTTGATCACACACATTGATACATCTGTATAGTATATGAATTTTGTGGCCAGTACATTTTCAGTACAGCAAAAATGCAAATGTTCAATTGTCCTATTCATATACTTTTTTCTCAGCATTTGCAATCTCAAATTGTTATATAGGATTTATGCCTAGATTTTCATGAATTAGTACTATAGGTGTAGACAAGAAAATCTGAACAAAGAGGACGTTGCAACTGTTTTTGCTTGCTGATAAACTCATAACAGTCCACATGTTGTATATACCAGCTGTTGGTGCCAAAAGATGCTTTCTTGACTCACGCAATGATTTCACAAAACATGCCATAGCTAGGACTTGAACCTAGATCTCCTTCTGCAAGAAGGCGTTCTCCATTGACCCACTCTGATAATATGAATTGATCATCACACACACAATAAGTTTTGTGGACAGACATGTACGAGGATGTACGAGGAGTCTTCCAATTTGACATACTAGTATGATTAAGTACGACTGGAAGACTTTTATACTAACATAGGCATGCATCAGAAAATCTGAGAAAATCTGAACCAAGACAGGGTTACAACTGTTTTTGCTTGCTGATAAACTCATAACAGTCCACGTGTTGCATATACCAGCTGTTGGTGCCAAAAGATGCTTTCTTGACTCACGCAATGATTTCACAAAACATGCCAGAACTGGGAATTGCACCCAGATCTCTTTCTCAGTTGCTACATGGGAAAGCGTTTTTCGTTAAACTACTCTGGCTTCATGATTTGATTAACTATGCAGAGTCAATATGCATTGCTTGAATAAACTGATTTTGATAAACAGACATTTCCATGCCTGCAAAACAGCTAAAAATTCCATTTTCTGTGTTAATACCTTTTTTCCATCAGTCTCAACCATAACCAGTTATGTGGGATTTACTTCAAACATCTCAAATATACCTTCTATAGACACTGATCAGAGAAAACCTGACCTGAAACAGGATTTCAAATGCATTTAGGTTCTTTCAAGAGAGAGAAATGTCAAAACGACAGAATGTGCTTTTGTGATTCATACAGTGTTTCACAATTTCAAATTCTGATTGAAGATGAATTGATCCACACTGTCAAGTGAACATGATAACAGATTTGGGGGCAATACATTTTCAGAACTGACCAACATGCAAAATTTCAATTTTTTGTGTAAATACCTTTTTTGAACGTTCTAAACACACAAATGTTATGCCAGTTTTGCTTCTTGAAACTCAAAAATCTATACTATGGGCACTCTGACACATTTGTGTTAAATTGAATAAAAGATTGTTGTGACCAAACATTCAGTTGCTGGCAAAAGAAGCAGAATTTGCATTTTGACGTGTGTATATAGTTTTTTTCTACAATTTTAGACATTAAATGTGCTTGCGAAGTTGACTTCGAAATTGTCAATTGTGCATTCTATGGCTAAAATATGAAAACTGAGCCTAGAAATATGCTGACAAATCAGTGTACATGTCTTCTTCCACATAAGTGTCATCTTGAAATGTTGTTCCTGGTCAGAAATTATTCAACTCAGGACAAATTTGACAATGTTTGATTCATTGCGTTAATAACAAAAAGTTACCAAGCAATACTGAGTTTCCATTCAATCTGGAAATCTATTTTTCCAGTCAGAGTTTGATGTGTACAAATAAACTTAAGTCAAAAAAGTCGGGTGTAGCTCAGAAAACAAAACAACACATATCAAGTTCTCAACTGAGTTCTTTTCCACAAAACAGAAGTAGTCACAATCATCTGAATCAAAGAACACATTTTGTTTTCAGGATCTCAGTTTTGGTACAGAAAACAAAACACAATATCATTCATTGTATAGTTCAACTTTTTTGTTGACATTTGAGATTTGATGGCATTTCAAAAATACAATGTTTTGTCTGTTATCACATCTGACAGAATTTCATCAAAAACAACACACAATCCAACAAAAAAAGCCTCAAAATGCATTTCGACTGGCAAACAAACTTTCATTCCGATATGATGACTCACACCTTATGTATCGATTATACCTAAGGCAGAAAGGAGCAAATTTGTCAATGTCCGATTAAGTTTGAACGTTGTATTTCCTCATAAAACAAGAAAAACTACAAATGTTTGTCACGATTATAGTAGAACTATCTATCCGTGAATGAATTAACCCGAATATTCCACAAAACTCGTCTTTCTTGATAAGAATACAAATCGATGCAAATATACACAAAACTGAAACCCCTTTCGATTAATTCAAGGTTATTGTATTGTTTGAATGATTCGCAAATCAAAGCGATGTTATTTCTCAATGAGACTCACAACGTTGGTACTATTGTCGATTTTCTTGTAATTTGATGTTTTGAGTTTTGTGAGTAGAGATAGAACTTTGTCTGAATAACTAGAATATGGACATGAATTTCGAATTGTATGCCTTTGATCTGAATTACTACATACTCAGCAGCATTGTTGTGCTAACTAGTCAAGCACTCACAGGCAGAGTACATGTATGTAAGGTCATTTCGCTAGTGTTTGAATCATTTCGTATTCTGACACAGAACGAGAAACACACATCATGACTGATCAAACTGCTTGCGAGCGATGGATGGCGAGGGTTCAAGAAAGTTGGAGCTGCCGTACGAACGAGTGGATTTGTTTACCCTCGGGACTTCGGTTATATACCATTGCCCGAGCACACTGCTTAACATATAGCTTTGCTTTTTATTTAATAACTGTACATCCCTTCTAAAGGGTACTACACATAGAATTCTTTGCAGTGCGGATGCGGTGCTTAACATAAAAATATTTTTGTATAAAAATATATTTAATAGACAGATACATTGATACATTAAGGTTAAATTCGTTGAGTCTATATGGAACTGTATATAATAAATGTACAAATGCTGATAGCTGTGGGGTAATTACATATTACTATAGAGAGAATGTATTACTTATAGACAACAAATTCTAAAATGCATATAATTTCATCTTATATTGGTATTATAACTGAACTATTATGCACAAAATACACACTGTTCCTTTCTAATTAAAATTACTTATTAAAGGGAGACAAATCGTGGATGTTGTTATTCTTGAGATTGTAGTTTTGTAAGAGTTAGCTCCCTTATACCATAAAAGTACTGTTTTATATATAAGGGAAAGAAAAATTTTGCATCTTGGACTTAAAAATGACTATTTTACTGTTTTTAAAATGGAAATTTAGGAAAAGACTGTTTTATAACAGTAATGTACCTTATTACAGGCTAAGATCAATTGAATATTTTCTAAATTTAGTCAAAAATAACATATAACAAGGGAAAAAGTGGTGAATAGCCCAACTGTATAAGAATAAATTGAGTAAAAACACATTATTTCTATATTTTTCTCAATTTATTTTTTTCTTTTTCCAGACCCATTAGCATCAAAAGATGTAACGGGATTGTTGGAGTCTTAAAACTTAGAGATCTGGGATGGTGTTGATGTTAATCACCATATTTTATATATATTATATAATTTAAAAGGCAATGTGTATATACACATGGTATGTTATTTACAAATAGTCTAGGATAATTATTAAACAAGTCCAGATCTCTAAGTGGTTCAGCATTGTTTTGCAAATTAAGTATAGGGTGCATGTCATTAGTTAACAGGAAGGTATAAAATAGGGAAAAGGAAATGTCTAGCATTTCTACATAGTACTTTTTATGTTAAAAAAAAAAAAAAAAAAAAAATATAAAAAATATAAATAAATAGCTATTTAAATTATTGCTATCTATGTAGTATTGGATTTCTAGGGTAAAGATTGTCTTCAGATAATTAATGTGGTATTATTACATTATATTTAAATATTTTTACATTGTAAATACTGTTTTAACTTAGGATTGGATGTTACAACCGTAGACATGCTTTTAACAATGCTGAACACTTGTGGGCAGGGAATATAACATGGTGCTCCAACCTAAGACCCTGTCCATTAGGATTAACTCAATATTGTTGGGCTATATGCAAGGAATGACCTGCCCCAGGGTGATGACTTAAAAAGTAAAATGAAATGTAAAGTTATAATACACTATTGTACAATAAAATAGTATAAGATCTTCTATACACTTCCATTCATAGCTAGCTATCAAACGGCTTACTTTCTAGGGCCTTTAAAAATATCAAGGATAAAATAAATTGCAAACATTTAAGAGTAACTAACAGTGCTCTACACTTATATACAAGTAAAATAGAGAGTCACCCTGGGGGGCCTGTGAAATGCAAACTCAGTCACGTACATGGGTTTTAAGAGATGGGGGGAATCCGGTGGGGTAGGTGAGCAAGGCCGGCAGTGCTGAATAGGAATATTGAGGTATTGGGACCAGGGGGGCGCACAGGATCACGTGATTTGCACAAATGGTGACACTTAAAAGGGGTAGTTTGATATATTAAGAACTTAATAGTGGGTACTCTCTGCTCTGAGTTAGTGATTCATGATAGGTATGCGGAGAGTACAGCATTTAAAAAGAGAAAAAAAAATAAAAATAAAAAATGCAATGGGATTCTTGATAGAATATCCCTAAGAATTAATGCAAAATGATCATCATCATCAAGATGATCAAAGTATTTGTCAAATTAATATAATTATAGTGGAATAGAACAGTATTAGAAGTATGTTCAAGATATTTGACAAATAGTTTTAAAAAAAATACTACCCAAATGGGTTACCTCATTGTAATTTACACATTAAAAGATTGAAAAAACCCGGGTCTTCCCCAGTTAGTATAAAAACTGCAATAAAATAGGGTTTATTAATATGTGATGTTTGTAGATAGAGCAAATTGCTTAAATAAGAAATGTTTTTAAAATAAAGAATCCTTGGTCAATCAAATTGGTCAAGGTTGGGGGAGGGCCCGGCTATCAACAAATACATGTATACATGTATATACATGTGTATACAAATGAATGTAATGAAAACTGAGTGAAATTAAGACCTATGTCACCATCTTCCAGTGCGCCCAGTCCAGCTCGACTCATGTAATCACACAGAGAGGTTGGGGTGGGAAAAGAAGAATAGGGGCATTCCTGCGGCTATAATTGTATTGTTATTTTATTTTATTTTAAGTGTATGTTTATTTAAGAAAAGTGGGATACACATAGATTCCCTCTCAGGCTACTAAATGGGTGTAATAAATACACTAAATATCAGTAATTTATAGGGACAGTAGAAGGGAAAAGGTACTCTCTGACCCTTTTCCATGTTAAACTATTAAAAAAGTGTGGAGTACACACAGAAGGCTATAAGATATAAGGAACTACACATCGAATCCATATTAAATTATGAAAAAATGTGATATACACACTAGATTTCAACCGACTATGGGAAAATAAGAGTGAGGAATACTCTTTTAACCCTTTTACGAGTAAGTTGTTACAAGAAGTGTAGTATACATACCAAGAAGCAGTTATATATAGGGAATCATACCAATGCCAATCTAGATTATTGAAAAATGTATTATTCACACATAATTTCATTAAAATATAGGGAAACAAGGGTAATATATAATATCATGTACATCGGGGTGGTAAAAGATGTCTAAATACAGCCGCAGAGCCCCCATTCGGAGTTAAATTAGATTTTATCAGTAATTTGGCAATCAACTAAGTAAGTTGCCAAAGATTTATATACTGGCAGTTTATTGTTGCCTATCTCTATAGGGTCTAGGATGTTTTTAATGCTAAAGTTAAGATTTAGTTGAGAGAAGGTAGATTTTAATTTATCTCTCTGTGTGTTAAACTGAATGCACTGTGACAGCAGGTGGTCGGCCGTATAGGGGGTCCCACATTGAGAGCACAGGGGGTCCAGTTTTAGAATGTGCTTTCCTGCACTGGCAGGTAGCAAACTGGTCCCCATCCTCAGTCGGGTTATACATTTGTCCAAAATGATATTAGATGAATATCGATATGGCCGACTGAGGGTTTTCTGAGCTATAAAGGGGGCATTATATGCTGTGTTAGCGGGCGGAGCATTATTCCATTCCCGCATAACAAATGTTTTAGCCCGGGAATATATTTCAGTAGGGCCTAGTGGGACACCTATATCAACCGACACCCTTTTGAGGCCCTCCTTAGCCTCCCTGTCTGCCATATCATTGCACGGAATGTCGACGTGTGCTGGGCACCAAACTAAAGTGACCTGTAAAGATTTGTCTAGGCACTGTTGATTAAGTTCCAAAATTTCATTTAAAATGTCAGGCCTAGACCTGCTATTTCTGTTTTTTATGGACTCAAGAGATGACAGAGAGTCCGAGAGTATAGCAGTCTTAGTTGGCTTGTTAACATATATCCAGCACATTGCAAAACTAATGGCCAAAAGTTCTGCCAAATAAATAGAGAGGTTGTTGCTGAGTCTGAATGTTCTTTGAACGTTTTTTGAAGGAATTACAAAGGAATTGGCAACCAAGCCAGAGTCAGGGCATTTGGAGCCGTCGGTATAAATTTTTAGATACTCAGCATACTTTGTATTAGTGTAATTTAGAGTTTCTGACTTCACGAGGTGCGGTGAGTCAGATTTCGTTATAATTGTGGATAGATAAGTGTCGACCTCCGGGGGATGTAGCAACCAGGGGGGAGTTTCAGAGGGACTCATGTCTGCCACAATGACATCTTTGAGACCGGCCTCTTCCACCAGGGTCCGGGTGCTGGCCCCAAATGGGTAAGCAACGTGCTTCTTCCTAAGCTCCCGGCTCCTGATGAAAGTGCCGGTACCAAATAACCTGTTGACAGGGTTTGAGCGTCTGGACTGAGCCCTGGCCCAATATTGAAGTGTTTGTTGTTTGCGACGCAGGGTGAGGGGCAGCACCCCCGCCTCCCCCTCCATTGTACAGCCGGGCGTACACGGCAGTGCCCGTAGAGCAATCCTGAGGGCCTTATTTTGAATGGTATCTACCGTTTTTAGGGCGTTTGGCGTAGCACATGAATAGATTTGGGCCCCATAATCTATCTTTGGACGTATAAGGGACTTGTAGAGGAGGAGAAGACTATTTTTATCTGAACCGAAACCTGTGCCTCTCAGCATCCTCATTAAATTTAGGTCCCTTTCGCACCTTTCTGCCAAATGTTTGAAGTGGTGAATAAAAGTTAACTGTTTGTCTAGGTACATACCTAGGAATTTCACCACTTTTTCAAAAATAATTTTGGTGCCGCCTAAAGTTAGGTCAAAAGAGTGCTGAATTTGGTTGCCAAACAGTATTCCTACAGTTTTTGTGGGAGAGATTTTAAATCCCCATTTGATGGCCCATTGCCATATAGAGTCCAGCACTGCTTGGGCCTTTTTTTGCAGGGTTGACTGTTTGGACCCCATTAACCAGGTGCCGGAATCATCGGCATATTGGGAGATAACCAGGCCTGATGTCTTTACAGTTTCAGGCAGGTCATTGACAATGATGGAGAACAGTAGGGGAGAGATGACAGACCCCTGGGGGGTGCCTCTTTCGGTTATGGCTTCATCTGAACTCACACCATCGACTCTGACCTTGATCTTTCGACCCTCAAGGAAAGCTCTAATATAGTGGAAGCAGTTTCTGGTGACACCGTAGTCAGCTAGCTTAGTCAAAATGCCGAATGTCCAGGTTAAGTCGAAGGCAGCCTGAAAGTCCAAAAATATTGCTAGTACTGACTGCCTTCGGTTTTTAGCGTAAATGATGTCATGTTGTAATCTAGCTAGCTGGTCTAGTGTAGAACGCCCTTTCCTAAAGCCAGACTGGAAGGGGTTCAAAATGTTTTTTGTTTCCAATAAGTGCTCGAGTCTATTTTTAACCATAATTTCTAATAATTTTCCAGCATGAGAAGTGAGACTTATTGGCCTATATGATTTTGGGTCAGATTTATCTTTTCCAGGTTTTGGCACCGGTATCACTGTAGCCTGCTTCCACTCGGGCGGTATAAGACCCGCCATGTACACCCTGTTGTACAACTCTAGCCAGATATTCAAAACGGGGTCTGGCATGTTCTTGAACATCATATATGAGAGCCGGTCAGGTCCCACGGCAGAGTTCTTCCTGCCACCAATAGCTGCTTTTAGTTCCGAAAGTAAAAAAGGTTTATTTAAAGGACAATTATTATCCCCAGGCTCGGTTAAAATGTTTTTATTGTGTGATTCAAACTGTTTTTGATAATCCAAAGTTTCGATGTGGAGGTTTGAATCACTAGATACGGATTTGAAATGTTGAACCAAAAATTGAGCCTTGTCTCTTGGGGTACAGGCAATTTCGCCGTTAGATTTAAGAAGAGGAACAGGACAGTTAAAAATTCCTTTGATTCTGTGAATTTTTTGCCAAAATTTTTGTGATGTTGAGTGTTTAATATCAATGGATTCACATAATTCCTTCCAATTTTTCTGTTTTGCTTCCAAAATGACCCGCTTCGCTATGTTTTCAAGAGACCTATAGTTTTTAAGATTATGCTCAGCGGGGTTCTTTTTAAAGATTTTTAGTGCCTTTTTTCTGTCCTGTACAGCTTTGGCGCATTCATCGCTCCACCACGGGACTGACCTTCCCCGCCTGTTCTGGCCGGAAGAGGCCGGAATACTGCATTCAGCAATGAACAGTAATTTATTGGTGAGATCTTTACAGAAAACAAAAGGATCTTGAGTGTGAATGTCTGCCAGGGTAAGATCTGCACAGAGGTCCCTAAACTGATCCCAATTTGCCTTATTAAATACAAATCTGGGTTCCCCTGAACCCTGGGTATCAGTTCCCTGTGTAATATAATTACACAGGGTGACTATTTGAGGGAAGTGATCAGATCCTAAGCTGTCAGGTAACGGTTCCCAGGCAGAAGTGCAAGAAATCTCAGGGCTGGCTACGGTGAGGTCAATATGAGTCATGGTTCCTGTGTAGTCAAGCCTGGTTGGCGAACCGTCATTGAGCAGAACGAGATCTTGCTCTTCCAACCAGGTCATGACTGCTTCGCCTCCCGCATCAGATTTCGGGGAACCCCAAGCGGGGTGATGTGCATTAAAGTCCCCCGTGTAAATGATATCATGGGGTCCTTTAATGGTCCGTAGTTGTGAACTTATTTTATTTAACGACTCAAGATCACATCCTCTTGAGTATATGTTGACCAGGATAAGGGGTCGGTTCTTATTTATTATAGCCTTAATTGCCAGCACTTCGATTAAAGCACTACCATCATCTTTTAAAATGTCATTCACACCCAATACCTCATAGTTTAAATTATTTTTAACGTAGAAGGCTAAACCGCCGGCAGAGTTATGGTTACAGTTACAGTAGTTTTTAAACTCTGTATGGAAACCGGGGATACCTTTTTGATTATTGCCCTTAAGTTTTGTTTCTTGAAGGGCTAAAATTTGAATAGATGTATTGCTATCTAAAAAATGTTTAACTTCGGTATGTTTAACCGAAGACAAACCCCCCACATTAAATGAAACAATGTTGAACTTACTGTCCATTGTGGCCCTCAATTATCCTGCGTCGCATAGTATTTACATTTGCCAAGGGGGACTTCAACAAAGATGTCCGTCCCACTCGGGCAGATTTTAACCTAGCCGGTGTCTTAATTATACGAATATTTGAAGCAGAGAGAGGCGGTTTAGTGGCGGTGTGGATCGGCCCCCCGGGCGACCCAGAGGGTATCTCGCTGCATGCGGGTTCGAGTAAAGCTCCGTCACCCGTATGGCTTTTGTTAGGGGGGGGGGAGAGGTCTTTTTCTTTGTGTTTGACTTTGGGAATAGACTCTTGGTGCCTAAGGAACCTTGAGTCTATTTTCTTACTTATACAGGCCTTGACACGACACCCAGTGAGACCTTGTTGTTGCTGGTCCCTCATTATTTCAGTGACCAAGTCAATGAGTTCACTGACATGGATGGGGCTGTATTTTTTACCTAAACCTGTACGGTTTTTGATATTGATGAATGAATCCCCTGTACTAGAGATGCTTGTTCGGTCGTTAGGGGCCGGGGAGTTCATGGGGGAAGTCTGGGTGTCGACCATACGGGGGCGGTTAGGGGGAGCACTAACCACGGGCTCTTCGTCAATCCCGCACACACCCGAGATAGACAGCTGCGAATATATGCTGCTGTGAACCGACACCAGGGAATCGTGCCCAGTCACATTAAACACGGAGCTGTCCGATATAGTTGAACCACTCTCCGTCGAATATGATCGGGCAGAAGACTCCCTGAGACCACCAATAGAGTGCCCTGGGGGGGGGGGTGTGCAGTCTCTTTGGATAGGAGAGACCGGGGGGGTGTTTTTATTACTCCACTCAGCAACCTTTTTTAAATTTGAGCTAGTAGCGCCTTTCGGTTTAGCTACAGTGGGGCTGCAGGGGGAGGATATTTTATCCTTGCCCCCTGCGGGAGCGCATGATTTGTTGATGGGGGCCATGACCGTATCATGCTTAGGAATTGACTTAGAGGTTTTGCTGAGAGTTTGGGCACACATTTTAGTGGTTTCTGTCAGTACCTTTAATCGTGACTCCGCCTCCGACCAGTTCACCCCATTGATATTGCAATAAGAGGCTATTTGCATAGCTCTTTTATATGCGGGGCACCCCTGGTAGGAGGCAGAGTGCTGATAGCCACAATTCGCACAGTGGCGAATTCTAGCGGTGCAGTTTTTGGGCGCGCACAGGGCATCGGCACACCGCACACATTTACTTGTTTTAGTGCATTCAGCACTGCCAGCCTTATGCCCAAAAGTTTGGCATTTAAAGCATCGAGTTGGGATGATAGGGAGGGGGCGAACATTGAGAGTTATGGTTGAGTCCCTAACCATGACACTAGAGGGCAGCGCAGATGGAGTGGTGAAAGTCGCTTTGACCAGCCTAGGGAATCCAGGCGGTGGTGGTTTGCTAGGGGTGATTCTTTCTAATGATATGATATCACCCTGCTGGGGTGGTTCCACCACCAACGACTTTCGCAGCTCCTCTAGGTCCTGGCTTTCTGGAATGCCGGCTAGCAAACCATAGGCCGTTCTTAGTGATTTGGGCAGTACTGCGCGAACCATTACACCACCTAGATCAAACACATTCATGCGCAGTACTGCACTCAGTGCTTCTGCTGATTTTAGCTGCATAAGTACCCCACCGGAAGCTAACGGAATTACCCTATTTACCAGGCCAGGAAGGGTTTTAGCTATGTTGGATGCTAGCTGGAAAATAGTAAAGAAGATGGTGAGTTTCCTGGCCTGGTCACATGACCGGAGGAGACACTTGAAAGGCATTACATTATGAGTAATATGATGGGATTCGTTCCTATTCAGTGTCTCCCCTAGTAAAGGTGACAGGTTTGAACTGCCCTCTTGACCTTTAGCATTTTGGGGTTTTGATTTTTGAGCCTTAGGGGTACGTGACATAGTTCGAAGCATTTTTAGTATATAATCGGTAGAGAAGTATGATGTTTAAAATTACTAGGTGGAAGATCGATGGAACAGTGTGTTTATATTGCCCCTACAGGTAATTAGGATCGGTCTGTACGTCTTAATCTTAATACTCAACTTAACCTAACTTGTTATATATTTTATATAACTACCACAGTGAATATCACCGTCAAATATCACAGATTGTTTTAAGCACCGCACCTGTAAACAAGTCAACACGTTATTCATATAGTCAAAAAGGACTCAGAGAAGCTGTTTGAGTACGATTTTAATTAATATTATAGCCAAAAGTTATTAACCAATGATTTGAAACTCAAACAGCGGTCAAAGTGGGTGGGGAAAGTTCCTCCAGTGAGGAAAAATTGAGAATTTTGATTACCGATAGGGTGTAAAAGCTTGTTGAGGCTGGTCAAAGTCTACGGAGGTGGTGGATACACTGTTGTAGTAGGGTGGCACCGGAGAAATAATGTCTATACGGTTTTAAAGTCTCTATTTTGAAATTTTCTCTTTGTTTTGATTTAGCAAGTAACCATCAAGATGGCTGCCGGAAGTGATGCCGGGAGCTGCCGTGCATGCAGATGTAATATATGGACCACGTGCATGTTTATCTCTATGCGCATGCGTGAACACTACCCGGCGCTAGCCACAGGTCTTATCAGCAGTCTTAGAATAAACTTCGTAGAAAGAACACACTTGTGTTATGTTGACTTGATTGTCTTCAATCTAGAATATAGTACATTTGTACAAATCACAGACACAATATAACATGGTGTCAGAAAAGGGATTGGATTATTAATTTTGTGAACATTAATCTACAAAATGGAAATAAGTGGAATAACACCGCCATATATGAACTGGTCAGACTCAAATCTACCTGAACAGTGGAACAGATTCAGGCGCCATGTAAACTTAATGTTTTCTGGTCCACTAAAAGGAAAAAGTGAAGAAGAAAAAGTGTCATATTTGTTGTTATGGACGGGTGAAAAAGGAAGAGACATTCACGCAACGTGGAATGATATAACCGAGGAACAATCGAAGAAACTGGACACCTATTACACAAGATTTCAAAATTATGTGCGCGGTATAAATTCTACAATGAAGTTCAGAACCAAGACTCAATTGACACGTTTGTCACCAGACTGCGGTTGACAGCAAGAGACTGCAACTTTAATGACATGGACGACATGATACGCGACCGAATCGTATTTGGTACGAATTCTGCCAGAATTCGAGAGAAGCTCATCAATGTCGGCGCGGAACTGACAGTTGACAAAGCAATACAAATTGCGCAATCATTCGAGTACTCCCAGCAGCAGCTAAAGACGATGACAGAGCAAGATGTTCATCAAATCAAACCACAGAGACCCAGGAGCGATGCGCGGCGACCTTCAGCAGACAGTCGACCACGACCCAGAGACGCACGGACGAAACAGAACAAACATTCGTGTGACTATTGTGGAAGAATGCATGACAATACTGCAAAGTGCCCTGCAAGGGGAATGACATGTCACATTTGTGGCAAAATGAACCATTTTGCAAAAGTGTGCCGTTCCAAAAAAGAGCACGAACTGACAGCAGACACAGACAATTGTCGGGATTATTATGATTCAATTAGTTCAAATGAATGCTATGACGGAAAATGTAACATTGATACGGTAAGAAAGCTTTCTTCTCATGCTGATCGTGCATTTGTTCAAGTTAACGTTGGTCCTTCCCGCACCCCAATCCAATTTAAATTAGACACAGGCAGTGCTGTCGTAGTACTACCCTTGAAACACTTTCGCACGTTACACCTCAAAACCCCGTTGGAACCTCCCGATAGCCGATTAACCTCATATACTGGCAACACACTCCCGGTGAAAGGGATGGTCAAACTGACATTGAGATATAAAGATAAGATTACCGAATCACTGTGCTACATAGTGGACGGTAACGCTTCCCCTCTGTTGAGCCTACAAGCATCTGTTGATTTAGGTCTTATCACACTGACCTATTCTTTGGAAAATACCAGGAATACCCCATTAGATAAGGAGTCAGTCTTGAGTGACTACAGTGACCTATTTCAAGGCGTCGGAACTATTCCAGGTGTTTGCAAATTGCACGTTAAACCCGATGCAGTACCTGTAATTAACCCGCCTAGACGAGTACCGGAAGCACTTAAAGATAAGTTACAATGCGAACTTCAGCGCTTAGAGCGTGACGGCATTATTGCGAAGGTCACCGAACCTACGGACTGGGTAAACTCAATTGTGATTGTAGAGAAACCCAAAACAGGCAATTTGAGAATTTGCCTAGATCCCAAAGCATTAAACGATGCTATCCGACGACCACACTATGCAATGCCGACCTTAGACGACATAACGTCGAAACTGACTGGTGCTAAGTACTTCAGTACTCTAGACATTACACATGCATACTGGAGTATTAAGTTGGACGACGAGTCATCATTATTGACGACATTCAGTACAGTTTTCGGACGATACAAATGGCTAAGACTTCCGTTTGGAATTTCAGCGTCGTCAGACATATTTCAAAACAAAATGGATCAAGTGTTTACCTGATTGACTGGTTTGACAACGCTTGTTGACGACCTCTTGATCACAGGAACGACCAGAAAGGAACATGACATTAATTTGTTACGTTGCCTCGAGAGAGCACGTGCAAATGGCATACGGTTTAATCCGGACAAATGTACACTTGCTGCACAAGAAGTCACATTCTTTGGTCATGTAATAACCTCAGATGGACTTAAGCCTGATCCTTCTAAAATCGAAGCGATCACAAAGCTAGGTATTCCCCAGAACAGAACGGAACTGGAAACCATACTAGGCATGGTAAACTACTTGCAGAAATTTGCCCCAAACCTCGCTGAAGTAACGAGTCCCATGCGATCGTTACTTAAGAAAGATGTTGAATTTATGTGGGACCACGCACAGACGGACGCACTCAACAAAATGAAGCAGGTTATTACCCAGAGTCCCGTATTGACATTCTTTGACCCTAAAAAACAGGTTTTACTTGAATGCGATGCATCAAAACATGGTGTCGGCGCAGCCTTATTTCAAGATTGTCGCCCAGTCGCTTATGCGTCAAAGACACTGACCCAGACAGAATCTGGTTATGCGAACATAGAGCGCGAGATGTTAGCTATACTGTTCGGATGCAAACGTTTCCATCAGTACATTTATGGCAGACATGTAACCGTACACTCTGATCATAAGCCTCTATCGGCAATCATGAAAAAGCCTCTTTCAATTGCCCCACCCCGTTTGCAAAGGATGATGTTACAGTTGCAGGCATATGACCTTGACGTACAGCACGTGAGCGGGAAACAAGTTCCCATCAGTGACTTACTTTCCAGACAGCCAATCACAGGTACATTCAACCTAGAGGGCCTTGACCTACACGTACACACTGTTATGCAATCATTAAACGTAACTGACCGACGAATTCAGTTGCTTCGCGAAGCAACAAAGAATGACCCTCAGATGCAAACGTTAAAGAACACAATCTTGGACGGATGGCCAGAAACCAGGTCACAATGTAACAGGTCAATCCTAGAATTCTGGAACCACAGGGATGAACTATCCTGTGCTGATGATCTAATCTTGAGAGGTCAAACCATAATTATCCCAGAACCGGTCCGACAGGAAATGGTGCAATCGGTTCACAGCAGCCACATGGGTATTGAGAAAACAATACTCAGGGCGAAACAGGCATTGTTTTGGCCAGGTATGTCAAAACAAATTACGGACTTCGTACAGAAATGTAGTACTTGTCAGAAGTACAGAGAGTCCAATCAAAAAGAACCATTGATCTCACATGATGTACCACAGCGACCATGGCAATATGTCTCGACTGACATATTCACACTTGACAATAAAGACTACCTGATCACGGTCGACTCATACAGTAATTATTTTGAAATTGACTATCTACCTGACATGAAAAGCTCGACAGTTGTTAGAAAACTCAAATGTCAATTTGCTAGACATGGCATTCCAGACAGACTGATGTCCGACAATGCAGGTCAATACACATCAGAACAAATGAAAAACTTTGCAAGGGAATGGAATTTTACACAAATATTTTCCATTCCACTCCACCCACAATCGAATGGCCTAGCAGAAAACGCGGTGAAAACAGCAAAGCGCTTACTGCAAAAAGCGCGCGAAAGCGGGCAAGAACCATACCTATGCATTCTTGAGTACAGGAACACCCCTCTAAAATCTGGATACACCCCTGCACAACTGCTTATGGGCAGACGCACTAGATCTGTACTACCTGTCACTCACAAATATCTGACTCCTAAGACGGTTAACACAAAACAAGTTCAAACTTACAAACATGGAGAAAAAGAGAAACAAAAGCAATATTTCGATAGGTCTACAAAACCATTGCCAAAACTGAAAGTCAATGAATATGTTCGAATGCAACATGATAAAATTTGGTTACCAGCTAAAGTCACTAAGGTTCACAATGAAAGATCCTATGAAGTGCAAACTAGGAGCGGCGGAATTTATCGTCGTAATCGTAGGCTGTTACGCAAAACCAATGAGAGCTTTTCTGAAATCACTGATTTCGAGCCGAACATCTTGGCACAGAATTCCCCACTTGTAGCCCCCTGTACCACTCAACCCAGCAATGACCCAGGTCAAGTTAACAGTTCAGCATCACCTGTAAATAGCCCTTATCAGACACGATCAGGTAGAGTTGTGAAGCCAAGCAAACTATACAGTGGTGATCAGTGGATATGTAAATAACTGTAAATAAACACTTAAGTTAGTGATAGGCTGATAACGGACACGAGCTATATTTCGAACATTTTATCAATATTAATATTATTTTAAATAACTTCATTGTGGTATTGGAAATGTATGAAACACATTGTATTGATTGTTAATTTTACAATGTAGTATCTTTTCTTCTGAAAGAGAGGAGGATGTAATATATGGACCACGTGCATGTTTATCTCTATGCGCATGCGTGAACACTACCCGGCGCTAGCCACAGGTCTTATCAGCAGTCTTAGAATAAACTTCGTAGAAAGAACACGCTTGTGTTATGTTGACTTGATTGTCTTCAATCTAGAATATAGTACATTTGTACAAATCACAGACACAATATAACAGCAGAGACAGCATTTAATTGAGTCTAAATCTACAACTGGAAACGACAACGTTGCTTGTCAGCGATGGTTGGAGACCATGCGAAATATTCTACCGACAGTAGTGGACACTACTTTGATACTTACGTGTGCAGCGTGTAAAAACATTTCTGGGGAAGTAAACTTCTGCCGCAGATGCGAGGGATTGAGCTGCGTGCCATGTACGAAGACCAACGATCGTTGCAAATGGTGTGGCGAAATGCAGGGTTATGCCAGAAACAAAGGTGCAAGACATTTGCAGTTGTGAGGACTGTATACGTTGACTGTATATGAACTGTCGATACAATGATTATTGGAAAGATTGATTCTTCTGAAATTAAATCGTTTGAAACGTCGTATACCTTGTTATTGTGTTTGCGTAGATAAGACTTAGTTTTTATAGAAAACAGATTACACTGGTCTGTAACATCAGCGCAATAGCGAACTCGAAAACCATTCACTTTACACAAGCATGGTTGTACTCTGTATATGTTTGCGTTGCTTTGTTAACTATGGTCGAATACAAAACAAGAACAAAACGAATTGTACAGTTCATGATATTTATTGAGAAACGTTTATACAAAACAAAACAAATCATGTATTCAACAACAATCGTGTCCCTGGTCCCACCATTCGCAAAAACTGGCAATTCGGCGAATGTTTATGGTGTTCGAGCCAAATATCGTCGGTTGATTTCCAATGGTACAATACAACGCCACATCGAAAACATTGACAACGATCGTGTTGCCCTAAGTAATACAGCCCGCAAGAAGCTAACTCATATTTGTTCGGTTGTATTTGTGGCGACCAGTGTTCAAATGTCTTCAGTCTTTCGAAATACGTTTCCATGTATCTTCCCGACTGATAAGTGCTTAAGGCGTCGGTTTCATCCATGATGATATATGTTATGCGTTACAACTCTTTACAAGCGCGTTAATAAAATGTTTTCACGGGGATGTCAGAAATACTCTTGGTCAAACGATACGTGTTTTGCTCTCTCGGCTTTTGAGCGCAACAAAATGCTATTGACTGTCTGAATTCTTTTGATTTGATTTTGGTCTCTCCAGCAGAAACCGTATTTTGTACTAGTCAGAATTAGTTCGACATCGACGTAGTAAACTACATCAGTATTTGTCACTTTCCAACATTGATCTCGCTGCGAAAATGTAAACTGAAGATCCGTTATGTAAATTTCGAAAACATGTGTCGAAAAAATCTTAGGTCTTTCAATTCAACGGCCAGCATTGTTTTGTGCGATGAGTACTAAGCGAATTTTCAAATTACTACCTATATATCATTTTTGTACCATACTCTACAAAACAAACAAACACATGTTAACGTTTCAACATTTTTATTCAATTCCTTTTACATCTACAATTCACTGGCACGCAGCGACACGTCCAACATCTGTGCAGTCTGTTGATCTGCCTTGTGGAACATTTCCCCACGTTCAAAAAGAAGGGCGCACGCTTCGCTTCATCAGCTTCTCCGTCCCAGTCCTCGGTTGGAGTGACTGTTTTAGTTCTGGTTGAATCTGAAACACATCAAGCAAAAGTTAGTTACAACATACAATGTTCATAAACTGAAACAGCTACACCAACATGCGAAACATGCAATATGTATCAAAGCAAAAGAACTTACTTTTCATCTCAGACTGCCTGATCTCTTGGTCCCAGTCTTCAGTGACGGGCACCTGGAAGGTTGCTGGTACATAGAAGCTAGTGTTGTACGACATGTTGCTCTCTGGCTTTGATATCAAGAATGATTTGACTTTGCACTGACTCGGCGCCTTATATACTCGACGACTGCGTGAGAGACACTAAGCCGAAGCTGTTGTCATTGGAATGACTAAACAAAACGTTCAGCGTTTTACTGGCAGTATTGTATTCTGCACTTACGAAAGTGATCTTAGCTTGTTTTAAGCGCTGTATTTCTTCCTGAAGCGTTGTTGAGTCATCTTGTTGTGAGACTAGATCTGTTTTCTCACGAATGTTTCTCATGCGGAATGAATCAAGATTTTTGTTCCAAAACTCTGTAACACATTTAGGTACGAGACTTTGACCATATCTCCTAATTAAACAAGATGCTAGTTTTTCCATAGTATGTTTGGAGAATTTCAGTACTCCAGTTGAACCAAGAGCGTATGTCCAAAAATAACTCGTAGCTGCCATATCTTTGGTACATGTGTTTGAGAAATAAATGTGACACTGATGCACCTCATTGCCGTAGATATCTTCGTAATCGGTTTGTTCAGAGAGCAGAAAATCAGACCCATTGCTTTGAGAGTTTTGAAACCTCAATCTTACATACATAATGTACTCAGATTTTGAGCAGTGAATGAATACTTGCTTCAAATCTTGTTGCGTGAAGTCAACAGGCAAAACAGTTGTTTCGTTCGTAACAATGTAACACGATGACTCGAATCCATAGTTTTGATTTATGTAAGATGCCACAGTTCGGGCTTGTTTGGTAATTGTTTGTTGTTGATATTTGACAGCAGTTCACAATCGCCCATTTCTTCGCTGCAACGAGCCATGTCTGTAACAGAAAATCAACATCACACTGTTAAAACATGAGCTTAATAATAAACCAAACTGTATAAATAGCCATGCCATCAACTGAATTTGTCTCATTTGCAATCTGACAACCGAAGCGACAACATGTATCTCAAAACATCGTGTGAAGAATTCATTCGTGAGAAACGAAATTTCAATGCCAGTGGTCACCAGAAGAAGTACATGTTCAGCGTAACATGTCCTTTCACAGATGCAGAGGGACTGCGTTTCACGGCGATAACGAACAGTCCGTACGACTACTTGAACTACAAGCCAACGCTGGACCATGTGTTTCTCGATGAACCAACACCAGCTGCGTTTGAACGATATGTCGACATGATGTTTTCTGCCGCCGATGAAAAGACTGATATGTGCTACTTCAAGATATTGAAAAATCTGACACCAGAACATTTCACAACTCTATACGAGCGCATCAAAAAGGGTAGATACATGCAGTCATCTCCAACCGAGAACTACAGACTGCCGATATGCATAATACCAGTGTTGGAGTAGCACGGAATCGAGGAGTTCAGCAAATGTTATTCCGTGAAATCGACTTGCCTTTCATTGGAAAGGACTCAGATACGATTGAAGTTGAACAGCTACTTTCAAGCAGTCATGACATTGCTCGGCTGTTCAGAAAACGATATCATAGAGATTTTGGTAAGAAAAGGAGTGCTACCGTGTACAAACTTTCAGCTGATTAGCACTCAGAAAGAGCTCACGATGGGTCTGAAGATTGTTAGAAGCTGTGGTGGAATATACGAAGCGTTGAGAACTGGCATCGAACTGACAGAGCAGAATGCTAACTTAGACACACTGAGACCAAAGTATGGATATCCACATTCGAATTTGTGCCAGGCGTTAGAGTTTCTGTTCTTGATGCATCCCTTGTACAACCAGCACATCAACAGTCTTCTTGTTAAAACGGAGCTGATCGATGGGGGAAAGGGAAGACTAGCCAATGCAATTCCTAATCGCAAACGCAAATTTGTTGAACATGCAAAAGACCAATCGAGTCTCTCAAAAAAGATGCAAGGTCAAACAGAAGAACACAAGTGGACAGAAATACTTGGTTCTGTTGAGAGGTCAGTTTCGGACGTGTTTCCAGAGCAGAAGGAGATACTCAGTATGCCGACCGAGAGGATTCGTGTAAAGTGTATTTCATAACAGAGTCGCAGAAGGATGAACACGAAGACATACTCTCGCAAGCGGTTCGTACTTGCATTCCCAACATTTACGTGCCGCCTCACTTTTTGACATTTTGTGTTCAGAAGGAATTGCTGACCAACGGTCTCATCATGTACATACCTGACAATTTTTCGATGTAACTGGTTTGTGAAGAATTTGTTATATAGATACGATGCGTGTTTGTGTTGTATAAATAAATTACCAGCAATGTTGCGTTTCATATTATTTGCCGTGTTTGTTTCTCTATGTAGTTGTAATGACAACTGCTTCAACAAGTCATCAGAAAGCGAACTGGTGATATTTAATGGATCGTTCACAGTTGTTTCGTACGACGAAGCGCTAGGCAAAATTGACACTATCGCATCTATTCCGGAGAAAACGTATGTTAGTCAGTATGATATTCTCGAAGCTATCAGAAGGGTAACAAAGAGTGCATTGGGCGTGAGTGACGATTATTTGACAATTTGCAATTTCAGAAACAAGTTGTGTTTTCAAACCAAAGGCAAACTGTTTCTATATCTGACTGAAAACATACGTATTAAGCTAAACACTGATCAGTATATGCGATTCTTGGTACCCGATGAAACACCAAACCAGGTTGCTCATATCGAAAAACGCGGTGCAGCTAATAACGTAACTCATCATATTAGCGATAACGTAACTCATAATCCACTAGAAGATATTGACGCCACAACAGTAGCAAATGAAAGTGCTGCCGGTTCAACTAGCAACGAAACAGACATGACAGACAACAGTCAAATAAATGACACGATGCTCATTAATGCCACTGCAAATGCTACATCCTCAGATACTATCAATAATGGGGATAAAGTATCTGTCGTTGTTATTATTGAAGCGGTATTTGGTATACTAGCATCTTTCGCAATCATCCTTGGCTTGATAGCATTTGTGTCAAAAGTCATAAAAGAACGACGAAACGAAAATTAATATAAGAGACCTTTACAAACGGATCTAGTCATTCTTGTTTTTCTACGCCAAGCATGCGGTCGTTTATCATTTTATGTGTTTGCATGGTTGTCAGCGCTGACACAACATTTTCAAAACGTTTCTTCGTACGGTTTACAGAACTGTTACTGTAATAACTGCGATCCGAGCAAAACGATTGGTAAAATATATGACGGTGCTTGCTACTTTCTCAGTACGGAACCACAGTTCAAGGTCAGTTACGCATATTCAACGCCAGTGAAGGTTGGTGAAACTGTCAACAGCACCGACTATAGCGAATACGATTTGGTCATTTTTGGATGTGAAAACGTTCATTTGCAACCTATATTCGGTCAAGTAAGCAACGAACTAGTGTTAACAAACATCGAGCGATCTATCAAGGCAGCGATATTCTTTAGCAAGAGTAAAGCTCAATGCGTTCATGTGTACAAGCGAAAATATATGCTCGTTCCATGCGAATCGACTAAAACGCCGCTTTTGAAAGCTGATAAAGGAGAGTTTGTGACCGTACGCCTTTCGAACCACCTTCGTACAAACAATGTGCATTCAACAAAAACGCAGCAGCATCGGTAACATCGCATAAAACCTGTTTCTTGGTGAAGGAAGATGGTCAATGCTCGCCAGCAGCACTACAAACAGAAGAAGACTTTAAGAACGCTTTCAAATATCTCATTAGCAGATCGCAGGATACTACGGTCAATGTGATAACTAAAGACTCGCTGTTCAAAATCGGCGTTCTAAACGAAACGCTCGAAATAAACGATTACGCCTTAGTCTTTTCGCGAGTGTCATTTGATGAGAATACAACGTGCTTGTACATCGACATGAGTGCAAAAGCTATTTCATATAATAGATGTACAACAAAACAAACTGACAAACAGACATACAGACAGACATACAGATACTGTCTGTCTGTCTGTCTGTCTGTTTGTCTGTCTGTCTGTCTGTCTGTGTGTCTGCCTGTGTCTGCCTGTGATTGTCTATGACTGTCTGTGACTGTCTGTGACTGTCTGTTACTGTCGGTGACTGTCTGTGACTGTCTGTGACAGTCTGAGACTGTCGGTGACTGTCTGTGACTCTCTCTGACTGTCTGAGACTGTCTTTGACTCTCTGTCTGTCTGTCTGTCTGTCTGTCTGTTTGTCTGTCTGTCTGTCTGTCTGTCTGTCTGTCGGTTAATCTGTGTATGCCTGTGTCTGCCTGTGATTGTCTATGACTGTCTGTGACTGTCTGTGACTGTCTGTGACTGTCTGTGACTGTCTGTGACTGTCTGTGACTGTCTGTGACTGACTGTGGCTGTCTGTGACTGTCTGTGACTGTCTGTGACTGTCTGTGACTGTCTGTGACTGTCTGTCTGTCTGTCTGTTCGTCTGTCTGTCTGTCTGTTTGTCTGTCTGTCTGTCTGTATGTCTGTCTGTATGTCTGTCTGTATGTCTGTTTGTCTGTTTGTCTGTCAGTCTATCTGTCTGTCTGCCTGTCTGTGTGTCTGTTTGTCTGTCTTTCTGTGTCTGCCTGTGTCTGTGACTGTCTGTGCCTGGCTGTGACTGTCTGTGACTGTCTGTGACTGTCTGTCTGTCTGACTGTTTGTCTGTCTGTCTGTGTGTTTGTCTGTCTGTCTGTCTGTCTGTATGTCTGTCTGTCTGTCTGTCTGTCAGTCTGTTTGTCTGTCTGCCTGTCTGTGTGTCTGTCTGTCTGTCTGTCTTTCTGTGTCTGCCTGTGTCTGCCTGTGATTGTCTATGACTGTCTGTGAATGTCTGTGACTGTCTGTGTCTGTCTGTGACTGTCTGTGACTGTCTGTGACTGTCTTTGGCTGTCTGAGACTGTCTGTGACTGTCCGTGATTGTTTGTGATTGTCTGTGACTGTCTGTGACTGTCTATGACTGTCTGTGACTGTCTGTGACTGTCTGTGACTGTCTGTGACTGTCTGAGACTGACTGAGACTGTCTGTGACTGTCTATGAATGTCTGTGACTGTCTGTGACTGTCTGTTATTGTCTGTGAATATCTGTGACTGTCTGTGACTGTCTGTGACTGTCTGTGACTGTCTGTGACTGTCTGTAACTGTCTGTGAATGTCTTTGGCTGTATCAGACTGTCTGTGACTGACATTCACTGTTTGTGATTGTCTGTGACTGTCTGTGACTGTCTTAGACTGTCTGTGACTGTCTGTGACTCTCTGTGACTGACTGTGAATGTCTGTGACAGTCTGTGTCTGTCTGTGACAATCTCCGACTGTCTGTGACTGTCTGTGACGGTCTATCTGTCTGTCTGTCTGTTTGTCTGTCTGTCTGTCTGTCTGTCTGTGTCTGCCTGTGTCTGCCTGTGACGGTCTGTGACTGTCGGTGACTGACTGTGTCTGTCTGTGACTGTCTGTGACTGTCTGTGACTGTCTGTGACTGTCCGTGACTGTTTGTGATTGTCCGTGACTGTCTGTGACTGTCTGTGACTGTCTGTGACTGACTGTGACTGTCTGTGACTGTCTGTGACTGTCTGTGATTGTCTGTGACTGTCTGTGACTGTCTGTGACTGTCTGTGACTGTCTGTGACTGTCTGTGACAGTCGGCGACGGTCTGTGACTGTCTGTGACTGTCTCCGACTGTCTGTGACTGTCTGTGACTGTCTGTGACTCTCTGTGACTGTCTGTGACTGTCTGTGACTGTCTGTGACTGTCTGTGACTGTCTGTGACTGTCTGTGACTGTCTGTGACTGTCTGTCTGTCTGTCTGTCTCTTTGTCTGTCTACCTGTCTGTCTGTCTGTGTCTGCCTGTCTGTCTGCCAGTGATTGTCTATGACTGTCTGTGAATGTCTGTGACTGTCTGTGTCTGTCTGTGACTGTCTGTGACTGTCTGTGACTGTCCGTGACTGTTTGTGATTGTCTGTGACTGTCTGTGACTGTCTGTGACTGTCTGTGACTGTCTGTGACTGACTGTGACTGTCTGTGACTGTCTGTGAATGTCTGTGACAGTCTGTGACTGTCTGTTATTGTCTGTGAAAGTCTGTGACTGTCTGTGACTGTCTGCGACCGTCTGTGACTGTCTGTCTGTCTGTCTGTCTAATTGTCTGTCTGTCTGTCTGTCTGTCTGTCTGTCTGTCTGTCTGTCTGTCTGTCTGTCTGTCTGTCTGTCTGTCTGTCTGTCTGTCTGTCTGCCTGTCTGTCTGTCTGTCTGTCTGTCAGTCTGTCTATGTCTGCCTGTGTCTGCCTGTGATTGGTTATGACTGTCTGTGACTGCCTGTGACTGTCTGTGAAGGTCTGTGACGGTCTGTGACTGTCTGTGACTGTCTCTGACTGTCTGTGACTGTCTGCGACTGTCTGTCTGTCTGTCTGTTTGTCTGTCTGTCTGTCTGTCTGTGTCTGCCTGTGTCTGCCTGTGATTGTCTGTGACTGTCTGTGACTCTCTGTGACTGTCTGTGACTGTCTGTGACTGTCTGTGACTGTCTGTGAGTGTCTGTGACTGTCTGTGACTGTCTGTGACTGTCTGTGACTGTCTGTGACTGTCTGTGACTGTCTGTGAATGTCTGTTACTGTCTGTGACTGTCTGTGACTGTCTGTGACTGTCTGTGACTGTCTGAGACTGTCTGAGACTGTCTGTGACTGTCCGCGACTGTTTGTGACTGTCTGTGACAGTCTGTTTGTCTGTCTGTCTGTCTGTGTGTGTGTGTCTCACTGTCTGTCTGTCTGTCTGTCTGTCTGTCTGTCTGTGTCTGCCTGTGTCTGCCTGTGACTGTCTGTGACTGTCTGTGACTGTCTGTGACTGTCTGTGACTGTCTGTGACTGTCTTCGACTGTCTGTCTGTCTGTTTGTCTGTCTGTCTGTCTGTGTCTGCTTGTGTCTGCCTGTGATTGTCTGTGACTGTCTCTGACTCTCTGTGACTGTCTGTGACTGTCTGTGAGTGTCTGTGACTGTCTGTGACTGTCTGTGACTGTCTGTGACTGTCTGTGACTGTCGGTGACTGTCTGTGACTGTCTGTGACTGTCTGTGACTGTCTGTGACTGTCTGAGACTGTCTGAGACTGTCTGAGACTGTCCGCGACTGTTTGTGACAGTCTGTGACTGTCTGTCTGTCTGTCTGTATGTCTGTCTGTCTGTCTGTCTGCGTGTGTGTGAGTGACTCACTGTCTGTCTGTCTGTCTGTCTTTCTGTCTATCTGTCTGTCTGTGTCTGCCTGTGTCTGCCTGTGATTGTCTGTGACTGTCTGTACTGTCTGTGACTGTCTGTGACTGTCTGTGACTGTCTGTGACTGTCTTTGGCTGTCTGAGACTGTCTGTGACTGTCAGTGACTGATTGTGATTGTCTGTGACTGTCTGTGACTGTCTGTGACTGTCTGTGACTGTCTGTGACTGTCTGTGACTGTCTGTGACTGTCTGTTACTGTCTGTGACTGTCTGTGACTGTCTGCGACTGTCTGTGACTGTCTGTGACTGTCTGTGACTGTCTGTGACTGTCTGTGATTGTCTGTGACTGTCTGTGACTGTCTGTGACAGTCTGCGACTGTCTGTGACTGACTGTGACTGTCTGAGACTGTCTGTGACGGTCTGCGACTGTCTGTGACTGTCTGTGACTGTCCATCTGTCTGTCTGTCTGTCTGTTTGTCTGTCTGTCTGTCTGTCTGTGTCTGCCTGTGTCTGCCTGTGATTGTCTATGACTGTCTGTGACAGTCTGTGACTGTCTGTGACTGTATGTGACTGTCTGAGACCGTCTGTGACTGTCTGTGTCTGTCTGTCTGTCTGTTTGTCTGTCTGTCTGTCTGTCTGTCTGTCTCTCTGTCTGTCTGCCTGTCTGTCTGTCTGTCTGTC